>CM053746.1:2020348-2096164 GCA_028658305.1 Pachyuromys duprasi | reverse complement strand
TATATCCTCTCTGGGTGCGTAGATTTCAGCTTGAACTTCCTATCCTATAGGTTTATATAAGTGAGTATATACCATATGTTTCTTTCTGCTTTTGGGATACCTCACTCAGTATGATCGTTTCCAGGTCCCACCGTTTGCCTGCGACCCTCCCTTGTTTTTGCTTTAAAAAAAAAAAGATTTATTTATTATGTATACAATGTTAGGCCTGCATGTACACCTGAACACCAGAAGGGGGCACCAGATCTGATTGTAGATGGTTATTAGCCACCATGTGGTGGCTGGGAATTAAACTCAGGACCTCTGGAAGGGCAAGCAGTGCTCTTAACCTCTGAGCCATCACTCCAGCCCCTGTTTTTGATTTTGAGACAGCATTTCTCTGTGTAGCGCTGGCTGTCCTGGAACTCACTCTGTAGAGCAGGATGGCCTTGAACACAGAGATCCTCCTGCCTCTGCCTCCTGAGTATTAAAGGTGTGTGCCAGTACCACTTGGCTTTAAGGCAGATATTTTCAATGTAGGATTCTATCTAGAAAGCATATCCTTCAGGTGTGGAGGCACCTGGTGGCAAGGGCCTACAGTCTCAGCACTCACAGGATGGGAGGACTACAGTCTAAGGCCTGTCTGCACTACAGAGCAAGACCCTATCTGAAAAGACAAACAGGAAGAGGAAGGAATGTGACCCCGGGAAAGGCTGCTCAGAGCGCCCTGCAGCCGCAGAGGACCCATTCCGCCTGTGTGACTGAGGGGTGCAGCCTCCTCTAGTTCCAGCCGAAGGCATCAGTGCTTTGTCCTGGAGGGCACCTGCTGCACATGCGCATGCTCACCCAAAGACACATGCACATATTAAAAATAAAGTCATCGGGCAGGGTATAGGGCGCCCGCCTTTATCCCAGCACTCAGGAGGCAGAAGTGGGTGGATCTCTGAGCTTGAGGCCAGCCTGGTCCACAAAGTGAGTTCCAGGAAAGCCAGGGCTACACAGAGAAACCCTGCAAAAACAAAATAAAAATCAGAACAAAATAAAAACAAAGAATCTAGAATAAGCTGATACATTAATAACAAAAATATATTCAGTGTTGCTAACGATGAGGAGAATGCTGACAACAATCACGCTGAAATGAAGCCCATATCTGTGGGAGTGACTTGACTGACCAGTGATGTCATTCATGGAAAAGGGGGCGGGGCCATAGACCTCTCAGACGTTGCTGGTGTGAATGTCAACATCATGAGACCATCTGGCAATTGTGTAAAGTAAATATTCTCTTACATATGACCCCGCAATTCCACTTAGTTTACCACAGGGAGCGCGCACAATTCCCTTCTCAGCACTGGGAACTGAGGTAGAGCGTCAGCAGCTTCATCTGTGAAGCCAAACCCCGGGCCAGCCAGCATCATCAGGTATCACTTTTTATGTGCACATGTACAGCCAACTCACTCTGCAGCTGCAGTTGTGACTGCAGAAACTCTCCGTGTAGACCAGGTTAGCCACAGACTCACAAAGACCCACCAGCACCTGTACCTGCCTCCCAAGTATTGGGGTTATCAATTTTTGTTGGGGGAAGAGGTGACATTTGAGGTCTCCTAGAGTCTGCACTGGCCTCAGGCTCACTCTGTGGCCACAGTGACCTTGAACTCCTGATCGTCCTGCTCCTCATCCTGAGCACTGGGATCACAGGTTTGCATGTGTGTCCCTAGTTCTCTGTATCTTCTTTGGTGAGGGTTTGGTTACAGCCTTTGCCTCATTTACTGTGTGAGGGAATGCTCAGGTGGGTTAGCACGCGCTGCACTGCAACCAGTGATCTGCAGCCTCAAAGAGGCATGCTGGCTTGCAGGAGATGTTCTTAGTTCCTCCTACCTCATCTCTAATTTATTTTTTGAGGGTGATCAAAGTCCAGGATGGGTCCCCTGCTGGGTTGGCCCTCTGCTGCTCTGGGGTGGGCCCTTCTGTTTTTAAAACTGAAGCATAGTCATGCAAGTAGGGGCCAGGGGTTACACTGCCTGTCAGGGTTCACAGACATGAGCAGGGCTTTGATGGTCTGCCCAGACCCGCTCCCTGCTGCGTGGCTCACTGTTCTCAGCCTCACGGGAGTAGGACCTAAGGGTCTGTGGATGAACTCGGCATGGTTCATCAGCTGAGGGGTTAAGCTAAACATACACATACATGTACACATACATATACACATATACATATATATACATACACATATACACATATACATACATATATATAGCAAGTCTTAAGCAGTGCATATTTTACTACACATTTTTCAAACTTGCCAACATCAATTGTCACTGAGAATGAACAGGGACAGTGGGGATTCTCATTCACTGGTGGCAGGAATGTGAAACAGCCCATCCAGCTGTTCTGAAAAAGAGAAACACATCTTGCCGTACAACTCAGAAAGCCCTCTTAGGGGTTTTACCCAAATTATTGGAACACAGGTCCACACAAAACCACAGTAATGTTTATTCATAATGACTGGAGGCTGAAGGAGCGCTCCTCAACCAGTAGGTGACACACCCAGGTTTTTTTCTGCCCAGGGACTGTGATGACAAGGAACCAAGGTTGGCACAGAGCCTGAGGAATCTTCCATGCATAGTTCCCAGGGCAATAAGCCAGTTGCAAAGACCTCCCACCATGTAATTCCATTTACAGGGCATTCTAGAAAAGGGAAAGGTATACATCAACCACCACGGGGGTCCTCAGATTGGGGTGGACTGAGAAGGACACTGAAGGGGTTTGGGGGGTGTGGAAGTGCTCTGTACTCCTCGGCAAGGCTGATGTCTCACAGTACATCTATCAGGCTCTGCCAAGGGGCTCAGGGACGAGACCTTGAGAGCGGCAAAGCACTTGTGTAGCACAGGGCTGGGCCTTGTGTTGGCACCATTTACCACATTACCAAACAAAACACAAAACAAAGGAACAGATGCACAAAGAAACTTACCGCAGGAAAGGTGAGCCATACTCCCACAACTCAGGCATGGTGGTGCACACCTGTCATTCCGGCACTTGGACTAAACCAGAGGATTGTGTGGTTAAGACCAGCCTGGGCTACATGGCAGCCCCCCCCCCCCACACACACACAAAGACAAAGAGAGACAGAGGCAGAGCACACATTTAGAAGAAACAGGATCCCGGATGGAATCCAGACAGTGATAGGAGAATCTGGCTGCATCAAGAAACGCACCAGGGTGCCCGCTTCAGCAGCACATATAATAAAATTGGAACAATACAGAGAAGATTGGCACGGCCCATTTGCAAGAGTGATATGCAAATCCCTGAAGCATTCCATATTTAAAAAGAAAGAAAACAAAAGAAAAAAGAAATACACGGGGGAAGCCTGGTGTGGAGGCGCACACCTGTGATCCCAGCACCCAGGAGGCAGAGGCAGGCAGAGCTCTGTGAGTTTGAGGCCAGCCTGGTCTGCAAACTGAGTCCAGGACAGCCAGGGTTACTGCACAGGCAAACCCTGTCTAAAAGAACCAAAAAGAAAAGAGGGAGAGAGAAATGCACTGGGCAGCCTTGCTGAAGGGTTGACCTCACTTAGGGGGAAGTGACCTCAGAAGCTGAAAATTAGTGGAATGTGTAAGAACAAAGGTGAAGGAAGCTGCAGAGATCTTGGCTCTAGCCAGTAAAATCATCATCAGGGTTGACCACACCGTGTCCACTACACCTGCCTCGGAACTTCCAGGCAGAGCCTGGGATGGGGTAACACGGGGCCAGGGAGGGCTGGCCACCTTCTGCCCTCAGCTCAGCAGAACACAGAAATAGAGCACAAGCTCTGGTTTGTGCACAGCTCCAGAGGACCTGATGCTTCTTCTGTCCCACATAGGCTTCTGCATGCATGTAGCATGCACACACACTCAAAGTAAGCCTCCCCACACACACTCATGACAGTAAATAATTTTAAAGTCTTGGCTGAGGAAATGGTTCAGTGGATAAAGTGCTTACTGCAAAAACTTGAAGGCTTGAGTTTGAATCCCGGAACCCTGTACAGCCACACACAGCACTGCGTGGTCTCTATAAGGGCTCCAAAGGCGCAGGCAGTCCGAGTTGGCCCTGGAGTGCCAAGAGTGTTGCAGCACACACTGGAGTGGTGAGATGGGACCCCGTGGCTCTGCAGGCTGCCAGCTGCGGAGGTGCCAGTCCCTGAGTGGCGAGATGGGAGTGCCAGCTATGGAGGTGCCGTGCCAGTTGCTGAGTGGCGTTGAATTAGCCTGACTGGGGTGATGAAGGGACATAGAAAAGACATAGACACAGGCCCAGGAAATCGGGGATCCATGGACTGTGCCTTCCAGTGGAGACCACCTTCCAGCAGCAGCCTAAATGGCAGTGTTTTACTTTATGCATGTGGAGCCAGGTGGGGGCCCACAGCTGAAAGGGGAGGCTGTGGGTGACGCCTCTGTGGGGGAGCAGTCTAGAGTTTCAGTCATCTGGGGGGGGGCAAGCTGGGGTCGATAACTTCCACAGGCACTGGTTAATCATTTGTAACATTTGTACTTGGGCCATGGTAGGTTTCCCATTCCTCTGAGCCCCACCTGGGGAAGGCTTTGGAGATTCTGGGAGTCCGAGGCATTGGAATCCTCCATAAAGCTGTTCTTGTGTCGAAAACACATTCATTCAAGACTTCGCCCCTCCCCACTGTCACGCACTAACTCCTGGGGAAGCCACTAGCATGTGCTTCGTTTATGTGTCAGTCAGGAGGCGCTGCTGGGCTACTGAGAGTGACCCCACACTCTCATTGCCTCACACAATTTAACTTCCTAATTTCTTTTTCAGAATCATTTATTTTCAGTATACGTATAATTATTTAAAATAAAACAGACAGCTGAGCCTGTTGGTGCAGTCCCATAATCCCAGCTACTCAGGAGGCTGAGGCAGGAGGATTGTAAATTCAAGGCCAGCCTGGGCTACATGAGCATATCTTGGCTAGCCTTTGGGAATCCCAAGTATGGACCTGGCCAGTACTTAATAACGCTTGTTCCAAATTTGGTTCAAGAAAGAAAGGAAGAAAATAAGAACCTATCTCAGAAATAAACAGAAATTGAGACCATGGCACAGTGGGTAAATTGCCTACTGAGCAAGAACTGAATGCCAAGTAAGTACCCAAGTGTGAAAGGCTGGATACAGTGGTATATATCTACAACCCCAGTGCTAGGGTTGAGAGGAGACCGGAGTTCCCAGCACTTCAGAGGCAGAGGCAAGTGGATCTCTGAGTTTGAGGCCAACCTGGCCTACAAAGCACGTTCCAGGCTACACAGAGAAACTTTGTCTGGAAAGACAACAGAGAGAGGGAGAGAGACGTTACACCGGACAGCTCAGACGCACTGACAATGGCGAAGGGTTAGAATACTAACCATCCCAAGTCTGGGCCTGCTCTCCACCTCTTCAAGGAGCGTTTGACCATCTCCCCTGAGTTAGGCCTGAGCTAGTAGTTTGCTCTTGCAAAATAAAAGTTAATACAATTTAAAATGCCTTGATGTGACCATCTCTTGTCATTTTACAAACTCACATTCCAGGGCTGGTTTTGTGCCAGGTGTGAGGGTTGACCGCAGGCCTGGGTCTCTGTGAACCTCAGAAAAAAGGCTGGCTTTGGCCCACACAGGTGGGCTGAGGTTCAGCTTGAGGCTTTAGGCTAATCTGGAGCTGACCGGGAAGACCTACACACCAGAAACCCAGGGGGCAGTTAGGCTGGCTGTGGGTGGAGCGGGCCCCCACCCTGAGCTCCAAGCCTGAAAAGAATGGGACGGATTGCATTTTCTGGATTTTTGGCTGTAGAGCCCAGTTCAGAGATTCCAGTCCACCCAGCATTGTCTTACCTATCTGCTTGCCTGCCTGCCTCTATCTATCTAGGTATCTATTATCATCTGTTTTGGTTTTTCAAGATAGGGTTTTTCTGTGTAGTCTTGGCTGTCCTGGAGCTTGCTCTGTTGACTGGGGGCTGCCCTTGAGTTCAGAGATCTTCCTGCTGGCTCCTGAGCACTAGGATTAGAGGCGTGCGCCACCACTGCCCAGCTTAATAAGTGTTTGCCAGAAAAGTGCACTGGATCCTCTGGCACTAGAGTTAGTTTAAGTCCCCACGAAGGCCCTGGGAACTGATCCTGGCTCCTCTGAGAGAGCACTACCTGCTCCTGAGCACCAATCCACCCTCCTAAAATTTTCAAGTCTCAGGTGGGCAGGGCTGAACTCAGTGTGAGTTGCCTCCACTTGCATGCAAACAGCAGGGGCACGCCCCTTGTGCAGTGCTTGTGCCCCGGGAACCTAAGGTGGGCATTCTGGCAGCCACACTTCAGCCTCCTCAGCCCACACCCTGTGCTAACAGCCTTTTGGATAACCAGTCTTCCCAGGTTCAGCTGAGCTGCCGAGCCTGGCAGGTTCACCCTGTAAGGCCTAATGCTGTCACACTTGTGTTTTTTCACTTTTCTATCTTGTGGCTATTACATGCTGTATTGCTATGAACATTTGAGCAATTTTCATTTTGGGAAGACATAGTTTTCTAGACAAATGTTAAGAGATCTGCTCTTCCTAAGGATTTGCGGAGAGCTGACTTCCTCACCCACTTAACTTCCACCCCAGACTTTGTAATGGTTTCTCTAGACCGGGGTTTCGGGCCACCCCAGACTTTGTAATGGTTTCTCTAGACCGGGGTTTCGGGAGTAAGAGCCCTGGTTCTGGCCCCTCCACACACTGCCTGTTCTTCCAATGCTGAGGAACCAGACCAACTTCCCAGCCCCACAGGAGGCTACCAGCTGGCCCACCTCCACACCTGAGCTGCCCAGCCCTCCCAGCACCCCTCACCCAGGAAGACAGTGCCAGTTACTGCAGCTTTTATTTTCTTTACACAATGTCGCTGGGGGCCTAATGTTCTCACTGTAACAGTAGAAAACCAAAAACTTGTTATTTAAGAATTGAGTACAAAAAACCTTACATAAATTAAAAGGATGAATACATTTACAGGTGTCAATGCAATCCTTCTCAAGGCAAGTAACAACCCATGGTCAGAGGAGGGAAAAAACCAGAATGGAAACTGGGTCCTAAGGCTCGGACTTTCCCCGTCAGACTGGCAAGATGGAAGTGGCAAGCGGGTGAGGAACCCTTGCCAGCCTTGGGAGAAAGCCTGGAAGTCAGCTGTCAGTTAATACCCTGCACAGATCACTACATGGTGCACACCGATGACCAGACTGGGGCTGTCTCTTCAGAACGTGCTCTCCCCAGCCACCAAGCAACGAGCCGCGTGGACAAAGGACTAAATCAAGATATGCACAGGGTATTAAACATGTACCACGGGAACAGTTAACAAGGTCAAAAATCTGTTGCTGATTCTATGATCCAGTGCTGATATCGATACAGGCTTCAAGGACAAATTTCTTTTCCAAGGCTTGTTCCAGTTTCATGAGGCTAGCATGAGGTGTGTACATTTGCCAGGGCAAATCGATACTTCAGAATCAGCTCATGCAGCAGATGCCTGGCACCTGCTCAGTCCATCTAGAAGCATTTGCGGTGGACGATGGAGGGGCCCGACTCGTCATACTCCTGCTTGCTGATCCACATCTGCTGGAAGGTGGACAGGGAGGCCAGGATGGAGCCGCCGATCCACACCGAGTACTTGCGCTCAGGAGGAGCAATGATCTGCAGAGAACAGAGTTAGGTTTGTGTGTCCCACTCACAGGGGCCAATGGGCTGGGGGCTAGCAGCAGCCACTTACCTTGATCTTCATGGTGCTGGGAGCTAGGGCTGTGATCTCCTTCTGCATCCTGTCAGCAATGCCTGGGTACATGGTGGTCCCTCCAGAGAGCACGGTGTTGGCGTACAGGTCCTTGCGGATGTCAACATCACACTTCATGATGGAGTTGAAGGTCGTCTCGTGGATGCCGCAAGACTCCATGCCTAGGGGACAGGGCTCGTCTAGTTCTGCGGCTCAGCCCCTCCAAGGTGAGAGCCCTGGGCTCCTGGTCCACACTCTGGCCACTTACCCAGGAAGGAAGGCTGGAAGAGGGCCTCTGGACAGCGGAAGCGCTCATTGCCGATGGTGATCACCTGCCCGTCAGGCAGCTCGTAGCTCTTCTCCAAGGAGGACGACGACGCAGCAGTGGCCATTTCTTGCTCGAAATCCAGGGCGACATAACACAGCTTCTCCTTAATGTCTCGCACAATCTCCCGCTCAGCTGTGGTGGTAAAGCTGTAACCGCGCTCGGTCAGGATCTTCATGAGGTAGTCGGTCAGGTCCCGGCCAGCCAGGTCCAGACGCAAAATGGCGTGAGGAAGGGCGTAGCCCTCGTAGATGGGCACTGTGTGCGTGACCCCGTCACCAGAGTCCATGACGATCCCAGTGGTGCGCCCAGAGGCGTACAGGGACAGCACCGCCTGGATGGCCACGTACATGGCTGGGGTGTTGAAGGTCTCAAACATTATCTGCAGAGGGACAAGAGCACATCTCAATGAGCGAGGGCAGCCGGGACCCCAGAGCCACCCAAACCCACACTCCACGTGCAGCATGCCCCAAAATGTGATGTGTGAAGATTTAAACAAACAGACAAAAAAAAAAAAAAAAAGCAGAACGCAGGCAGAAACGCAAACAGAAACCTGATGCTTCAGGAAGGAAAGGCCAGGAGAGGAGGAACAGAACCCTGGAAACACCAAAGAAACGCTTGAATGTCAGGAAACGAGGTGGAACAGAAAATGACTCGTCAGGCTCCGGCGGCAGAGGGCGGGGTTCGCGCGTACCTGCGTCATCTTCTCTCGGTTCGCTTTGGGGTTCAGGGGGGCCTCGGTCAGCAGCACGGGGTGCTCCTCAGGGGCCACCCGCAGCTCGTTGTAGAAGGTGTGGTGCCAGATCTTCTCCATATCGTCCCAGTTAGTGACGATGCCGTGCTCGATGGGATACTTGAGCGTCAGGATGCCCCTCTTGCTCTGAGCCTCGTCGCCCACGTACGAGTCCTTCTGGCCCATGCCCACCATGACGCCCTGCGGGAAGAGGCCGGTCAGGCTCGCCCCGCCCAGCGCGTCCCCAGCCTCCCGGGAGACAAGGGGGTCCCATACTGACCTGGTGCCGGGGGCGACCGACGATGGAGGGGAACACGGCCCTGGGGGCGTCGTCGCCGGCAAAGCCAGCTTTGCACATGCCGGAGCCATTGTCGATGACGAGCGCGGCGATCTCGTCTTCCATTGCGATCTGTGCGGGAACGGCGGGAGTCAAGAGCCGCCGCCCCTCGGGGAGCCCAGCCGCCCCCACCCGGTCCCCGGGGACCGAGTAACCGTCCGCAACCGGCGCGAAGGGGCTGAGCACTGCGGCGGGCCCCGCCCTGCCCCCGATGGGTCCCGGCGGTCCGGGGGGCCCTGGGCCGAGGCGGGCCGTCCGGGCGGGCCTGGGCCGCGGAGAGCGATCGGGGGTCGGCGAGGGGCGCGAGGGGAGAGGCCGCTTACCGGCGAAAGACGCGACGACGGAGCGGGTAGCAGACGCAGAGAGGGACCCGGCGGCGGAGTGTGAGACCGAGCGGCCTCCCCCGCCGCTATTTAAGCGGGAGCGGGCCGCGCGCGCGGGCGGAGGCGCGCGCGGCCGCAGAACATGTCCATATATGGCGATCTTTCCAAAAGCGGGGCGCCCATTGGCCCGCCCGCCAGGGACACGTGGGGCGCGGCCCGCCCGCCCCTTGCCCGCGCCGCCGCCAACGGCCCCGCCCGCGCCGCCCCCGCGTGCGCGCGCGCTCGAGCCCCCCTCGACCGGGGGTCGCGCCGAGTGGCCCGCGCGGGAGCGGCCCCGCCCTGCCCGGGGCTGCCGAGCAGCAGGGAGGGCCCGGGCTGCGCCCCGAAACCGCCGGACCCCCGGGCGGGCTGCGCCCCGAAACCGCCGGGTCCCGGTTGGGCCGCGCCCCGAGCTGGGGTGAGTCCCGCGGCCGCCGCCCCTGTGAATCCTGCGCCCCGCACGACCCCGGGACAGCCGGCCGCCGCCCGCCGGGGGAGGGGGTCCGGGCGGCGGCCATCGCACCCCGACGCGCGGGAGGGTCCCTGGCCCTTCCCGCACAGCCGCCTGGGCCCCTTCGCAGGGGAAGGGTCGGCCCGGGCTTGGCTCTCACTGGACAGCCTCCTCCGCGGGGGTGGTAGTGTGTGTGCACATTCTGGGGAAACTGAGGCAAGGCCGGCCTGATGCGGCCCCGCCCCCGTCTCTCGGCTGGCGGGGCACCTCTGTCGAGGATGAGGTCTGGCTGGAGCGCAGGCCGCTCCGGACAGCGCGGGGCGCCCTGCGAAACCCGCCAGCCGCGGCCGGGTCGCCGGGCCTCGCGGCGCTCGGCCTCGCTGTGCCCGAGGGAAGGCTGGCGCCGGCTTCCTGGCGTGTGCGCGAGCTTCCGGAAGTGCGCGGCGTGGGGCTCAGCGGAGGGAGGCCGCGGAGCAGCCGTGAGGTGGGGGACTCCCGGGTCGCCAGGCCTGCGAGGACCCGGGCGCTCCCGCGGGGGCCAGCGCCGTGAGAGGTGAGCGCGCCCGCGAGGGGGACGCCGCAGGCTCTTGCCCCGGGACGTGGGGCGCGTGGCGGGTTTCGGTAAGCCTGGGGCCGCCTCCCACGCGACCCGGGTAGGCCGAGGTGCCCGCGCCCTCCACCCCAGGCCTTGTCGAGAACGCCTTTGTCTGCGCGTGCGGAAGGCGCCGGACTGCAGAGCAGCCTTGTGAGGCCGGGGTTCCCTCTGCGGCCAGCGGGGGGAGCCCTGTCCCTCGGCGGGCGCAGGTGTGCGGGGGGGGGCGCCGGGCCCAGGTGCGGCTCAGGTGTGCGGGGGGGGGCGGGGCGCGGCCATATTTGGCCATTTCCAGCTGCCCGCCGCCGGGAGGCCAGTGGCCGCCCTGAGTCACGGGGGCGGACGTAACGGACGGGGCGCTGGGCCGCGCTCCTCGCCTTATTTAGTCAAGCAGGCGAGCCATTGGCCCGCGGGACAAAGGCGGTCCAGGCCGGTGCGCGCGGAGACCCCCGGCTGGGTGCTTGGGGACGCGGGGGAGGGGTGTCCCCGCTGGGGCCGCCGCCGCCGTCCAGCGCCGCGCACGGGAGGACGCGCCGTGATTTTGTCTTTTGCAACCGGGCAGTGCGAAGCCTGCCCAAGGCCGGCCGGTTCTGGACCGCCGTGGATGTTGGCGGCCCCGCCCCTCTCCGCGGGCAGCGAGCGCGGGTCGGCCAGAAGTGGGTGTGCCCTCCCGTTGGAAAGACTCAGTCTAAAGAAATGATAGGAATTTTTTTTTCTGTGCTGGCTTTGGTCAGTTTTCGTTGTGACCCGGATGCATCTTATTCCGTACTCCGGTCGTTTAATGGATAAGAGCACAGCAATGCAGGGGTGAGGAGTCAGGGAGGGTTACTGCAGTCTGGCCCACCCTGAGGCCCTCCCGTGTGTCCTCTGCTACCTGTCCGTTCCCTCTCCCTGCGGCCACTGCGAACTCCTGGTCACCTCTGTGCTTGGTCCCTTGCTCCCCCAGCACATGCTTCCCCCACCCAGGCACTTCCATACTTCCTAACAGCGAGGCTTCCTGTTAGGCAAATGGGACCAGAAGCGTGGTCCTGGGCCTCCCGTCCTGCCGTCGAGGATGTCCACCCAACCCTGGAGCAGAAGACACACAACGCTGTCAGACTCCGAGCTGTGGAATGCAGCAAGGGCGAGCTTCCGCACTGACTCCGAGGGTGCGGGGGAGGGGCCCTCTGCTGTCCTTGAAACCTTGGTGTGAGTCTAAGAACCCATAATAAAAGGTAAATGTGACAGGCTGAGGAACCCAGAGTCTGAATACCCTGAGCTCACGCTCCCGTTCTAGGGCTTCACAGACACCGAGTGCAGGCGGCTATTTTCTGTCTGAGCCTGCGGACACAGGGGGTCTCCGGGAGCGGGGGGGAGGGCGGGGGGGCGCAGGACACGTCACAGCGTGGAGGGCCAGGTGTGAGCCTGCTGCGCCCTTGGGAGGACGACCCAGCGGTGCTCCAGGTGTTCCCAGGTATTATCTTAACTTCGTGCACGTACGTGTCAGCCCCAGCTGGGCGTGTCGGCCCGTCACTCCGGCGGCGCAGGCGGAGCTCTGTGAGCTCAGCACCAGCCTGCTCTACACCATGAGTAGTTGGCGGAAGCCGGGGCTGCTAGAGAAACCCTGTCTCTAAGAAGAGGACGCCGCCCTCCGAGGGCCTTGCTCCCTGTCGCCCCACACAGCAGCCTGGTGCCCTGCTGCTCGCTCAGCTGTTGTGAAATGTGCTGTGGTAAGTGCTGGGAGAGTGCTGAGGACACTGCCTCCTCCTGAGAGACCAGCACCCGCTAACGCAGGTATTCCCACACGAACACCACGCTTACTCAAAGGACTCCGCACAACAGAAGACAAAGCCGGCGGCACCGGTCCTCTGGCCAGGTCTGTGCGCACAGGCCTGTGGCCCAGCAGCGCACCCCTTACTCCATCTTAGCAGCTGGGCCCACCGCCAGCTCGGGCGCCAGCGCTCCGCCCTATCCAGGGCACCGGGCGCTTGCGTGGAGTTAAGGCTGCAGCCCCACCCCTGCTCACTGACCTTGGCTTCTGCCCGCGGACTTGCTTCCACCTCTGCATCTAAGGGGACTCCCCACCCCCAGGTCCATCCACCCGAGGCTTCCAGTTACACCACTGAGCACCACAGCAGCCCCGTCCTTGATGAGCTGGACATCCATGCACGTGGGTGGAGAGGGGGCTTTCCAGCTCCCACCCTGACCCCAAAATGCAGGGATTGGAGCAGTTGGAGGGAGACAGTCCCACCCTCCGTCCTCAGGACCACTTTCCTTGTCCCCAGCTCCCCGTCATTCCTCAGCCCCTGCGATCCCAGATAGGCCACGGTCTGGCTAAGAGCTGCAAGGGACGGGACAGGGAGACCCGGCTAACCTTCCCCACCACGCTCGGCTCTAGCCAGTGGCTGCGGACGAGCCTGCAGAGCTGGTCTGGGTCGGGACCGGTGTACCTCCCTCGGAAGGCTGGGCACAGCGCCCGACTGGGAAGCAGGTCAGGGCTGGACGTTCCGTGCCCTGCCGCCGTCCCACCTGCCACGGCCGGTGTGCACGAGTGGAGGTGGGCGGGACACCCTACCCTTGCCCGCCCCTGGGGAGGAGGGGGCGGGACCCGGCGGAGAGTGCGCTCTGCGGGGCGTGGGAACGTGCCCAGCTTGCACTCGCCCAGTAAGAGAGAGTGCTGACCAGTCCGGCTGCAAGCCTCGGTCATGGCGCACTGGTAGATCAGGGGCGCGGTGGGGGTGCGGAAAGGCGGCGTCAGACTCCAACGCCCGGGAACGCTGAGCGCCCGCCGCCGCCTCCCGAAAGCAGGCCGGAGGACCGGGAGGCACCTGTGAGCGTCCCCTCCTCCCGGCACGGCGGCCTGGGGCGGAGGTGAACGCGGGCCGCCACTGCGCGCGCGCGCCTTCCCAGGGTGCGCGGGGACTCGGGGCGGGGCCGCTTCCCGGGGCTCGAGCTTGCAGTGCAGGGCCCGGCAGATGGCGCCGTGGCCTGGGCCCTGCGGAAGGAGGTCGGTTGCGGCCAGTGTCGTCGTCCTGCAGACCGCCAGGTAGGCCCAACTGCGCGAGGCTGACGCAAGTGCAGCCCTCCGGCCAGGAGGGACCACGGCTGCTGACCGGCCAGGGCTGGGGGGACACTGCCGAGACTTCTCCGCCAGGGCAACAGAGGCGGGGGGAGGGGCGGCCAGCTCCCAGATGAGGGAGGTCCAGGTTGGACTCACTGCCAGACGGGACCAGCCCAGCGGATGTCGGGAGCACACACTCACAGAGGGACCCCAAAGTGCAGCCAGCCCCTGGCCTGCTGTGTCTGTCTGCTAGTGTGGGAGCTCTGCTCCCAGCTCTCCTGCCTTTCCTTCCTGGGTGTCGCCGTCACACCATCACCCAGCCACCGAACCGCCATTTCTAAGGCAGGGTAGAGAAGGCGGTGCTGGTCACAGTCGGCGGCCTGGAGTCCAGGTTAGGGCTCTGAGCTCCTCATCTCCCCACCAAGTCAAAGGTTTTTCCCTTCCGACTCTTTGTCTTTTGCTTTTGCTTTTGAGACAAGGTCTTCTGTGTTTCTGGTCTGTAGGCCAGACTTAAAGGTCAGCGCAGTTGTTTTTGGTTTTTTGTTTGTTTGTTTTTCTTTTGAGAGGACTTCTCTGTATAATGCCCCTTGACCTGGAACTTGCTTGGTAGACTATGCTGGCCTTGAACTCGGAGATCTGCCCACCTCTGGCTCTCCAATGCTGGGGTCAAATGAATGTGGCACCACGCCCCGAAAAATCCGTTTTCACTTACTGTAAGAGCTGAATTTCTTTTTTGTTTGGTTTTTTTGTGTGTTTTCTTTTGCTTGTTTTCTCTGTGTAGCCCTGCCTGTCCTGGACTCTTTGTAGATCAGGCTGGCCTTGAACTAACATCAATCCACCCGCCTCCTCCCAAGTTTAAAGGAATAAACACCACCACCTGATGCCTCTGTTGCTTTAATGGAGTAGGTGTCGGACTGTTTAACTTCCAGTCATTTGGTGGAATTTTTCATTTTTTACAAAACACTCATTTGTGTGTGTGTGTGTGTGTGTGTGTTCATGCATGTTTGTCATGTGAATGCAGGTACTCTCGGGTTAGAGTAGGATGTTCCGTCCCCCTGATCTGGAGTAATAAGCAGTTGTGAGCTGCAGTTATGGATACTAGGAACTGAGCGTGGGTCCCAGCAAGGGCTCCTGGCTGTTGACCCTTTCCTTTCTCCAGCCCCTCACTTTTTTTTTCCTGAAATTGTTCATGTTTCTTTTTGTTTTGTTTTGAGAGGGGTTTCCCTGTGCATCCTTGCCCTGGAGCTCACTGTGTAAACCAGATTGCCCTCAAACTCAAGGCCAAGTTGGCTTTGAACCCAGAGATCTGCCTCTTGTGTACTGTGATTAAAGGTGTGCACCACCACACCTGGCTGAGTTTTTTTCATTTTACCCTTTGTTTTGAAGTAACGTCAAATATAACTTTTAACCCTGGTGTCTCCTGTGGAGCAGGCACGGCTCTAGCATTGTACGTCTTACCGCACAGCCATCAAGAAACCAGCCGTTGGTGGCAATCTACAGACTGTATCGGTGACACCTTTGTCCGTTAGTATTTCTAGGGCTCTTTTTTATGGCTCTACCCCAGGATTGTTGTATTCTGTGGTTGTGAGCACTTCAAATCCCCACGACTTCTCATTCTGTGGCCATTCATAAAGTTAGCTGCAGGCAATGGGCAGGTAACCAGACCGGAGCCATGCCTCGGCTCTTCCAGAGGACCCAGGTTCACTCGCCACCGGTCCTCCTGGGAGAGACAGCCACCTGCCTGTTAGCGTTAGGAGGTCTGATGCCCAGGTGGCTCCACACCTGTGGTACACACACAGAGACACGCTTTGATAGTGTCTGATGTGGGAGGGCCTAGCCCATTGTGGGGACGTCCCTCCCTGGCTGGTGGTCCTTGATGGTATAAGAAAGCAGGCAGGCAGCCATGGAAAACAAGCCTGTAAGCCAAACTCTGCTTTGTTGTCTGCCTTGCTTCCTGCCTTCCCTTCTTGGGCTCAGAAGCTGGGAGGTGAGGTAGGCTCCTCCCTTCCCCAAGTTGCTTTTGGTCCTGGTGCTTATCACAGCAGCTGAAAAAGAGCTAAGAAAAGTAGGTTGAAACAGGGTTTCTCTTTGTAGACCAGGCTGGCCTGGAGCTCAAAGAAAATCCCCCCCCCCAGTCTCCCGAGTGCTGGGATTAGAGGAGTGTGCCACGACACCTGGTGCCTTTCTGTGCTTATGATCCCAGCACTCAGGAGGTAGAGATATGGAGACCTGGGGCTCCGGCTTCCTGACCAGCCAGCCTGACTGAATCAGTGACAGCTCAGTAGCGAAAGGCATTTACTCTGAAAACCTGTTGGCCTGAGTTCGAGCCACAGAACCCAGGTGAAGGTGGAAAGAGAGTTGTCCTCTGACCTCACACAGACATAATGAATAATTTGTGGATTACCACCAATGGCTGGTTTCTTCATGCTGTGCGGTAAGACGGCAGAATGCTAGAACCACAGTAAAGAATCTGAAAGGAACATGGAGAGCAGGAGAGGCATCACTGTCGCCTTTTGTCACAGATGCACGTGCACACACAAGTGCCTGTGCCTGAGGAGGGTGAGCTGAGCTCAGCTCTGTAGGCTGTTGGCGCTGGGTCCAGGCGTGACTGGGCCTCTGTGTGAATGGAAATGGTAAGATCTCAGGTGAAGGCGGCAGAGCTCATGGTTGTCCACACAGGAGCCAGACTTGCTGTGCCGCCCTCGGCTCTTCTTGGAGACGTGTGGCGTCTCTCCTCTCTCCATAGCTTCTTGAGGCAGCACGGCTTTGCCTTATGGTTTTCCAAGCAGTGAGAACCAGAATATCCATGGCTTCTGTTTGTAAGGAGCCTGGGGTGGCAAAGAAGATGCCATACAACAGATGTTTTGAGTCATCTTTTGTGCTCTGGTGGCTTTGGAGATCAGACCTAAGGGCCTCATGCCCAACAGGTTGTTGATCTGCACAGCAACAGAGATAGGCATGGTAGCCAGGCATATCTTCACAATGCTGGGGAATCCTGTCTTAAAACAACAAGAAAGGAAAGGCCATTGTGGAGAGCTGCTTGCTTGGCGAGCTGCTTTGTTGTGGAGAATTCGGTGAAGAGCATGTTTTCCACCTGGCCTTTACCTTGAGACAGAGATAAGCATGATGTTTTACCTTTACCTTGTTTTGTGACCTTGAACCATATCTGCTGTACAGGGAAGTGGTTTAAGAAAACAAGTTTGGGTGGAAACCCCGAGTACACTTGGCCTTAATAACTGGCTGCAGAGACCCTTCGGAGATGGCCTCTAATTTTAAGAAGACAAACATGGCATCCAGTGGCCAGAGAAAAAGGATGAGCCCTAAGCCTGAACCTACTGAAGAACAGAAACAGGAAATCCGGGAAGCTTTTGATCTCTTTGATGCTGATGGAACTGGAACTATAGACATCAAGGAACTAAAAGTGGCAATGAGGGCCCTGGGATTTGAACCCAAGAAAGAAGAAATCAAGAAAATGATAAGTGAAATTGATAAGGAAGGAACAGGAAAAATGAACTTTAGTGACTTTTTGACAGTAATGACTCAGAAAATGTCTGAGAAAGACACCAAAGAAGAAATCCTGAAAGCCTTCAAGCTCTTTGATGATGATGAAACTGGAAAAATATCTTTTAAAAATCTGAAGCGTGTGGCCAAGGAGCTAGGTGAGAACTTGACTGATGAGGAGCTGCAAGAAATGATTGATGAGGCTGATCGAGATGGAGACGGAGAGGTCAATGAGCAAGAGTTCCTGCGCATCATGAAGAAGACCAGCCTCTACTAAGATCGGGGTTGCTTTTTCTACTGCAAGCACCTGTGACTAGATTTAATGCCTGGCGTTTTGATAGCCTCCCCTCAATCTCTGGGGTAATTTTAGCTGTGACCTTGAATCTATTTTTGACTTTTGGAAGTGTTCTTTGATACTAAGTTCTTTGTACATTTATCTGCTGGCTGATTCAACACGGCAGAACAAGAACACATAGAGTGGGGGAAGGGTCTGAAAGTATGACACTCCATCTTCCATTGCTTCATATTGCTCACACATTTCCATATGGCTACAGACACACAATGGCTTCTTAGATGCCCGTGGCACCGTAAGCAGTGATCTAAAATGATTTTAGTTTTTAGTTGACACCAGAGTACAGTTTTGTTTTCTTATAAAACTCAATGAATGTTTGCTGTGGCATTTGAATGGTGTTTATGTATTTGTTTTGTTTTTAGAAACAAAACCTTCCTTAATTAAAAAAAATAAAACAAGTTTGACTCTTCCATGAACCCCTTCCTTGTGTTGGTGTGACTTGTTTTGCTTTGCCTATAAAAAGGAGCTGTTGAATAAACTCAGGGCGGCAGTCTCCTGAATCTATCTCTTTTCTCCCTTTTTAAAATTTTTTAATTTATTTACCTCTTATTTTATGTGCATTGATGTTTTGCCAGCATATATCTCTATGTGAGAGTGTCAGATCTTGGAGTTACAGACAGTTGTGAGCTCAGGCCATGAAACTGGAAGACAGCAAGGTGAGGGTATGTGGGGGAGGGTTTGGAGGGAGGAAAAGGAAGGAGGTAATGATGTGATTATGTTGTAATCTAAAAATCTTTAAAAAGAAAAGAGCCTCCAGGTACTTCAGTGGGCTGCCTTGCCCAGGGTGGATTGAGGGTGGGAGGGATGGATGAGATGGGGGTCACTGAGCGGTTGTCCTTTTTGACGTGACCCTCCCTCAGTGTGCGGAGCCTGTTACCCTAAACCAGCTCTGCAGGCCTCAGTAAATGAACCTGGCTGAGTAGATGAAGGGAGGGAGGCCCCTCCCCCTTTGCTGTGTGTAAGTGGAACTGCAGAGAGCCTAGCATGAAAAATTGATTCAAGAGCCCAGGGAGGGAGAGAAGAGCAGGAGGCAGGGCCGTGGACCTCTGCCAAACTGGACTCTGGGCTGGAGCAGGTGCCCTGCACAAGGGTGAGGGGGTCAAGGTTGTAGACTGCTGGGCAGCCTGGTGTCAGGCCAGGAAGGAGCTGGCTACAGGGGTTTGTGGGGCTGCTGAGGGCTGGGGCTGAGGCCACATCTGGAGGAGGGCAGAACTGGGCTGTGAAGGGTCAGCCTTTGGCTGCGGGTCTGCCCAGCTGTTCCCGGTTTCCAAGGCTCTGGGCCAGTGAGGATGGAAACCCCCATCGCTGCACTCACAAGCCTGTGCCAGCTCACACCACCAGCATCATCGCTGCTGGGCACTGAGCCTGGCCCACGTGTTGGTTGCCATGGCAGTGGGCAGCATGCTGGCAGGAGCCTCGGGTTGGGCTAATCTAGAGGGGGGGTAGTGGTGGGAAATCATCTGTGTTCTGGGGGACGCTTCCGGGGGCCAGCTGTGGGTGGGGTGAAGGGGCCCTTCAGTGGTGAGGGAGACCCACCCCCAGCACTCTGAGGAGGCTTTCTAAGAGCGAGCTGTGCAGTGAACACCTTGAGTCTGGGTCCGTTAGGGCAGTCCCGCTCTTGTCCCTGGCTGGGATCTCATTGAGAAGGGCATCAAGCCAGTCTGACCCTGCTGTGGTTAGCGTGGCCCACTGCTCTATCTGCTCACAGCTGGCTGCTCTCTGAAGTAGGGGTTGGGGCTCAAATGGCCTCTCAGGTCCATCAAAGATGCCCCTCCTCCAAGACAAACGTGTAGAAGTTGGTACGCCAGCAGCCAGATATTGGCACCCACATGCTGTGGCAGCGCTGACAGCCACGCTCTGGGCGACCATCTTCCCCCCTGGTTCCGGGGCAATGGGGTCCCAGAGTGGTGCTGACTTCAGGTGTTCCCATGGTGCAGCCTGGACAGGCCACAGTGGCAGACACAGTTGGGCACCCGAAATGAAGGCGGTGCTTTCTGTGGGTGGGCTGGAGGACCCATACCCTAAGTATAGCTGGGATATGACCTGTGCCCTGGAGAGGACATGCACACCCCAACTGTTACAGCAGCGCCCATAGCAGATGCTGGGGCTTGTGTCCAGAGCAGCATCACCATAGGCTGCGCCCACTCTCCAGGTAACCTCCATAGCTCACCCCAGACCGTTTCTCTCCCTGTGAACCTTCTCACACACACACACACACACACACACACACACACACACTCACTCACTCACTCACTCACTCACTCACTCACTCCATACTCAGACCTGTCAACAGTATCACAGCACGGGAACCAGACCCAACACCAGTCAGACACAGAGGAAATGTGTGTTCAGTGGTAGAACCCCAGATAGGACCCAGAAGTGAAAGGCCTTGGTGGGCAGTGGCCTCAGCCGTGAGCACTGCAGTGGATGTCCATACGGAGAGACCCAAGAAAGCTGCCTCCTTCCAAGGCACTCCCTACAGCCGGAAGACCCTTCATATCATAGAGGTCAGTGCCAAGAGCCCGTTCCACCCAGGCCTGGAGGGGGGCGGGGGGAAGTGTCCCAAAACTGAGTAGTCATTGATACTTCTGGCTTTCTTTCCAAGAGCCAGTCCAGAGCCAGGATGCTTAGCGCCTGGCGGCCAGGCCTCCTCCTGCTAGGCACCTGATGCCAGTCAACCCTGCCAGCACCAGTCAGGCTAATGAAGCCATTATGCCAATCAGAAGAGCAAGACTCTCAGAGCCCATGAGCAGGCTGGCTAGACAGGGCAAGGGTATCATGGGTGCAGCTGGCCCTCAGGCCTCCCTCCTCACGACCCTTAGGACCCAATGGGAGACTGTTCCAAGCGTGGACTCCACCCTGGTGACTGGGCTGTTGCCTGGCCGTCATGCCCTCACCCCCACTGTGTCTCTAGGGCAGCCTTCAGTCGGTGCCTCGGGGGTGAATAAAGCTGGCTGGAAGAGAGAGCAGAGGGTCAGCACATGACACTCTGCCATGAACCCTACCCTTAGCCCTCTATTGGGGAGTCCCCTTACTCCTTCAGTGTCTTCAGCTACATGGATCTGTGTTGTTCCCGAATGTCGACCTCGGCAGTTTGCTAAGGTACAAGCCCCTTAAGGAAGGAGGGACCCTGGAGGATGGGAGGAGGACGGGGCATTGCTCGAAGTGTCCCACATCCTCCTGTTACCATCCCTCAGGAAAGCCTTCCTGTGGGTCACCTAGCATTAGAGGAGGAGGGCTCCAGCTCTGGCTCAGGCCCAGCGTGGGCAGCTCCAGCTCCCGGCTTGGCTGTGGTCCCCTGAGGTGGTGCAGGACAGGAAAGCAGGGAAATGAAGAGGAGCCACTGCAGCTCCATATGATGCCGGTGAGAGTCGGGATGGAGAGGGCACAGCCAGGTGGGCCCAGCGGTACGAAGCCAGGGTCAGGTGTCTCCTGAGCTACATGGCCCATCCCTTTCTTCTGGATCCCTGAATTCGAGTCTGTAGAGGCCACTAGCCAAGCCTGTGATCCTGTGATCTAAGCAGCAGTAACTGGGCCCCCAAGTCTGCCGAAGGCCACTGAAGCTGGGCCACCCTGAGCTCCCCGCACAAAAGGGAAGAGCATCAAGCCCTAAGAGTTGGCAGGGTGCATAGGATTCTGGCACACATCCTGTTTCTTCGCCTGTTGTGTGGGTCCCGGACATGAGCATCACAGGCCACCAAAGCAGACCACATGGGGCTGCTCTCTCCAGACCGAGTGGACAGGAACTCTAGGGCCCCTGTCTCCACATTGCCATCTGGGTTCAGAGTCAAGGTGTCCCCCAGCCGTACCCCTGGCCCTTCCACCCTTCCTGCTGCCTCCCCAGCCCGCAGCCCAGGGGCAGATGTAGGATAGTGTCAGACCCAGGGCTGCACAGGAGGGCTGAAACGGGGGGGGGGGGACACGACGGGGAACGGCCAGGATGCATCTGCGTGCTGCAGGGGGCCTCATTGCTCCTGGCAGCAGGAATCAGAGACGCTGTAACTGGATCCCGTGGGGGATCTGGCCACTGAGGGTGGAGGGCTGCGATCAGGTTGCTGCCCTGCTGTGAGTTTTCCACTGGGCTGCTTTTTCTACCTTGGGAAAGAGCTGGGCTGGACTGGGGGTCCGAGCTGGGGAGTAGGAGGCCCTGAAGCACCCAGCATAAGAAGATAAGCTAAGAGGTGTGGACTCACAAGACACAGGGCCCTTGCAGCCGTGGGTGAGGACGAGGTTGTCAGTCTTGCTCCTGTCCTGCTGGCCACAGGCTCTGGCCTTGGTGCCATCCAGGAGCCACTGAAATCCAAGCTGGGGGTGAGACAGGCGGCTCCTGCTCCTAAGCCCTGCATTTCTGATCCGCCCCTCACCCGCCCTCAGCTGCCCGCTGGCCATGTAAGATCTTCCCTGGGTGGCCGAGGCCACAGGACAGAGGCAGCATTGGAGCAGGTATTGTCCGTGTCGCTGGCTTGGGAGCTGAGGGCGAGATAAACCGATCTGGGCCTCTGGGGGGCCCACAGGGCCCTGAGCAGTCAAAGAGAGTGTTTCCCAGGCCCCTGAAGCAACGTGGCGAGCCTCAAAGATGCCAACCAACGGCCTGCACCAGGTGCTGAAGATCCAGTTTGGCCTTGTCAATGATGCCAACCGCTACCTAACAGCAGAGAGCTTTGGCTTCAAGGTCAACGCTTCGGCGTCCAGCCTCAAGAGGAAGCAGGTATGGGTGCTGGAGCCTGACCCCGGGCAGGGCACTGCTGTGCTGTTCCGAAGCAGCTACCTAGGCCGATACCTGTCAGCAGAAGAAGATGGGCGTGTGGCCTGTGAGGCAGACCAGCCAGGCCGAGACTGCCGATTCCTGGTCCTGCCACAGCCCGATGGTCGCTGGGCGCTGCAGTCGGAGCCGCACGGTCGCTTCTTTGGTGGCACTGAGGACCGGCTGTCCTGCTTTGCCACAGCCATCTCCACGGCGGAGCTGTGGACAGTGCACCTGGCCATCCACCCGCAGGCTCACTTGCTGAGTGTGAGCCGTCGGCGCTATGTGCACCTGTGCCTTCAGGACGACGAGATGGCAGCAGATGGTGACATGCCCTGGGGCGTGGACGCACTGCTCACCCTCATTTTCCAGAGCAGGCGGTACTGCCTCAAGTCCTACGACAGCCGCTACCTTCGCAGTGATGGCTGCCTGGTCTGGGAGCCTGAAGCCCATGCCTGCTACACACTGGAGTTCAAGGCGGGCAAGCTGGCCTTCAAGGACTGTGATGGCCGCTACCTGGCACCTGTGGGGCCTGCCGGCACACTCAAGGCTGGCCGCAATACGAGGCCCGGCAAGGATGAACTCTTTGACCTGGAGCAAAGCCACCCGCAGGTGGTGCTGGTGGCAGCCAACCACCGCTATGTCTCCGTGAGGCAAGGTAGGGCAGGGCGGGACATGGTGTGGTGTGTGCAGATGTGCAGATACCTGCCATGTGTGCAGGGTTGGGGTGCATGGCCATGGAAATGGGTGTTTCTGCACACAGCATAAGCCCATGGGCCTTCCGAGGGCTGCTGGCTTCAGAGGCCTCCTCATTCTCACCATCTGGAGAGTATCAGCTGAATTTGGTACCTGCTGGAGTGTGGCTGTCTGTAAGGCTGAGAGGTGTGATGTGAGGGCAGTGGGGGTGGCAAGAGGGCTGGGGAGGCCCCGCTCCCCCCTTGCTGCTGTGCACCCCACTCCCTGGTCTTTGGGGGGAGACAAAGGAGGGACGAGGTCAGGGCAGGGATACCACTTCCATATGCTTGAGCAGTGGGCCCCCCCAAGAACAAGAGACCTCACTGTTACCCTCAGTGTCAAATACAAGTGAAGGCAACCTTGCCCAGGACCTGTGCGTCTACAGGGAAGGTGCCATTTCTGCCTGTGAGGTGTAGCTTGGCTTTCTTTGTTTCCTGGCCACTGGTCACTTGTGTGATACCTGAGCAGTCTGAGGTAAACACACTGTTCCTTCTACCCCATGAAGAAGCCCAGATCTACTGAGTAGACCTTGACTACTCGTGTAACCCGGGTCCAGGCCAGGAGGAGCAATTGCTTCTACCTTGGCTCTGGGCCCATGCACTCTAGGGCCTAGACACCCTGAGCTGAGCGCTCTGAGCTCAGATGCAGAGCTGAGCAGGCAGTGTCCCTCCTGACTCGCTCGGACTCCTCGCATGCCAGCGCTGCCTGCCACGCTGCTACCCACTGCTAGAGGGTGCATGTAAGGTGTGAGGTATCTGTTCTCCCTGGGCATCTCATGTCCAATCCAGATGTTCCGGAGCACCTGTCTGGGAGGCCAGACTTCCCAGGAGGACTGCAGCTGCAGGCGTGGCTGCTAGGTGAGTCTGAAGCAATCAGGAGCACTGTGGTCCCCAGCACGTGGCCCTCCTTCCCATCACACCCAGATGTTCACAGTCCTTAGTCAAGCAAGCTAGCTGGGGCAGGGTCGTGGAGTGCTTCCTGGAGTGGGGTGGGTCTAGACATCAATTGTAACAAACAGCTTGTAAAAGAGACCATAAGGAAGGTGGTGACAGTGTGATACTGATGGCCACACCGTAGGGTTGGCAGGAATGCAGTGATGTGGTGGAGGACTGAAAGCGATAGGAGCGGTGAGGAGGGAGGAGGGATGGAGGGCTGCAGACGGTGATGGCGGTGGCTGGGGGGCTGGTGGAGGTTGTGTGGGATGTGGCTAAGGAGGGAGCTCAGTGGTGAGGGCTTGCCTAGTGCATACAGCACCGTGAGCTCCATCCCCAGCGCTGAAGAGAAAGATGGGGGATCTGGTAGTCATGGCACTGGGTAGGATAGTGGCTGTGTGGATGACTTTTCAACATTTAAAAAATTATATGAAAAGCGGCACAGTGGCCCACGCCCTTAATCCCAGCACATGGGAGGCAGAGGCAGGTGGATCTCTGTGAGTTTGAAGCCAGCCTGGTCTACAAAGGGAGTCCAGAACAGTCAGGGCTACACAGAGAAATCCTCTCTCAAAAAACAAAATGTCTATGTATGAAGGAGGGTGTATGCATATGGGTGCAGATCTGTGGAGAAGCCAGAAGGCGCTGGCTCCTGGAGCTCCAGTTCTTGGTGGATTACAGCCACCTGACAAGGGTGCTGGGGGAAAAAAACTGAGGTCCTCTGCAAGAATGGTAAGTGCTCTTAAACCCACCATCTCACCAGCCCACTTCCCACAGTTTTAAAAGCTATTGTTGTCATTAGCCAGATGCAGTGGTGCACACCTCTAATCCTAGCCCTTACAAGGCAGAGGCAAGCAAATCTCTGAGGCCAGCCATAATTGAAAACCAGGAAAGCCAGAGCTACGCAGTGAGACCCTGTCTTGACAAACATTACTATTATGTATGTGTGATATGGGACAATGCCATGACACACCCACAGAGGTCAAGGGTTAAATCTGATAGCAAGCACTTAACTTGCTGAGACATCCAACTTTTCAGCCTTTCTTTAGGTAAGTTTTTTTGAGACAGGGTTTAGCTTTGACTGTCCTGGACTCTCAGACTTGTAGACCAGGCTGGCTGTGAATTCACAGAGAGCCACCTGCCTCTGCCTCCGTGGGTGCTGGACCACAGGGGTTATGCGTTGGGATGGAACGTGGCCTCATGACGGCTTCCCCCCTGGGTACCCAGGCTCACTGGGCTGGACTGGAGGTGGTGAGGCTTAGCCGGGGCAGGTGCAGGATCTTGGTCAGTGGTGAGCACACAAGAAACAGCCTTCTTGAGAGATCCAGTGAGTTTAATTGGGGAGTGGGTAGAGGGGTTGGGGTGAGTGTGCATCATTGGCTGGGGCCAGGATGAGGGAATGCCTTATTGGATGGAGAGGAATTCCAGGTGCTTGCTGGACAGGGCCTTCTAAAGAGGGGAGGTTTAGCCTGGCTGCCAGGCTGTGTGGCCACCGTAAGGGCGGCAGAGGTGAGGTGTGTAAGGCTACATGGACCGAGACACCCAGACCCAGGGCAGGGAGGGAGCGGTCCCCCTCCTGCCGGGGTCAGTCTCAAGATTTTTGGGGTTTGGACACACCACGACTCACTTGCTCTGGGCAGGCTCCCCATGCACACCGCTCGCTGGCCCCCGTCGGAAGCGATACTAAGTTTAAGGTAGCTGGAGAGGCAATCTCAGTCTATTCGTCCTAGGGCAGCTGGAGTACACACACGGAGAAGTAGCCCAGATCTGTGTCCTGGCCAGGAGCTGCCTGTGAGCAGCCACTTTGCACCCTTACCACTGGGTCTTTATCTCATATGCATTAGTTCGCAGGTGTCAGATCCCTTGGAATTGGGGTTACAGGCAGTTGTGAGCTGCCATGTGGGTGCTGGGAATTGAACCCAGGTCCTTTGGAAGAGCAGCCAGTGCTCCTAACCGCCGAGCCCTCTTTCCAGCTGTCACCACTGGACTTCTACAGCCACCCCAGCCTATCTCTGCCTTCACTGGCGCCACAGGGCTGGCATGCGGCTCTGCTGTGAGGAGCCCTTCCCTGAGCCCAGCAGGCTCACCTCACTGACCAAATTGCTCTGGCCTCCGTGGCCTTCCCACTGTTGGCCATGTTCCTTAGAAGCAGGTTGAGTTTGAGATAGGAAGTTGTGTGGGAGTGCTGTGTGCAGAGGCAGATGTGGTGACGTGAGACAAAGTCTCGGCCCACAAGACAGAGATGTAGTGGAAGTCAGTGGATGGTACTAGTTGGCATGCCAGCTGAGGTCCTCTGTCCCTGCAAGAACCTTTCCTGAAATGCTTTTCTTATACAGCATTCAAATCCACATGACACACACTACCCAGCATCCCACTGTGGCCTGACCATGAGGCCCAGGACCATACATGAGGTTGAGGGCCACCCTTGGTCCCAGCCACTCAATTTAGTATTTGTTGCAAGTGACGAAGCTGGCACAGGTGGGAACAGTTTTTTAAAAAAGACTGTTGGGCCCAAACCTCAAGAGATGGCTCAGTGGTTAAGTATGCTGGCTGCTCTTCCAGAAGCCCTAGGTTCAATTTCCAGCACCCACGTCGCAGCTCACAACCGCCTGTAACTGATCCCGCCAGGGGATCTGACTTCCTCCTCCGGCTTCTGAGTGCCCTGCATACAAGTGGCACATTCACACAGACAAACACTCATACACACAAGAAACAGATCAACTTCAAAAAACTCAAACTGAGCTGGGCTTGGCGCTTGCCTGTAATCCCAGTGCAGAGGCAAGCGGATCATTGTGAGCTCGAGACCAGCCTGGTCTACCCACTGATTCCAGAACAGCCAGGACTACAGAGAAACTCTGTCCCCAAAACCCCCAAACCATTGGGCCCTTTCCTGGGGATGCATCAGTTGCTCTTCTGCATGGAAGGTGTGAGGGTGCCTGGCATACCCTCTGGGACCTGGAGAAAGGCAGATTCCAGCTTCTCCACTAGGGGCTCCTGTCTGGCTGTTCCCTCTCCCCCGGCAGTGTCCCCACCCGTCCCTGGGGCTCTACCTGCCTCACTCTTCAAGAGTAACCAGTCACCATGGACACTGATGCCTTGGTACAGTAGTGCTGTGTGTCCACATTATAAGAACATCAGGCAGGCCCTCCCCTAGGACTCCCTGTGTGGGAGGTGGGCTGGTTCCTAGTCACTGCCTAGGATCTAGGTCACCTCAGGCAGAAGGTCAGGGACCCTGCCTCCCAGCTTCAGGCTGAAGTATAAATAGAAGCTGTTGTAAATCCTGGGTGGAGAGCAGGAACAAGCAGATTATTTGATTAGCCAATGGGGATTTGCCTTCGTGAAACGTCCAGTCTCAGGGAGTGTGGGCAGAGCTGGGCTAAGAGGCCACATGTGGGGCACACTGCCACCTGGATGGCCGGGGCAGTCTCTGCCAGATGGCTCTAGCCAAGACTCCACCATATTCCAAAGCATGCTTCCCCTTCCCTCCTTGGAGAGGCGTGAGGAGCTTTGCTGTGTTCTCCCTTAGGAATCAATGTCTCAGCCAATCAGGATGAAGAACTGGACCACGAAACCTTCCTGATGCAAATTGACCAGGAAACAAAAAAGTGTACTTTCTACTCCAGCACTGGAGGCTACTGGACCTTGGTCACTCATGGAGGCCTTCAGGCCACAGCTACACAAGTGTGAGTGCACCTGCCCTAGTCTCCATCATCTCTGCCACGTCATCACTCTCATCCTGCCCGCAGCCGGGCAGCCGGGGCGGGTTTGGTTTGTGTTTTTGAGGAAGGGCTTCTGTAGCCTTCCTTGCATGGCCTGGACCAGGCTGGCCTCCCACCCAGAGGTCTGCTGGGGTGAAAGGCGTGTGCCGCCATACCTGGGGGTCACTATCACTCAGGTCTCTCTTCACCTCCGCTAGCTCCCTGCATACAACCTCAGCCCATCACAGAGTGTGGAGCAGCTCCCGAGGGGATGGGCACCACTGTGGAGGGCAAGCTTCTGTCCCACCCCTGGAACCCAAGGAGGGCAGGGCAGACTGCACCTCTCTCTGAGCTTTTGTCTGCCTCACAGCTCTGCCAACACCATGTTTGAGGTGGAATGGCACGGCCGGCGGGTGGCGCTGAAAGCCAGCAACGGGCGTTATGTGTGCATGAAGAAAAACGGACAGCTGGCCGCCATCAGTGACTTTGTGGGTGAGCCTCCCAGCTTTCCGTAGGTCGGACCCCAGGGTGCCTTTTTTTTTTAGTGTCTCTGGGGAAACCCGGGCACCCCTGAACACGTTCCACAGCAGGAACGCCTGGGTTCTGTGGGGTTGGGCTCCTGGCTCCAGCAGCACAGTAGGTGGTGGCAGGCCCAGGCCCTGGCCCGCGCCTGCAGAGGACAGGCAGGGCAGGACAGGCAGGGCAGGAGTGGCCCACGCGCCTTCTTCGGCAGGTGGAGATGAGTTGTTCACCCTCAAGCTCATCAACCGACCCATCCTGGTGCTGCGGGGCCTGGATGGCTTCGTGTGCCACCGCCGTGGCTCCAACCAGCTGGACACCAACCGCTCCACCTATGACGTCTTCCACCTGAGCTTCGGGGACGGCGCCTACCAGATCAGAGGTGGGCCGGGTAAAGCGCAAGGGTCACCAGGGGCGCGGGCGCGCGGGCGCTGCTGACCTCCAGCCCTGTCCCCAGGCCGCGGAGGTGGCTTCTGGTACACTGGCAGCCATGGAAGCGTGTGCAGTGACGGCGACCTGGCGGAGGACTTCCTTTTCGAGTTCCGAGAGCGAGGCCGCCTGGCCATCCGGGCCCTCAGCGGCAAGTACCTGCGAGGCGGTGCCTCGGGGCTGCTGCGCGCAGACGCAGACCTGCCGCTGGGGGAAGCGCTCTGGGAGTACTGAGGACTCATTAAATCTTCATTGCATTGCACGGCTGCTGTGGGCCTGCACCGTCTGGCGTGCATGCCCCCGAGTCCTCTCTGCTCACCACTAGATCTCCACCCCCAAGAACGCCCTTCTGTGCACCAGCTGCTAGGCTTAGGTCAGAGGAAGACCCCTAACCTCGGCTGGCAGGTTGACGCCCTCTGCGGTGTCCCCTGTCCCGAGCAAATGAAACCCACGGAGATGCCTCAGCCCGGAGTCACTCCGTCGGAGCGTGTTGGGGAGGACACGTATAGGGTAGGGAAGGCAGGAGCACTCTGGGAAGGAAGTGATGTCTACACTCACTCTCAGGTCCCCCGTCAGGGGGTGTCTCTGTTAACCCTTGGAGCTGACCTTAATAGCCATTGGGAGTGGACATCTCAGAATCTAGTTTGTGAGGCCAGGCAGTCCACGGCCTGCAGCATCCTGATGTCAGGTGTATCTGCCATGTGCAGGGGGGGTCACACAGGTGCTGGGCAAGGGGGGGGGCAACTGGGACACTGCTGGTTCTTACTCCATGATGCTGCCTTGGGAGACTCCCCAGCAAAGACCAGTATTTCTTCAGCTCTGGCAGCCATCTAAGCCTGCTGTGATCCCCACTAACTCTGCCAGGTGTAAAGGAAAAACAAGCTGAAGCCCAGGTACACACCTGTGTGTGGTGTCCGGCAGGGCTGAGCTAGGGCAGCCTCAGCAGGGCTGTGGATATGTGCCCAGGTCCCGAGACGGGAGTTCAGGCTAAAGGCCTTCAGTCTCAGACACAAGCCAGCGCAGCCAGGAACCCCTCCAGCCTGTTCACACACAGGCATGCACCACTGCATGCGGGAGGTGGCCAGAGCAGCCGGGGACAAGCTCTGGACAGGGCTCTCCGGCCACTGGGGTCCGAGGTAAGCGGGCAACCCTGGGCACGAGCACAAGAACAAGAGGCGGCTCTTGTGCAGACTCCGGGTAGAGCCCAGAGCAGGCCTGGCCCATTTCCCCACTGCCTCCGTGGAGAGCTGTCCTGTAGGATGGACAGACCCTGTGAGGTGAGGGTGGGCGGCGGGGCAACCTCAGTCTGTGCAGACCTGTCGGCCCCTGATGGCCAGAGGAGCCTTGGTGGAGGGTTGTGGGGCGCTGTGAGGACTGCTCTTTTGTCAGGGGGCAGAGAAGCTGGGGAGGGCTACCTGCCAAAGCGCACAGGGCACAGCAGGGCTCCGGAATGGCCAGGCGGACGCGAGCACACATCAGCTGACACCTGGACTTGCTGAAAAGGGCCGCTTGTCAGCAGAGCACCTCATAAAACTCAACAGCTCTCAAAGCTCTGCAGATGAGCCCTCCCGAGTAAGAACAGCACCACATCGGGCCGCCCGGGCACTGGCACCTGTGGGTGCCCTCCCATGGTCTTTGTGCTTTGGTTGAGTGAGCACTCTGTCACCTGGTGGCTCCGGAGCTGCAGCCAGTGCTCCTGGGCCTGCAGAACAGTCCCACACCTGGAGGTCCGAACCCCAGAAACCCTGTGTCTCCATGGCCTGAGTACTTGGGTGGAGCTACTTCTCACGAGGCTGCAGAGGTTCTGGTGGAGGGCGCTGCCGGGCAAGCCCCAGTGCTCAGCCTGAAGTGTGTCCCGCAGTGACCGGAGCTGGCCAGCAGCTGTCAGGGAGAAAGCTGGTGGGTTCCCACAGGCCTGAGTCTACCTTACACTCCACCCAGCCCACACACACTTTCTGAGTCTTCCTGACTGACTGGCCAGGGAACCCAGGATGTAACACCATAGGGGCCAGCACACAGGGGGAGTGTGGATGGAGGGCCAGGTCCTACCTGGTCACAACAGGACAAGGCTAGGGTTGCGCAGCTGCTTGTAGATCTGCAAGAGCTTCTGGGCTGTGGAGCAGGAGCTCACTTCATCCTCCGTGCACAACTGGTCACGCAGTGTCTGCACTTCACGAAGCAGTTCCTGTGGGCAGGTGACATAGCTCAGCCCGAGCTCCCGCCTTGGAACATCTCACACTTGGGAGATGGTGGGTAGCCCAATTAAAAAAACATCGGGTCACATGGCCTTAAATATGTGACATGCAGCCACATGGGTCCACAAACAGGATATGGACATGACGCCTTATGTCTTGATCCCATGCGGAGACCCCAGCCCACACTGAACACTGGGCACCCGCATGCTGCGTGGGGCAACGCCTCCTCACTTGGGCTCACCTGGTGGTTGGCATGGATCTGGTGCAGGTACTGCACACGCAGGTCAGGTGGGCTGGAGCCTTTGGCTGCTTGCTCTGTCACCATTGTCTGGGGACACAAGGGTGTGTGGGTAACTGTGCGGCACAAGGACCCGAGGCTGAGGCCCTCATGTCCCCAGAGCACAGTGACAATTCTCACCTGGCTCCCACAGCCCACTCCTTCACCACCTGCTCTGCCCTGTCCACGGCCCTCCTCAGAGCGGCCGCTTCCCCCACATGACAGTAATTACGGCGCTTCCGAGTTTAAGTCAGCTACCTGATTGTAGCTTAGGCTGGCCTTGAATTGATTCTCCTGCCACAACCTACCAACTTCTGGGATTCTGGAATGTACCACTAGGCCTGATCACAGAGCCTTTTTGTTTGTTTCTGAGAAAGGGTTTCTCTGTGTAGCTCTCAGTGTCCTAGAACTCACTTTGTCCTAGAACACGCTGGCCTCAAACTCAGAGATCCGCCTATCTCTGCCTCCCAAGTACTGGGATCACCTAGCTTAAAATGCCTTTTTAACCTAAACCCAACTCTCCCTTCTGTGGCTCACAAACTCTGGGCTAGGCAGGAACCCCATCTGATCATTCCCTCTGCAGGCTCGTTCACTGCTGGGCATCATTCTTGCTTTCTGAAGGCAGCCTAACTTGCAAAATGTTATGGCTTCCTCAAAGGTGAGGCTCAGTGGCCTTTTCAAACAGGAGCAAAGCCTCCTGGGGTAGACTTGCCTGGGCCAAATATCCAGCCATGGTCCTGGAGAGTTGCCTACGGGGAGGCTAACATCCTTCAAGGCCCAAGTGGCTGTGGACAGGTTCCTGTCCTTGGACATGGAGGTGTATGGTTGCGGCTGCCCTGAATGCTGGCTAGGGGGCAGCCGCACCATGTAATTCTCTGTCAAGAACCAGCTGTGTCCGCCTGAAGGCTCACAAGAATCCCTAATCCCAGCTCCTCTGAATGTAGTTGTCTTGAAATGGGCTCTTTGAAGATGAGCAAAATATAGTCACGAGGTTGCCCTTAATCCTATGTGACCATGTCCTTACAAGGGTGAACTTGGGGAAAAGGTGACAAAAGCCCTCGGAGGCTGGCTGGCCCTGCGCATAGTTCCTGGCTCATGGCAGCACTGCTTTGGAGACTGCCCTGCTAGCCGGCAGCTCGGGGACTGAACTCCTGAACTCCTGAAACCACAGCTGTACTACAGCTTTTTACTTATACACTCATTCCCAAGTGGCTCGGGACAAGGGCCCTGGGCATCACCTGTTAGGAGAACATTAGGGCTGATTTCACAGCTCTGAGAGCAACCAGCACCCTCCACCTGGCCCTCGAAGCTCAGTTCTAAGCTGTCAGTTCAACCTGTCAGCTGTTGAGCCGAGTATTAGGGGAAGCAGCACCAGAGCGCACAGGGACAAGTCCCAAGGGGAGGTTGGTGGAGGACGACAGCCAAGAATCACCCGCAGAACTTCCGGGTGGCTGGCACACCTTGCCTTGAGGCTAGGCCACTCAGGGCCTGGGAGCTTCCCAACCTGGGGGCTGTGGATGTGAGCAGGCAGAAGGCACAATGCCGAAGTGTCTGTCCTGCTCACAGCACAGGCACCGTGGCTCAGACGCAGACATGACAGGGAATGACTAGAAAGTTACCAGACATACAGACTCAGACGGTTCTCAACTTGTGGGTGACACAGGGGCTGACAGGACCTGGAGGGGTGTGTCTTGTTTGCTCAGAGGGCTCATACATGCACCTTTTTGGTGGTAGCAATGCACCACGTTGCCCACAGCTGTGTGGGTCCACAGAGGAAACCTAGATAGCTGCTTCCTGCTTTCAGAGCCTCCCTCCCCGCCCCCACCCCTGCTGGCTATGTCTATGACACCCCCACCCCCGGCCCTGCTGGCTGTGGTACCTTCATCCGTTTGATGATGGCGTGGTGTACCCTACACATGTTGGCCAGAGAGGAGCTCTCCACTTGGATCTCCACAGCCTGGATGGGCCCTGCAGGGCTCAAATCAGTCACAGCTACCTGCAATACAGGAGGCTCTGAGTAGCTGCAACCGGGGCCTGCTCTTAACATTTTAAAGGTGGGCGGGCTGGAGAGACAACAATAAAAAACATGTCTGCAGGAACAGCCATATCAGAATCTACTACCGTAGGACACACCCCATTCTGAGCCACACTAAGTCCCCAGCTACACTTGGCTCCAAGCCAGGAGTAGAGTGAGGACCTAACAGGGAGCTGAGAAGCTTGTCTGTGGACATCTGCCTCCAGCAGGGCCTTACTGTGCTAAGCACAGCCTGAAGAGCAGCCATGGCTTGTTCTTCACACTGCAGCATGAGACCCAGAGCCCGAAACTGGAGAATGGCCCTGGCAACCAATGGTTTCTCCATGTGGCTGCAAGCACAGGCCAGTCCACTGACCAGAACTATTGCCAGGCCCTAGTCTTGGCCCAGGACAGCCTGGCTTGAAAGGGCTTGAAGGAGCTCTGGGAGGCCCACAGTTCTGGGCAGACCACACTAATCTCCAAGAGTTTCTGACAGTAAGGTGCAGGGGATCCTGGTTGCTGGGAGGAGCCCAGAAAGAGGCTGTATGAGAAGGAAAGGGCAGAGAGTAGACTGTCCAGCAGGCTATTACTGGCTTGAGACAGCCACTGTATTTATTGTCCAAGTGACCCTAGCATTGCACAGAAAGAAGAAGAACCCATTATGGACAGCTGGACAGGGCTGGTCCTCCCAGGGACAGTCTTGGTGAGAAAGATGCAGCTGACAGGCCAGTTAAAGTAATTCTTCATGAGCAATGGCCCGGGGTCCCACTGAGCATCATGGGTCCTAAGGTCCATCTCCCCAGGAAGAGAGAAGTGGCCTCTGCTTGCCTCATGGACGATGAGGTTGACATCAGTACCATCTGGGGCTACTCCCTGGATGGAAGACAGTGCCTGGGCCCTCACGGCGTCCACAGCAGCATTCTCAGCAAGGAGCCACCGCAGGGTAGCGCTGCACAGGTGGAGACCTGGGGGAGAGGCAACTGTGGCTGCCACCAAGCGTTCCCTTCCCAGTGCTGCCCAAGCATCCCAGAGGCCCACAAGCCTTGCCACAGGCAGGCAGGGAGAAACAGGGGTTGTTAGGAAATCTCGGACCCAGGACGCAGGCCTGAGAGGCCCATGAGACCCATGAGGCCCATGAGGCCCATGGCACTGTGTGCACACACACTGTCCCATGCAAGACGGTTGCTGCCCTCCTCGGAACACGCTGGAACCAGACACAGAAGCCAATGCCCACTGGGAGCAGAACACTTCTGTCACAGATCCAGCCCCAAACAGTACGAATGGCTGTGGAGCCAGGCCCGGCGCTGTAGCTGCACTCTGGAGACGCCGGTTGCTCTGTGTGAGAACTTACCAAGCTGCTCCCTGGTGACAGCCTCCTCTGCTGAGCTAATATCTCCTCAGTTTTTAAAAAACACCAACAGGACAACACAAGAGTCCACCGCAGTCAGGATGCAGGGGAACTCTCAGAAGCCAGGGAGGGAAAGGACAGCCCACTTCCACAGGCTGTGGGTCCCTGAGGCCACTATGAAGCCAGTAGTGCCACCAACCTGAACAGCCGTCTTCCAGGGCAGCTCTGAGCAGCACCGCCGACACCCTGATGGACGCTGTGGATGGTGGCAAGTACTTGGCCCGGAGGGAGGCAGCGCCAGTTGGCTCACTGCCAGGGCCTTGGCAGCTCTTCAGGAAAGTTTCCACAGGGTCACAGACAGGGCCAGGCACACAGGGGGTCTGCGTGGGGTGTGAGGCCAGTGCAGGGAAGCGCAGACACTGCAGCATGTCCACAGTGCGTTTGCACAGGGGCAGACAGACACCCTCTTGCTTGGGAAGGTTGAGGGGGAGACTCTCCAGGCAGGGGTCTTCTAAAGGGTCGGAGGGGGCCAGGGCCCCACCCACCACCTCCCTGAGGCTATAGAAGAGCCAGCAGGACATGGTCACTGGCAAATCAAGTGTGCCACTCTCGCTGGGGCCCAGGGGCAACGTCACTTCCCGCCGACTGCCTGGGCCAAGTCTGTCCACCGGAATGGTGTAGGTGAACGTGGAGCCAGCCCCGTCCAGGTCTAAGGCAGAGGAGCTAGTGAGCACCTGAATACACAAGGTCCAGCCCTGGTCCAGGCAGAAGCTGCTGCTGTTCTCCAGCGTGCAGGTGGCCAGCAGCATGTCTCGCAACTCCAGGCGGCTCCAGGACAAAGTGATGGTACAAGAGATGGGCCGGCCGCCCTCCTGGCTGGACAGCAGGGCACAGCTCACATTCATGGCTTCGTTGAGACTTGTTATGGCCTTGTTGCGCTGGTCAACAGCTTTCTTCAAAAAGGACACCCTGCAAAGCACAGTCATGATGTCCAGAGGATAAGATCACAGCAGGGGGAGCCATGTCTATGGACTCCCTCGGGGAAGGCACCAGATCCTGGTTCAAGCTCAAGCTCTCTGAGGATGCAAGCCGCTCCCAGGTCCAAGGAGCACATCTTTCCCTGTCCCAACTGGGAAGCCTTGACCTGATCTTTGTTCCTGGCTCCAAAACGCAGGACAGGGCTGGCCTATGCCTGCGAGGGATGAGCAAGCCCATGGACCACCCCACATTCCTACTTGTCCCCTTTCCCTTTTGTAATGCTCCACAGTGATGACGGGTGGTGGGCCTTGTGGGAATATCCTTGAGTCACCAGACTAGCAAAGGGGAGCCTGGTGCTAGAAGCTTTGCTCAGCACGGGGACACACTAGCCTCTAAGGAGCAGGCGAGGGGCTGGGCCCTGTGAGAGGGCAGGTGCAGGACTGAGAAGGGGTCTCTTGTCTTCTGAGGGCTTGTGGGCAGATTCTTTGGTCCCTGATGGTGACAGAGGCAGAGCCAGCCACACAGATGGTCGTTACCCCAAAACCCCCTAGCCTGGGTCAGTTCCACCCATGAGGCTGCCCCCTCAAGGATAGGGCACAAGCTCTACTTGAGCCAGAGCCTGTGCTCACCTCTCAGAGACATCACCGATGTCCAAGAGCAGCTCCTTAATTTTCTGGCCTGCATTTGCCATGGTCATTTTGGCAGGCATGGGCACCTCAGAGTTCAAATCCAGGCTACAGGTAATCAGACGCCCTTTAGAGGACAGGGCCAGGAGCTCGGTGCTACCTGATGAGCGACACACACAGGGCCCGTCAGCAGCTGCCAGACACTGAGCAATGTCTACTCCAGAAAAAAGTTGGCAAAGGACCACGGGAGGAAATGAGGGAGACAGGGAAGCCCACACCAAGGGGCCGAACAGAGATGGTGACCACTAATCTCTATACACATTGTGAATTGCCTACACAACATGATGTTAGCATGGGTGTGACGCCATGGTGGCAAGTGGTCCACACAGACAGGACAAAGAGGGGACAAATGAAGACACTGTATGGTACTCAAACATTCAAACGTGTCTCAACCTTCAACAGGCTACACAGAGCCAGGATGCTGAGCCTTCTGAAGAGAAGTGTCCTGGAGGCTGAGCTCTGCTCACCACCACCTCACCAGGCACATCTCAGGAAGCCCAGCTTCTCCACCACATCCTCATGCCCTGCCCTGCCAAGGGTCTGCTTGCTCCCCCACTCCCGACACAACTCTTGCCGTGAACCCTAAAGTGGGCAGTTCGGCGGCTGAGAGTCAGTTCACAGGTCCCCTAGGCTAAGTCCACCCGGGCCCCAGCCCTATGGTAGCCCTGCGCCTTTCCTTCACTGCATTTTTTTCCCTCCTGTTAAGTGTTTTCTGCAGCAGGATTTAACACACTCTTAGTGGATCTTTATGGAAAGACACTGGGGGTGGGGGTGGGGGGGAGATGTCTTCCTCTCGTGCTAGAGTCAGGCAAACCCGGTTAGAGCTTCCTTGGAGAGTCTGACACACCCTCTGAATGGCTCATAAGCAGGCCACACAGCACAAGCAGGACATGTGGACGCCTGGCCTGACCTGATTTGAGAACTGCCATGAGAGATGTTCTTACAGCAACCCACAAGCCACATGCCTGTGGCACTCAACTGAGGGGCTGGGCACACCCAGGCAGAGCAGCACCCTTTACCCAGTCCCCAGGAGAACACACACAGAGGCTCCTGGACCCCAAGACAGGAGTGAGTGGACCACTGATCTGTGAGGGGCCTGGTCAGGAATGCCTGCTGGCTTAGCAAGAGTTTCAGCAAAGAAAAGGCAAGGAGAAAGGACAGCTTAGGGAGAACACCACTGAGGAGGGGCCAAGCCCAAGGCTCTGCTGCATCTAACAGCAGCTCGTACCTGTAGGTGCTCCTGACACGCAGAGAGTGGCGACACTGCAGATGTTCAAGCTGGTTGGGCAGAGCACGGAGGGCAGACCTCCTGCAGCCTCATCCGGCTTCTCGGCGTTCCAAGGAATGTCTCTCCGAGTCAAGTCTACCATACAGAGGTTTGAAGGGGTGCTGTGGTACATGCGGCCATCCCGGCCACAGGCCGCACAGAGCACAGGCCCAGGCAGGCAGTACTCACGCAGCTCTGGCACCAGGTTCCCTGACTCGCTCCAGCTGGCCTTGATGGCCAGTGTCCGGCCCTGGTGGCCGAGGGCCACCATGCAGTCAGAGCGCTCATTCTCACCAGGCGGTAAGTCTGCTGCCGCTTCCTCGGCGTGTGGCTCTGCCCTCAAAGCCCCAATGAAGACCACCGGCTCCTCCAGGTGATGGAGGATCTTGACCAGGACCTTTGGGTCACCAGGGGCTGACCCAGAAGTAACCAAGGCCTTCAGTACCACACAGCAGAGCTGGCCATCAGGGAGACCACAGAGGACCACAGGGGACTGCAAGAGGGTGGCATCGACTCCAAAAAGCAGCCCAAAGAGGGCTTCCTCCAGCACAAGGCACCCACAGCCCTGGGGGTGACCATGAGGTGCCCTGGAGCCTGGTGGGAACACGCAGCACAGCACTGGCAGGAATCGGGGAGCTGCAGGCTTCCCTGGCACCCCACCTGGAGGGGTGCTAGTGGACAACTCCACCTCACCAACCTGGCCTCCTGGCCGAGGCTCCTCCCCTGGATAGGGTGGCTCAAACAGTTGCATCTTCCACTGGGTGGGGCCCTGGACCAGGGTGACCAGCACATCATCCAGCACAGCGAAGGCATAGAGTGCAGTGTTGGGGAGGACACAGGTGTCTGGGTCCACATGGATCACAGGGCAAGGGTGAGCCTCATCCTCCGTGTCCTCACAGGCCTGGCTCGCAGACCTTCAGGGACAATAGCACGGTAGTCAGTGCTGCGTCAGGTAAACTCCTGTTCAACAAGAACCTGACTGGCTCTAGGCAGGCGACATCCCATGGAGCGCTCGCCAGTGTTCCCATGGAATCCACAGGCCATTCGGCAGCTCACATACACCACTTGACACACAGGACAGCCAGAAGCACAGCTCCACAGACAAAACTCAGGAGCCTGGAGAGAAGTCCCAAGGCTGTCTCTGGGCTGTGGAGAGCGTTCCAGCTCAAGACAATGGCCAACTAGCTTTGGCTGGCACCACTAACAGACACCACCTCCTGAGACCCACTTCTACGAGGTCTTTCCAGACACCTGAAAGCAACGGCGCTCCTGGCTGCAGACTTCACTACCTGAGGCCTCAACAGCTAAGACCTTCATGGAAGCAGACCCTACGGTCGCTCGCACCTGCATGGAGTCATGAGGTTCCAACTGCAGGCACAGATGGCCTACCCTGCTGTCCCCTGCCTCTTACCCCAGCGTGATGTCAGTGGCCGGTCGCTACAGAATTCTACAGGGGCGACACGCCGCTCGGCCCAAAGGGGTAAATGAAAGCAGGTCCCCGACAGGCAGGCCCTGGGGACCCGGCTCGCGGCCCGGCTGGGCCGCATGGGGCCACGCCCCCTCACCTGCGCGGCGAGTCCAGCGACAGGCAGTAGATACCAGTCCGGGCACACAGGACGTAGAGCGCCCTGCGGAGGGCCAGGAGCTGCAGGTGCCACACCTGGTCGGGAAACTGGTACACCGCCTGGGCGCCGGGAGAGCGAGGTCAGGCGAGGGCACGCGCGGCCCCGGCTCACCTCGGAACGGCGCCGCCCGCCCGCCCGCCCTCCGCTCACCGTGAGCAGCCCGCCCTCCTGGTCGTACACGTAGACGAACTCGCGCCCGGTGGACAGAAAGACCTCCGCCTCGTGGCGCAGCACGTGCGGCTTCCCCGCCGCGCGGCCTCCGGGCGGGCAGCAGAAGTCGGACAGGTAGTGCACGCGCGAGGAAGCGCCCGCCATGCTGCGGGCGCCGGGCCAGCGCTCAGCCTGGAGGGGCGGTGCCGCCTCCGGGCTTTACGGCCGCTCGCCGCGCCGCGCGGCCTCCGCCGTAAAGCGGCCGCTGCGCTGCGGGGGCGTGGCCGGAGCCCGCCACAAGGACTGGCGCCGCTTCCCCGTCCCGCTGCAGGGCGGGGACACGCAGACACTGAGCTCCGCCAAGAGCCAAGGGTCGCAGGAAGCCCAGGTCAGGGTCCTCGCCTCAGAGCACCTACCTGGTGACCAGACGCTGTTCTAGTGTGGGGCTTTGTGTTAGCGCGTGAGAGGCTATCTCCCGTACAGCACGGGCTCTTTGGAGTAGGGTGGCTCAGCACAGTGAGCATTCCCTTGATAAGGGGAAAGTCGGCTTCAGGCCAGCCAGCCAGCTGAGCAGTTCCCCACGCATGAACGTGTCGGGGACGTAAAGGGGATCTGGAATTGGAGCAGAGGACGCTGACAGCCCTGGTGAACAAGGTCTAGGGAAACTCCATTTTCTCCCGTAACAGCTCTACTTGCTGCTCTTCGAGGGAGCAGGCTAAGATGAGAATTCTACTCAGGATGAAGCCGCACGTGGAAGACCAAGTGCTCTCCACTCTTGCAGAACACACATCCCAAAATATACGCTAATGGCTGTGCTTCTGTAGTGGTAGCCACTCGGGAAGCAGAGGCAGGAATGTTTGAGTTTGGGGCCAGCCCAGGCAACCTTGTCCCTTAAAAAACACTCACTGAAAACCCAGTGGCGAAATCTGCGAGGTGCCTTGGGCACAACCAGGTACAAAATGTCAGGTGGGCTTGGAGCATAGCATAGCAGTGTAGCTATCAAATCCCATCCAGGGTCTGGAGAGATGCTCAGCACTTCAGAGCACGTACTATTCTTGCAGAAGACCCAAGTCTGATTGGCAGCCTCAACACAGGGCAGCTCACAAACCTCAGTAGCCCCAGGATTGCTACACCCTTTCTCAACCTCACTATTCACATGCACAAAAACAATGATAAAAGGTGGACAGTGGTGACCGCACACACCTTTAATCCCAGCACTCAGGAAGCTGAGACAGGTGGATCTCTGGGAGTTCAAGGCCAGCCTGGTCTATAAACACACAGGCACACACAAAACCTGTCACAAAATGGCCACCCTCCAATACTAGTATTTTAGAGTCTCTCTATGTATGTAGTTTGGGGCTGCCTTTGCCCCCAGAATGCTTGGATTAAAGGCGTGCACAACTATGCCCAGATGTAAATTAAAACCAAAGAAAAAACAAAACAACAAAAAAACCCCACAATGTTAACCCAAGGATGAGGCCTGGACCTATTGCACCAATTCTGAGTGGCTTTTGGAACAGATCTCTGAGCCCTGTCCCCAGGCTACACTGAAGAACCCTTGGTTGGAAACACGTGGAGGCCAAGTCCTCATCCCCAGCATCTGCATGTCCTCCAGGGCTGGAAGCATCCTCAGCCTGTCTTCTGCTCCGTGCACTCAGGACTGTCCCCATGCCTTACAAGGCAACATTTACACACCACACAGGACTCAGCCCATGGAGGATGCTTTCAGGCACAGGAACAATGCACGGGGAGCAGGACATTCGCTTCAGGTGCTTTTATTAGGTTCCACTGCAGGGCGGGGTCACGGGAACACTAGTCCACACCCAGCCAGTGCACACCTGCAAGCCCAAAGCAGAGCCGAAGCGGGAGCACCCACGTCCCAGAAGCTCTGAGCCTGAAGAGGACCATGGCAGCCACTGGGCTCACTTGGGTAGGTGTGCCCACAGACACCGCCTTCTGGGCTGTAGAGCTGATGGCAAGAAGGGTTAGAGGTGGGACAGGGCCACCTCCATGCGGGAGGTAGCAGAGCAGCCCTTCTGGAGGGCTCACCCCAAGCTGGTAGCATTAGCTTGACTCTCTTTGGACAATAAAATAAAGTGCATTACTGAACAAAGAGTAACTCAAAACCACAAGCAGAGAAATCACAACAATTTCTTTAGCTAAAAGACAGCGAAAACAAGAATTATGTGGACACCAGAATATGAGAAAAAATAATTAACTCTGTGGACAAAGGTGAGTGGGGGAGTAAGAAGTGGCATAAAGGTCCCCGGAGCTTGCGCTGTCCGGCACCTGCCCAGCATGAGTAACGGTGCCTGTATGATTGGCACTGGAAACACAGCTAAGTGATGGACACAGCAACACCAGGACATCCAGTCTATCAGATCTCAGAAACCAGCAAAGACAGAAATGTGAAGTCCTAGCCAGGGAAACTACCAGGAGGGAGATTAGGTAGCCCTCAGCACTCTGTCTGCACACTGCTGGCAGGTGGCTGGAGAGATTATTTGCCTTGCTCTCTATCACTCCTGACCCTCCAAGATGACCCTGTCAATACCAAACCAAGCCCAGTGGGGCTCAGGTCTCATGCCAGGTGAAACCAGAGCTGCTGACCCTAGTCCTGCCACACGAAACCCTAGCAAACAAGTAGTCTGTCCACAGGGCCAAAGATGCAGAAGGAAGCATGGGTGCACTCTGCTAGAGTGACACACACGACTCCCAGCAGTCTGTGGTTGGCCTATCCCAGGGTGAAGTACAGCTGACTTAGCTCTCATTAAGGCAAAGAGGCATCAGGATACCTATGTCTTACCTGGGTAAGGGCTGTCACAGAACAGCCACGGGACCCTCACAGGCCATTTCTATTTGCCTCACTGTGGGCGCATGGGCACCTTTTCTAGGCTTTCTCAGCAGCCACGGCACTGTGTAAGAAGGCCACAGTGTAGGGACGCTTCAGGTCAAGGAGCAGAGCTGGGAGAGGGGACCAGAACCCCAGGGCTGGCCCACAGACATGACGAGGCTGCCTGCCTGGCAAGAGCCACTGCTGCTCTGCTGAACCACCCACGATACCAACTGCCAGTCTGCGGCACGGCAGGGAAGTCTCAGGCACTGAGGTTTGCTTCAGGGGACAACTGATGGCAGCCCCTGCCCAATAACCACACTGAACACCCAACAGGGACTGCACCGAAGGAGGGAAGAGAGCAGGATTGAATCTCTCACGACCATCTGTGCAGGTCTACCTTAAAACAATAAATAAAAGTTTCCTGGGTGGGAACTACTGACAACTGCGGACTTCAGGCAAGTGAAGGGCAGGGGTGCACTACACTGCAGGTCAGACCAAGGCGGCCACACCCTAGCCACACATGCTCCCAGCAAAGGGACACAGCCCACAGCAAGGGAACAGAGACAGCCAGGAACATCCATCTAAAAACTGAGGAGGCAGAAAACAAAAAGCAGAGAGGAAGGAAAGATAGCTGGGCGACAGCTGCAACCTCTGCGCACCCCAATTTCAGGTGATTGTTTGGAGGTGCTCAGTCCCTCCAATATGGCGGGGAGCTCTTAACTAGATGAGGCATGTTGGGTGTCCTTGGGCAGGGCTGCACTGCCCTTCCAGTTGGGAGGTTCTGTTCAACCCCAGCACAGGAGCTGGGATTCGTTCTCTTCAAGATCTGCACTGAGAAGCTTCGGTATATCCGGATACCAGGGTAGCTGGCCCTACTGCTTCAGAGCCATGGGCTTCAGGCCTTACAGGGAACACGTGGCGCTCCAGACTTGAGAGCGAGCTGGGCTGGGCTGGCCCATTCCCACGCAGCAGAGGGCCAGAGCCCTAGGTCCTGGGGAGGCTGCACATCTCACAGTGGCCCGTGCCCGGCTGGTTCATGAAGGTGCAGTGCTGACAGGCCCACATGCCAGAGGTAGCAGCACGTGCAGAGCCCCCGACTGCACCATACTCCTGGAGGCCTGGGAGCTGCACACCGACAGTGCCTGCAGGGTGAAGTGAGAGTATGTCATTTCTGCACACAAAAGCCATCTCCTGAGAACGCCGCAGCAGGGACGAGGTGGCTCCAGACTGTCGGCACACCAACTGCCGCGGCTCCAGGCAGCAGACGCCTCCCTACCTGCTCGCTCCCTTGCTGCTAGGCATTCCTGTGAGAACAGCGCAGCTCTGCGGTGGGCAGCTGGGTAATTTCACTCTGACATAACCTCTTTATGGTATAGTTCCAGCAGTGACATTGCCACATCAGAGGCCAAATATCTACAGGGCAGTTTCCTAAGAAACTCACAGCCACCCCCAAATAGAGTCCTACCTACCCCACGATCTCAATGACGCTCGCTACTGCCGTGTTTGCTCTCACTTCAGCTGAGCACGCAGTGGTGCTCATGATCTCACTGCCATCTCCTTGACGAGGAACCACAGTATGCCCCTACCTCCTCTTTGGAATGGGCTAAGTCCTTCTTTAAGCTCTTGCCTGTGCAGAGTTCTTACATGTCATCTGTATACATTCCCAGTACTCTATTTCTGTCCTTTCTCAAGTTCCGAACAGTCTCCTTCAATCAATACAATTGTTTCACTTTCAACTTAAACAATTCTCTTTTGTTGCTTGGGCAAGCACTATGCCACCAAGCAATAACTCCAGCCAACCCTGAACTCACTATGTAGCCCAGGCACACCTACTGAGTACTGGAATTTAAAGATGTGTGCCACCACTAGCCAACTTACCAGGTTTGTGGCTGGTGTGTGTCTGTACCCTCACCCAAAGTCCTGAATCCTGTCCAAAAGAATTTTTGCGTACTCCTAATCTTTCCGACACAGGTGTATGTCCTTTTCTTCCCTTTTGTTTTGTTTTTGAGAAGATTTCTGTCCTGGAACTTGCTCGGTAGAGCAGGACAGGTATAGATCCCATTGAGACTCAGACCTCTCCCAGGCTGGTCTTCGAGTCCCAACACAGTGTAAGCCGAGGTCACAGCTCTGCTTCCCATCTATCTCAGCTCACTGTCCTGGAGACCATCCTTCTTCCAGTTGCTGCTCTAACCCTCGGTCACTCCTGTCCATTCCGTGTAGCCCGGGTCCCTGCAGCACGACAGTTGTGAGTGTGGCCTCAGCTTGCCTTCTGCATGCTCTTTCTAGGTTCTCTGTGTCTCCAAATAAGATGTTAAAACCTGTTAATTTAATTTTTTAAAAAAGTCATCTGTGGCTGAGCATGGTAGTGGCACAGGACTTCAATCCTGGAACTCGGGAGGTAGAAGCAAGCAGATCTCTGTGAATGAGGCCAGCCTGGTCTTCCCTATGGAGTTCTAGAGCATCAAAGGCAGTTACAAACTCTGTCTCAAAAAAAAAAAAAAAAAAAAAAAAACGGTTGTCTGTATATTTTTGAAACTTCACTCATCAACATTGGTAAAACAACATCTTACAGAAAGACTGACTCTTTCAGGGCAGAGAATGGCACACTTTATACTCACTAGCTTGCCTGGTGTCATGTTGGCGCCAGCACAGAACTTACCTAATGCAGTCAAACTGTTCCCAAGTCTTGTTTTGTTTTTCCAGATAGGGACTCTGTGTAGCCTTGGCTACCCTGGAACTTTGTACAGCCTAAAACTCAGAGACCCACCTGCTTCTGCCGCTCAAGTGCTGGGATTAAAGGTGTGCCATCATGCCTGGCCCATTTGTCTTGTTTTGTGATGTTGTAAACAGTACTTGGTCTGCACTGCCAATCTTGTGCATAAGATTGCACAATTAGACGCTATACACTTAGGAGTTGCTGTTAGTAAACACGGGAGCTCTTAACCCTATCACCTATAGTCCTGGGAATTGTTTTGTTACATCATCAAAGTATGGGGGATGGAGACACATGCTGTGCTCACAATAACACAGCTCACAACTCTACAGACGTAAGGCTTATGGCCTGGACAGTATGTGGCCACATCAGCAGCCATTACATGTGACCAACCGAGAAGGCCACCTATGTTTGACCCTTTGTGCAAGCATTCCAAGGAAGATACTCGGGTCAGAGGTCCACGTTATAAATGACAGAGCTCATGTTCTGGCCCTTGGTAGAGGGAATAAGGGACACTTACTGCATAGCTGCTCAATGGTGGCCCACTGTTCAGATTTTTTCCATGTCTGTGCTAGCTCCTCATTTCTGGTCCTCACAGCTTCCAGCAGCAGGCTGATGCTGTCCTACAAGAAGCCACAAGGAGGGTCTGCTTTGCTCTGACTGACGAGAAAAGACTCTTACCATCTTTTTTCCCTTAACATCAATAACATCTTTCAAAGAAAACTGAAAGAAATCTCAGAGGCTGTCACGGCATTAGACCTAACTGGGGATTCAATGTAGTGGCAGAGTACTTGCCTAATGTGAAAAGCACCAAGTTTAATTCTCAGTAAGGAGAGAGTAAAGAAGGTATTAAATCTCCACATTTCATTGATAAAGTTAGCTAACACAACAAAGAAAACAGAAATCCACATCCCTGGGTCCTAGAGGCAGTTGGACAGGAGCCCAAGTCTGTAAGACCTACCCTCCTTCCTCTTTCCTTCTTTTCTCCACCGTGCCTTTGGGGTCAGCACACAGAGAAATTCTCCACAGTGAAGTTCATCAAGGGCTACCAGTACCTCACAAAATGTTTTCTATTAGGCAATCGCAAAGGCAGTCATGGATAGAAAGGTGGTCCTGATGAAGACAGACACCCCTGTCACCTGTATTCAGATGGCAGGGTCCACCCTGAATCTGGAAGGCTGACTGCAACCAGAGAAGAATATCGTTCTGGGTGGTGAACATGTCATCCACACCTAGGTGTGTGCATACTATTACATATGTACACCCAGCAAGATAAAAGAGCACAGTTACACAGGCTTCCTGGTGGGACCTGCTGCCCTGGCTGGTTCAGGGAACATCAACCATCTGCAAAACATTATGCAGGACCTGGAATGGAAGCTGACAAAACCTTCTGGGCTCCGGCTATTAACAGTACTTGTTCATAAGGTGAGGGGGTGTCAGGGTGTTGGCTTTGAGGCTATGCAACAGGATATCTGAACAGTATGATCCCTAAAGGCTGCAGGCTAGATAGAGGACACAGCCCATTCCCCTCTGCTCTCCAAACTGTCCTTTGGCACAAAGGCTCCAGTGAAAGATCTCCATCTCTGCTACCAGTAAAGTCCCTTGTAAAGTGCTGCACCTGCACATTCTCACACCCTGGGAACAGGGCAGCTATCTCTTGACACCAAGCTTCACACCAGTACTTGGGATCTGAGGAAAGAAAGCAAGAGGGCAGCAATGCTGGTACCTGCAGTGGCATGACTTCATTGGTGACCAGAAACAGCAGGAGATGGAAGTCGGAGATGATATCCAAGAACACAGATGAGGTATTCTGGGACAAGTAGGTGGCCAAACTATGGAAGTCCTAAGGAAGGGGAAAAAAGCAGGGTGTTATCTATCATAAAGCCCTAGCATCACACCAAGAATGTGCTGACTCCTACTAAACAAACGCACGGTAAGAATACAGACACACTGTCCTGTTTCGGTGGGACCTAGAGATTCCAAAAGAGGTGCAGAGAGCACAGGGCTAGTGTGATACTCCTCCCTGGGGGAAGCCCTCAGCACACCTGACCCAGGTATACAAGGAGGCAGGCATTTAAGCAGCCTCTGTCTTGCACCCACAAGTATATGATATCTCTGGACAGACATACTGACAGGAACCACAGCAGTAGTAAATATTAGGCCTATTCCTCAACCAACTCATATTCTGAAATATTGGTACTAAACCACAGCCTAAAAACAAAAAGTTGACAGATTCTCTATACAAGGTAGTAATAGCAACTCAGGTCTGGTTGGCTCTGCAAATAAAAACTAGGGACAGGGTAAGACATATGCACAACAGAGCCAATCATCACACATGGAGGTCACGGGGTGCCTGATGAACCCTAACAAGCCCAACAGACAGACAGCAAAGGTGGGGCAGAGCAACAGGAAGCGAGAGCATCTGCATCACTACTGTACGTGACATTAACACCACGCAAACCAGAGACAGCTTGATAGACAACAAAGGTGATAGATACTACTGGAAACATCAAAAGACAGGTGAGGATGGATTTCTGGCAAGCCTGTAGGCCAGGGCTCGAGGATCTGAGCATCGCCATCTACTGCTTGGTGCAGAAAGGCACCCACGTTACTGACATTACCCACAGGGCATTGTGGGAATTTTCAGATAATGAATCAAGGGAGTGTGAAAATGCTGCTTTTGGGGAAATTAGACCAGCGTTAGATAAACAAACAGAAGTTCCTCTAAACTCTGTCTCTAAGACGAAGAGCTTACCTGTGTCTCACCCAGTACATCCCGGTTCTCAATAGGAAACGGATTTTGTGAAATAGAAAAAGTGTAAACTGGATCCTTGGGGAAGGTGGTTGTGATCTAAAGAACAAGAACAAGAACAGACTGTGACAGTGCCAGAAACAGAATGGCACCCCTGCCTGTGCCAGCAATGCATTAGAGGCCTGTAAGGCGTGCTAAAGACAACAACAAACTGTCATCGCCAAGTAATGAAAGTCGGACCCTGGGAAACAAGCCAAAAAAGGCATGTCTCTTTTTCCTTAATTTATTTGTCCTTTGTTTTTCAAGGACAAAAACGGCTGTACTAAATAAAACCTGTGCCTGCACACCAGGCCGGCCTTGAACTTGAGACCCGCCCGCCCCCGCCTCCCTAGTGCCGGGATCACAGGTGTGCAGCACCTCTCAGCAAGAAGGTTCCTATCTCAACAGCACTCACATCGGAGCAGCTCCTTGCTCCGTTCAGCGGCTGCACGACACCTGACTGCAGTGCCAGGACTGGAGTGTCTGTGCCATCGCACTCACAATCTACAGAGTACACGGCCACTTCACCCTCGTCACACCAGCAAACCACAGAAAGGAATGGAGAAGGCAAGAGGCAGACTGAAGACACAAAATTCTCAACCCTATGCTTGGAGGCAAGTGTGGAGTCAGCCAGTATGCACCCAAGAAATACCGTGACCTCTAAGTCTCCAAGAGGCCAATCCGCGAGAGCCACAGTTTGGCGGGCAGGGCTAAGAGCCACGGTGGTTATCTTCCTCCAAGGAGAGTGAACGGAAGTCAGGACTCTCTACCGCAGGTAAGCACATCTCTCCTTTGACTCCAGCATGCTTTGGTTAACGGCAGAGGGCATTTTAAATCCAACACATAAACAGAAGCCTCAGAGTCACTGGGGAGTGTGCAGGAATCAATACAAACACGGGTTTTATTCCTCTTGGTAGAGGCCCCCTCCCCACATCTTAGAGCAAGTTACTAACACTTCAGTCCAGCATACTTCTCTCTTCACGTGACCTTAGCACCATCAGGTCATACCCCTTCCGAATATAGCGGAGCTATTCTGACTCCTGTGGGACTACTTCTAAAAGGATGAAAATGCTACTCTGGTCGCTGTGATCTGTTTTCTCCATCAGCAAAGGCAGCAGCTATCCTGGATTCAGCTGTGCCGATGTCAGCACTCCAAGGACGAGCTGAACCATCAGATGCATCAGAGATGGCTGGTCCTTTACAGACAAGCATCTGCAGCAGTGAGGCCGAGCTTAGGGATGTGAGCTCTGAACTGGCCACGTGGCTGCAGGTTACTGTGTAAGAGACAGACGGCAGGAATGGCTCCCAAACAAGGCACTGAGCATGGTACTGACAATACAGTCCTAGCTGTGTCTAAACACCATACAAAGGGAGTACAGCCAAGCTGTGCGCAAAAGCCCAGGATACTCAGATCTCTGCTTTTGGAAAGGCAGAGACAGAAGTAGAAGGGTGACTGCAGAATATCTGCTAGTATTTTCCTGTAATCCAGAGTTACTTGTGGTACACACCTAGAATCCAGTTGTTCAAGAAGACAAAGCAGGCGATCCTGAGTTCAAGGGCTGCTGAGCAACTAAAGGAGAGGCTACCTCAAAATAATGACCAAACAGAAAGAGATGGGTGTGACTCCGTAAGTGCAAGGCTATGCACCCAGGCTCCAGAGGGTGAGGGTACACTTTACATTCAAAGACGCCCTGGACAGCAACACAATCAAAGTCTGCAGTGGTTCCAGGGGACACTCCAGGGATCCAGCTCCTCTTCATGTGCTTAAGGTCACCCTCGCTCAGACTGTCCTGAGGTCACACTTTAACTGTGTAGAACGGCCAGGCCAGGACTTGCGCGATGATGCACACGCAAAATCTTTGTTGTGATAACGCTATCCCGATCTCAAATTTCAGAACAGAAGATATGCTGGGTGAGGTAGCTTATGCCTTTAATTTAGGAGACAGAAGCAGGTAGATCTCTATAAATTTGAGGCCACTCTGGCCTACATGTCCTAGGGAGTACCAGGCCAGCCAAAGACACATAGTGAGAAAACCAACCTAAAGCCCCCCAAAAAACAACAAATGAAAACAACAACAACCCAGCAGAGGCCCTGAAGAGGCAAAGGCCAGCTTACAAGTTTGAGGGCAGTGAAGACTATACAGCACGACCCTGTCTTTTAAGGGGGCAGAGGGCTTTTAAGTAGGCGGACTGCTCTAGTCCAGATCTGTACTATCTCTGGCACCAGAGAAAGAGTTGAACTCTCTCAGTGCCTGCTCCAAGGCTCTCCCAGCCCTCATTTTCATGGGGACAAAGAATATGGGTACTACAGGGTAGAATGTCCCTCAGCAACCCAGTGCTGCTGAAAGGTGGGAGATGTGCTAGCGGGTGAAGGGAAGAGCTTAGGAAGCTCATTCTAAATCATGCCAACTCCATCAATCTGCTTTCATCTTAATTACACCCCAGGTAGTATAAAAACAGATGCCTTTATGGCCTAGGTAATAAATATGTTCTCAGGAGCTGTCAATTGAAATGGAGCATCAATGGGCTCAGGGGGGACTCACTGCTCCAAATGCAATGATATTTTACTGCCCAATCATACACCCATCCCAAGTCCAAATGCAGCCTGAGGGATACTCTGGCACAGCAGGAATGTAGGAAACGAGCAGAGCGCTAGCAGGCGACACTCCAGCTGCTGTGGGGCCGTCAGGCTCTTTGTCCTGCTGCACTCACTGCCCTGTGGCCATGGCAGGACGGGGTCTCTGTGACGATAGCCTTCCTCAGAAGGGAACAGATTCTAAGATGCAGCAGAGCCAGCTCTTCTTACCTCCTGGAGGCGTTCCCAGAAACAACACTGGCCCATACTACTCACAAATACCAAGTTACAGATGTGTCCTCAGCAAAGTCTTAATGGAGTGGTCCCCAGGAGTGCTCCTCTGTGCCACACAGAGTGACATCGGCACCTCCTGGGCAGTGGATGGCTACCAGCCAAGTCTAGATAGACAGAACTGTTCAGACTCCCTTGGGATGCAGACCCTTGCAGAGGCCACAGATTGGAATTGGATGGAGGCTGGTATCCTTCTTTGTACTTTAGCAAGAAGAAAGTTAATCCCTAGGTTGTTTAAACTGTGTGGTTTCTAAAACCATGGGAACTGATCATCAAGACTCAAACCTCCTTGGCTTCCTTACTCAAGTGGCCACCACCCCGGAGTCCTGGCCTTCAAGGGGACAATGGTACCCTATGAGTTTGAATGCACAGGAGTACTCACGTCTATGATCAGATACTCCACAGGCAGGGGACGGGCCAGCTGGGTGATCTCATTGCCAAACTTGTCTACGTCCTGAAACAATCAAAGGTCAACGTCAGGTGAGGGAAGGTTAACAGTGACAGTATTCTTTTCACTGTAATATTCCAACTTTTCAATCATTATTATTATTTTATTTCTTATTACTTTTTTGAAACAGCTTTTAAGGCCGACCTGGATGGAACTTTCTATGTGGACCAGATTGGGCCTGAACTTGTGGCAGTCCTGACCCTTTCTTGCCAGGGCTGGAATTACAGGTGCCATGGTGGCACATGGCTTAATACAGCACTTGGGAGGCAAGGTAAGAGGATCTCTGTGAGTTCAAGGCCAGCCTAGTCTATATAAGTGAGTTCCAGGACCATATAGAGACCTGTCTTGAAAAAAAATTATGATTTTGTTTAAGTACATGAATGAAAAGCAGAAGGAAAACGTATGTATTTTTGAAACTGTTTTCATGTACTGCTTCTTAGAACTCTGTATTACAGCCATGACCAGAGAGAACAGTCTGTGCTGGGAGTCCCTGGGGCACTCCTGAAGTGGGAGTACAGTAAGCATCCCACCCACCATAATCTGGCACCGTGGATGGCCGAGAGCTGAAAACAGCCTCAGGTTTCTTCCAGTCACCCTAAGTCTTATGCTTAAAAAAAACCTTACACCTCTCAAAACCAGACTTTATAAATTAATACATCCACAAAATAAAGACACGTACAAAATGTGTACAAACACAATCACACAGCACACAATCACACCACACAGACACATACCACCAATATGTCACAGTCTAAACCTGGTTTGTTCTGTCAGATGTGCAAAACATAAAGTTTAATTGTGGGGAAAAATGGCCAATATATGTTCATTAATCATAAAATGACAATTAGATCTGATTTATGTCAAATATGCTGAGTTCAAACAGAGCTCTAGAAATAGATTCCTAAGAACTGATGCTTTTTATTAAAAGAACCCATAAGGGGAGTCATACTTTCTATCTAAATCATCACTTAACATTATGAGTCAATGATTGAGCTGTATATAAATCATGTGTCCTTTATTTCTAATTATAGGTCCTTACATAAAACTTTGCTTATAGATGCCCTCAGACCCAAACTGTTTGTCAACCACGTGCTCCCAAGGTGTGCCATAGGCCACTCCCAGCACATCCACACCCTTCAGGAACTGCAGAGAACCAGGCTGTCTTTTGAGACCATCACTGTACCCTGTTCCCAAGTTAAGCTGGCCCCGTCTGTCACTTACAGAGGTTCCAACAAAATTCACCCTACCAAGAAAGCTGGCCCAGGTGTACACAAGGGACCTCTATCAACTTATGCAGCAGCCATGAGAGAACTGTGGGTTTGATTCCATCCCCAGGTCAAAGAAGGAAATAATCATGCTCCTGCAATATCGTCCAGTTTCTGCCTGCTCCTGTAAGGGTGATGACCTTCCTGTGACCCCCAAGGGAAGGGCCACTTGTTCTTCCCTACACACATGATCACAAGGTATGGACGGCCTCCATGTTCTGTGCTTCTGCTATGTCTGAGAGCAGTCAAAAAATGTGGGCCTACTAAGGGTGATCTTGGGCCTCTGAAGAGAGAGTTTTGTGATGGAGTCAGGGTAGAAGGCAGGAATCAAACCCAATCAAACTAAATCACCATTTCCAAAAATACATGCTTGCCCTACAAGAAACAACCTGCAACAACTCACACGTAATTAGCCCATCTGGAATCCATCTTCAAATCTAATTAAGCTCTAATATGCAGAAACATTTTCCCAGCACCTGTTCACTGTAAGCTTCCCCTCTAGGGGATTTTCTTGTTAAAGCCCCACCCTTTCTTTGTGCTATGCTATTCTCATAACTACCCAACTGTACCTTTTCCGCTCACCACAAAAATAAAGGTGTTGTAGACCCCATTTTTCCCCAGGGGAAAACCAAGTAACTTCTCCCCCGTGCCTTCACTCAGGTGCTTTTGCCAGCCAATCCCCAGCCCTGAACGCCACTTTAAAGGCAATTACTTCTTATGGGCTTTAGCAAATGTCAGATAGAATACACTAGGAGGAAGACATCTTAATTCTAAGTTTGACAGCTGACAAAGTGTCAGCAATCTTATCTACACCTGGAGCAGGACAAGGGAGAGTCATGGGTCCCGGTGCCTCCTGCCTGCCTCAGGCCACGTCCGGAAGCACTGGTGCCACCATCCTGACATGGAAAGAAACACAGACACTCATGTGTTTGTTAGCCCTGGCGATACAGGCTTTGTGTCTTGCCACTGACCAGCTGGTCGCCCTGCTGCAGAGCGTGAGTGAACCCCAGCATGCTGCTGCTCCACTAACCAATGGTGGGACAGGTCACCAGCAGCACCAACTTGGGAAGCACTCAGAGCACAAGCTCTTGTGGGACAGAAGAGCCCCATCTACAGAACATCTGCAGGATGCCCACCAGAGGCAACAAAAGGTACTTCTCAGGCTTGCCAGGTTGGATTCTGCACATGCCACAGGCACTGTCCTTATTCCTAGGGCATAAGAAATGACAGGTTGCAGTAACTGGGTAACCCATGACTGAACAGAGAGGAGAGCCAGGGGAATAGTGGAGGGCACCTCCATCAAACCCTGAGCTCAGGCTCACGGATGGCCAGCCTGGGTCACGCGTCAACCCAGCAGACTGGCACTGCTCAGGGTACATGCAGACCTGATCTGTGTCCTGGAATCTGGAGCTTAGGCTCTGGTTCTGGCAGTACACTTGCTACCTGCACTGAAACTGAGGAACAAAAACTACAACCTGAGATAATAGACCACAAAATATTTTCCCTAGACCACAACTGTGCCACTGTGTTGACATTCGAGAACACCTGGAGAGACAGAACCACACACACGCACGCACAGATTCTCTCTATCAACACAGGAGCGTGCATGCACACACACTCTCACATGCACACACGTGTATGCAAACAAACACGGGGGGAGCGATGGAGGCACGGCTAGGCCACGGGAAGCACTTGTGCTCTTGCAGAGAACGGGGTAGGTTCCTAGCACTGACATGATAGGTCACAGCCACCTCTATCTACCGTCAAGTTCTCAGAATTCTCGTTCTGCTCACAGCGCACACATGTAGTGTACACACACACGAGGGCAATACAATCATACACATAAAATGGTTAAATCCAAAAGAAAAAAAAAAAGGCTAGACAGTAAGTGCAACGGCTGATTTCTCCAAGGACCCAGGTTCGATCTTCAGCACCTACACGGCACCTCACAGCATTTGCTCCAGTTCCAGGGGACCCTAACCCTTCTATTGCCTCCATGGGATTTAGGTATGGATGTGATGAAATCACACATGCAAATAGCTACACCCATGAAACAAAAATAAGTAAATCTCATTCTTAGAAGATAAATAAAGACAAAAGCAAACCAAAGATGGCTCTGTGGTTAAGAGCACTGGCTGCTCTTCCAGAGGTCCTGAGTTCAATTCCCAGCAACCACATGGTGGCTCACAACCATCTATACTGGGATCTGATGTCTTCTTCTGGCATGCAGGTGTACATACAGATGGAACACTCATATATATAAAATATATATATACATATATAATGCATATAAATATACATATATAAAAGCACTTGCCCCTCTTTGCAGAGGACCTTGGATTCAGGTCCAAGTCCCCACACAGTGGCTCACAACCATCTGTAACTCCAGTTCAGGGAATCTGATGTCCTATTCTGGCCTCCATGGGCACTGTACACATGTGGTACACAGACATACTTACAGCAAAACATTCATACAAACAAAACATAAACAGTGCTAGATGTGGTGAGCACCCTTAATCCCAGTACTCAGGCCAGGAAACCGTTATCTCTGTAAGTCTGAGGGTGGCTGGTCTACACACTGAAAAGCTATATATTGTGAGACCTTGCCCCCACCTCCAAACAAACAAACAAAGTAAAATGCATATATAGAGATCTAAAACAAATTTTAAAAGGCAGAACAGAACACACCAGAAGTGGTCCAAGAGAGCAATCAGGCAACAGGAAGACTGCACACAAGGAACCCAATGTAACCATGAGTAAAACCAATCTTAAGAGAAAGGTCAGTCAAACAGCTCCGAAATGACAGGTGATCCACAGGGTAGCAGGTAAGGACATCGGAGCGGTAACAGCCTATTCTGTCAAGCTATACTACACAGTGGGTTGGTAAACTGTCATGTGAAATTGAGCTCATTGAGAACCTGGCTTTGGAAGTGGGGTTGCCCCACCCTATTTCAGAACCAAGCACATTCTCTCAAAGAGTTTTCTAATGCTCTTTTGCCTGGGGATTGTTGCTCTCAACTCTGAGACACGGAGAAGGAAACAGTAAAACAGCCCAAGGGTGAAAACCTAAGAACCAGGAGGTCAAGAACTTCCCCGGAGACCACGGGTATTCATTCGCCCCATGGTACAAAGGCACAGAGGGCAAGAACTGCCACAAGTTCAGCTGTGCAGAGAAAGTTCTGCTGTCACTCTCCTGATGCTGTAAACACCAGCGTTGACGTCATCTTTGTCTGTTGCTATGTGTTCTCTTACTTGGAAGCCTCACTTGAGGCTCTGACGGAGACTCCAGCAAATGCATTAAGAGGGCTCCCTTAGTCAGTTTCTGCTGGATGTTGCTAAGCCTCTGTCTGATTTGATAATGTTTCCTGCTTACTGTTATCTGTTCTTTTTCTTGGAAGCCTCAAAACAAAAAAATAAGTAGCTGTGGCAGGCAGAATTCTAACAAAGGTCCAAATGGCCCATCTCCACAAAGCAAAGGTAGGCTGCAATGGTCAGAGTTGGTGTAATATACCCAGACCACCAACATGCCTGGTTCCTTTTCTGGCTACACCCCAGAATGCTACCCAAACCCAAGTAACTGAAAATAAGCTTCAAAATGTGGTAGCTGCCCTGATTCACAAACTGGGCAATAGAACACAATGGCTGGCACAAACATAATGCTTGAAAGATCAAAGAGTCCAAGAGAGAGTCACACACATTTAACACTTTTGTTCTGCTGTGTTTTTACCTTATAGAACACGTCGGGAACATACTGTTCACTGCTGGACTCCTTGGCATAGCCGAGCTCAGGGGCATCCTTACAAGGCAGGAGACACTCATCTCGGACCAGGGCCATGCACTGATTGGATACCTGGTATCCTTCAAAATGCACCTGGTTGTCTGGACCACCTGTAAGAGAAAACCTCTTAAGAGAGTCTACCCAAGGAGAGTCACAAGCATGCCACGTCACCTATCCTCCACCCAATAGGAGGCACCCAAGAGTCAGGAACCTGCTGTGTAACCTAGAGGGTGGCTGGAGCAAGACACTTTGGACACTGCTCACTCCTCACAGCCACTGGGCACACATGACAGGTTGTCAGAGTCCACTGTTCTACCCCATCGTCAGAGCGGTGTTAGTGCTGTTAACGCACACAGACTGTTAGGAACACAAAAGTGTAAGGACAGACACTGTCCTGAATCCCACCAGCTTTAGCACCTGAGTGAAGAAGGTCAGGAACAATACATTCCTTTGGAGGCAGGGAGGATGGAAACACAGGCGTGGGTAACAGAACAGAAGCTATATGGGGCTGGGCTGCACAGTTCTTATGTAGCACAATAAAGCCCTAGATTCAGTCTCTAACATAAACTGAGCATGGTGGTGAATGCTTGTAATCCTAGCCCTTGGGAGAGGCAGGAGGATCAGAAGTTCAAGGTCATCCTCTGCTACATAGCAAGTTCAAGGCCAGTTTAGGCTTCCCGACAGCCACACAAGTCTGAAGACTGGGTTGAGTGTGAGACCTACAGTGCACAGGAAAAAAAGAGAGCGAGAACTGACTTCCACATGTGTACCATGGTGCTATCTGCATCTTCCTCCACTCCCTGAATAACAGAAAAAAGAAACTGATCTTAACAGACAGATCACACATGCATCTCTCTCCAGATTACAGAAACCTATGTGGCCGGGTGAAACCAGTGCCCCAGCATCGCAGAAGGTGAGCACCTGGACACCGGCCAGACCTACAGTAATGGGCGCCCCGAGAATCCCCTTTCAGCTCCCACACAGACACACACACTGCCCTGTAGTATATGTCTCTTTCCAAGCGCCACCCATAAAAACCTCACATTAAGGGAGCTTGAGAAACAGGTCAGTGAGTAAAGGCACCTATTGCCTGCCTGAGTTTGATCCCTACAATCCACATGACAGAAAAAAAGAAATGACTCCTGCAAGTTGTCCTCCGACCTCTGCATGCACTCCATGGCACATGTGCTGTCATATGTGCCCACAGACACTAACAAAATTGTATATTTGTGATATTGCAGTTTACAATAGCATGTGACTTTTAGATACTATAAATGACTACTTCAGAGAGAGCCACCCAGACAGTTCCATTGGACCCCTGAAATCAGGAGGGTAAGGATGCAACAAGTGTGGATAGATAGGGCTAATCCCAGAACCAAAGCTATATAAGGACAACTCCAATGTTCACTGCTCTTTTGTAGCTCTGCAGATTTAAAAATCCTATCTCTACTTCAGTTTGAAAGTTACAAAGCAGGACAGAGAGACTCAGTGCATCTCTTTTTAAATACCTATCTGATCCAGACCAGAGAAACATGATCAGAAAGTAGAGGACCAGGCAAAGTCAGCTTAGTGACTATCCTTGCATGGAGAAGGCAAGGATGGCAGCTGGTGACAAAGTGCTGAGAGAAACCAGTTTCCAGTGTCCTGTTCAGAGCCTAGCGTTTTCCCTGGTCCTAATGCAGACACCACCACACACCATCAGCTCACACAGGCAGAGCTGTGCAGGGTACCTGACAGTACCCACAGATATCACGCCTGACAGAGCTCACTGGCAGAGACCAAAATTGCAACAATGCAAGAAAACCACCATGTGCAGAACTATTTACCATTTACTCAGGGCACTATAAATTAGAAGCTGGTTTTCAGATCAGTCATTTAAGTATGACAGGTCATTAGGGAAATAAAAACTTACTGAGAAGAGAATAGTGAATAGTATCTACAAATGCAAGATTATTTAAATTAAAAAAAAAAAAACCAGCATCAGAAACCAGGCACAGTAATGCCTTCTAATTCCAGGACTAGTTACGTGGAGAACAGAGGGGGGGAGTCTAAGGCTGGCCTGGATGACATGAGATCCTATGCCCCACACCCTGCGAAAAAAGGGTTCAGGATAGAGCTCAATAGATCCAGCAAGCTTTGAGGCCCTGAGTTAAATCTTTAACAACACAAAGAAGGGGGAGTAATACTGTTCCACACAGGTAGTCTCTGAGAGTAACTTGAGCCACACACATATCCCTTTCCCAAGTGAGAACACATGCGTGCATGCACACATGCACACACATGCACCCACACACACACACAACAGTTCACTTATCTTTCAGGAAACCTCACAAAGACTGAGCTGTTGAGGAGGGCAAGGTAACCCTCATTCCTGCACAAAGCACTTGCTGGGAAGCCCAAACACAAGATGGAGAACCCACTGGAGAGTGACAATGACAAAAAGAACTGAGCTGCCTTGAGCCTGCGTGCGTGCGTCTTCAGAGAGCACTGTTACAGCCCTGGAGACCAGCACATACACATGTGGCAATCACTTGAGCAAACCACTATCCACACCCAAGCCAGAAAAGCTGTGGAAAAGCACAGGGGGTAGGACAACCTGTCAGCAAAGGTAGGGGGCTGGCCTTGCCATCCAGAAGGCCCCCGAGCTCAACCCGCAGAGGGGCCAGCACGACCAGCACCAATGCCTCAGATGTTATCTTAAGCGTGCAGGCTCACGCCTTCCTGTCCAACACAGGTGGTGGGGCTGCGGCAGCTGCATCTGCACCTCCACAGGATCCTCACTTGCCCTTGGATGAAAGACCCGACATGCTGGAGAGAGAGTTACCCTAGATTTGCAATGAGAACACTAGACCTGAGGATGGCTGTGAAGAAGCCCTGCCCCCTGCCCCCTGCCCACTGGATGATGCTAAACTCAGAATTACTGTAAAACGAAAGTTCATTAGGAAGCTTATTAAGGAGGGCTGGAGAGATGGCTCAAGAGTTAAGAGCACTGGCTGTTCTTCCAGAGGTCCTGAGTTCAATTCCCAGCACACAACCATCTATAATGAAACCTGGTACCCTCTTCTGCCATGCAGGCACAAATGCAGACAGAATACTGTATGAACAATAAATGGATAAATTAAAAAGAAGAAGCAACAGCAACGGCAGCAGCAGCTTATTATGCCAGGCAGTAGTGGCACATGCCTTTAATCTTAGCACTTGGGAGGCAGCACTCTGAGTTCAAGGCCAGCCTGGTCTACAGAGCAAGTTCCAGGGGTCAGGGCTACACAGAGAACCCCTGCCTCGAAAACAAACACACAAAGAAGAAGCTTATTATAACGAAGTTAAGGATGAAAAGCTGCTGCAAAGAAGAACACACATATTAACGAGCAGCAGCATCTGCACCGTCACTCTGCCCCACTTATACCTGTGGCCACTGCAGTGACAAACTTGGATCCAAAGTGCCCATCGGGAGAGAGCCGGCAAATGTTGGGGTGCTTGTTTTGAAAGTCTCCTGCAGTGATGCATTCTTCTGAACTCAGGAAATAGGTGTCCTAAGCCAAGAGAGGCAGCGTATCAAATTTACAGCACGTGTCAGAACAAGCTTCTATTTCTTCTGCAGGAAATATTACGAGCTAGGCAGCAAGATGACCCAGCAAGTAAGATGCTTGCCTCCAAGACTGACTGACCTGAGTTCAATTCCCAGGCCCCCACGGTGGAAGGAGAGAAGCAACTACAAGCTGTCCTCCGACCTCCATGAGTATGAGATAGCACATGAATACACACACGCATAATAATAGTTAAAAACATAAACAAACAAACAACAAACAAGGCAGAGCTTCTAAAGCCAGCACTTGGGAAGTAAAGGGACGTGGAGCTCTGAGAGTTTGAGGCCAGCTTGGTTTATATAGTGAGTCCAGGATACCCAAGGGTACAGACTGAGATCCTTGCCTTAAAAAAAAAAAAAAAAAATTTTTTTTTTTTTTAAAAGAACTAAGCTACAATGCCTCAAAAATCAGAAATACCTGCAATTCTTCGTCATTTGGGATGAATGTTAAAACCGCTCAAGCTAGCAAGGCAGAAGGTACTGGGCAGCCTTCTCCCATGGCTTCAAGTACAGATGAGTGGGGTCAGCTGTGCTAGACACACTCAACAGGCTCAACCAGGAAGACTGTCTGCAAAGTTAGCTACCAGCTGTGCAGAGACTGGGAGGTCCAAGTCAGCACTACCTGAGAGAGGTTTCGGGCCAAGTCACTCCTGTCTCCGTCTCACCTTATTCCGACTGTATCGGACTGTACCCTTTCGGGTATCTTCTGAGACAAGGTCCGTGAATATCCATCCAACCTTAATGGAAAAGGAAAGCATCTTTTGAGTATCTCCATACAACAGATGGCTTCTGTCCAGGGAGCATTAGAACAATGCCCTTCCTACTCCTGAGCCAGGCTAACACTGAGAGCACAGCTCCTTGGCCCTGCTGCCAGGGAGAAACTGGAACCTTCCTCTGGTGCTGCCATGACAGATATCATCAAACAGACTGCTTAGGACCACTCAGGCCTATACTTTGTTAGAAGTCACAGTATCTTGTGAATGAGACCAACAGGATGTGGCAAGAAGTTCATGCTCCAAAAAGGAAGACAGACAAGAAGCAAGCAGCAAGGGTTCCTGGGGTAGGTCCTATACAAGAAAGAAACAGATCCCTGCAGAAAGGCACCTAAGATGAAAGTGCTACAACAGAGGCTTCAGCTTGCCAGGCAGCACAAGGAGCAGCTGAGGGCACACATCTAAAGCTGCATCACTAGGGCTCCCTGAAGGCCAATCCTAGAACTCAGGTGTCGCGCAGCCCTGAAATGCCCTACGCTGACATGGTCTGCATGCTCTATCATCGAGGCTTACCTTGGCCTCCAGAGCTAGAAGACAGTGAGCTAGAATGTCAGAGTGGAGCTGCAGACCAAGCAACGCATCCACTTCCATCACTGAGTAGCTGACAGATGGCTGCCACCCTCTCCGACAGACCCGGAGACTACACAGAGGCCTGGCGCATGGGTCAGTACTGGTGTAGCAACACTCTGACGACCACACACAAAAAGAACAGTAATACAGAAATCAAGCACGGAGGATCCATTTAATTGGCACAGTCCAAATTAGCTGAAGTAAGAGCAAAGAACATGGGTTTTGACAAATAACCTAAGTAACTCAAGACTCTGTTAACACGATGTTATGAAACACAAGCCTACATCACACACAGCTCTAAACATGGACCCGTTCTCTCAACAGAAGACCTTCCAGAATTTGCACTCAACTGTGCCCGACACTGAGAGGCTGCCTCCACAATCTGGAGGATTCTCCTGTCTCGACAAAGTAAAGCCATAAGTGACTTCCTCAGTCGTGCATCTAGGGTTTCCTGCCTACCCAGAGAGAGGGAAGATGAAGCAATCCACACAGATCACTGCTTTCTGTCCAAATACAGGACAAAACCTCCAAGGCTACTAACACTGAACTTCTACAATGTGTTCCAACATATGGTTCAAAGAGCCTGTAAATCCAAACGAGCAAGGGGTGGTAAGCCTATGCCTGTAATCCTGACAGTGAGAGGCTGAAGTAGGAGGACTTAAGTCTGAGGTCAGTGTGAGCTACAAAACAAGAATATCTCTTAAATCAAACCACAACCTACCATTCCTAGGACCATTATCAAGAGTGGGACAAACCACAGAATAAACTGAAAGGACTTCTCCTCCTAGCCACGAATTATCCAGAGACCAAGAAAACTGCAGGTTCAGTGACCTCCATTATACACAGGGAATCTAATGCTCATACAGGACGGATACTAGCATCAAGTATCCAGGGCTGAGGGTGAAGCAAGCCACATGAACAGTCAACTCACCTATAGAGTGTGTGCAGTATGCCAGCTATCAAGCTGAAAAGGTGTGTCTCCATACCTCTTATTTGTTCTTTATAGATAAAGAGTCTTGCTCTATGCACCAGGCTAGCCTTGAATTCTTGATCATCCTGCCTCAGCCAGTGGAGTGTTGGGGGGCGGGAGGTGGGGACAATGACAGAGTCGACATATATGTGCCATAACACTCAGCTTTGCATTTATACTTTAGAAAATATTTTCACCTCCCTCCAGGTCAGAGAACCATCAAACCCATTAGCAGCAATGAACATAGCTGAGGGGATGAAAGGGTGGAGCCTACACTTGATCTTGTCAGCTGGGGGTTTGGTCCCAGACGAGACTGAGCCACTCCATCTATTTGGATTTCCCCAGCAGGAGCCCAGGCTTCCCCAAAGGCCATCTGGCTGGCAGAGGCCTCGTACCTTCCTCAGGCCAAGTTTGGCAGCAATCTCATCAACCACCTCAGCTTTCGGATCTTCCAGAAGCTCCAGGCTATTCTGCGTACCAATCTACGAGGAAGCACAGTTAGAAAGCATTGAGACAGACCTGCAACCTCCACTTCCACCCACCAGCTGCAAAGCACCAGAGATATTTACAGCTACGAACATATAAGGGCCCGAAGGAAGGCTGCCTCTGCTGTTTGCTTAGAAGGTACCTTTACTTGGGGAACAGAGCTGCTTTCAGAACTCCCACGGGTAGGTAATTCTGCTCTAGACAGCTTGGCTGGTAGGAAGACTGAAGCTGCAAGGTAGCAGACATCCCAAAACTGCTTTGATGCATTGTACCCTTCTGCTGTAGAAACGAAAGACACTTGGGTCCTATAGCCAAGACACTGAGCCAAAGGGACTATCTAACAACAGAACCAGAGCAGACACCTCAGACTGTAACCTGCTCACTGCAAGGAGAACGTTCAGCCTGAGCACTTGGTCGGCTCTGGCTGGCGCAATGTGCAACCTAAACTGCTAACAGGGGCTGGCCTGATGGCTGAGCAAGTGGAGAGCCGCCAACAGTGACAACGTGAGCTTATCCCCAGAATTCTTATGATGGAAAGAGAGAACCCACTCCTACAATTTCTCTTCTGACCTCCACTGTGTACACACAAATAAATAAATATAAAAAACGTAGAGGAAACAATATTTTAAGTGATAATAGGTACCCACTTCTGAAGTGGACAAATTTACGAAAATCTTTACTCTCCATGTAAATGTAGCTCCAACATCACGAGTAAGCATCACGCTAATTCAAAACCCATTACAGGGGTTAAAAAGAAAGGAGGTCCCAAACTAAGAGACTTTAATGGAATACAACCTTGTAAATTAAAATTCTAGCAGAACAGCAATGACTTTGTTTGCTGGATTTCTTCAAGCAGAACACATGTCAAAATCAACGTTGGGTAAATATGAGACACTTGTCCACTGTCATGGTAGCATGGGCTACCTTGCTGTGGGCACAAAGCCTTAAGAGGTCAAAGATTTCAGCCTCCGGGACCCCAGCATGAGACCCCAACATGAGAGCACTGATACTGATGAGAACAGTTTCTGTTCTTTGCCCCAAATATGAGTATGTATAGTTTTTGGTATTCTGGGTGCCGGGGTGGTCTTTTGAGACAGCCTCTTGTTATGTGGCTGTCAGACCTCAAAGTCACTATGTAGACTAGGCTGGCCTCAAAATTGCAAGGATCTTTTGCCTCTACCCCCTCAGTGTTGGCTGCTATACCCTGCTTTTTTTAGACAGTGTCTCACCTGGACTCAGATTCAATATGTAGCACAACCTAGTCTTTGAACTTCAATCTCCTGCCTCGGCCTCCCAAGAGCTTGGATCTAAGGGTGAGTGTCCACCCTGTGCCTCAATTATGCTTTCAGGATAACTGCTACACTGTCCGTGACAGAGATGTATGAAACTGAGCTGAGGCTCTGTGTTCACAAAGCAGCACTTCAATCGGAGAGCACTCCGATAATCCAAGGTCTGCATGAGTGGCTTTCACTGTAGGGTGTCAGGCACCGCTAACCGCTTCTTTATGAACAAAGCAACACACAAGACTTTTACACTCTCACACAGCTCAATACAAATGCCCATGTGTCAAAGATGGGTGGCACACACAGGAAATCCACTAACACGGCAGGGATGACACGTGCACTTCTGCAGAAGCCACACACTGCACTCATGTCTGCAAGCCCAGGATCACATGGAGCCCTGGATCAGATGATCTAGAAAGCAACTGAAATGAGAGGTGCAGAGTGACCTCCAGAACACTGAGGTGAGATTTGCCCAGCACGTGTGGTGACCTGAGTTTGATCCCTGGAATGAGAGAGCAGAGTCCAGCAAGTTCTCTGACCAATCTCATGTACTGCGGCATGCAGTCACACACATGTAAAGACACAAATACACTACAAAAGAAAAAAAAGCAAGAATCTCTCTCTACATATTTGTTTCCTTTTGGAAGTCAAACTTCTTAGGTTTTTGATTCAAGGTCTCATGCATCCTAGGCTGGCCTCCAGCTTGTGAGGAACTAGCTCTGCAGACCAGGCTGGCCTTGAACTGACAGAGATCCACTGTTTCTGCCTCCCAAGCGCTGGAACTGAAGGCGTGCACCACCACTGGCCAGTCATGGCCCTGCCCTCCCCTCTCCAATGCTGGGGTTGCAGGCATACAACACCACATGTGGATGATAAAGCAACAGAAACAAAACCTTGAGCTTTGTGAGTGCTGGGCAAGTACCACACAAAATGAGCTACAGCCTAGCTAGCCCTATGGGCTGTGATCTTATTCTCCAATAATTATCACATGGATGTGTAATGTGTGCATGCCCAAGAGTACACAAGAGATAGAGAAGTTATAGAAAAAAACAAAGAGAGAAAGAAGCCACCTGGAAGGCAGTTCCCAGCACCTCAAGAACAACCCCAGACTCCACACACAGTAGCTCCTGCACTCACATACCTGAGGAGGCTCATAAATTGCAGCCACTTCAGCCCTGATGCCAAGTGGAATGTCCTTATGCTCTGTGTACCGTCCATACAAGTACCCAAAGTGTTGGTTTCCTGTCTTTCTCCAGAAGTCAAGGAAGCGGTCAGCAACAGTGTGATTCTCAAACATGATATTGTCCACATGTCTGTATTTCTGCAGAGTTAACAAAAGTAGGCTTAAATGAAAACATTCCATTAGAAACAATGTTGTTTATTAAGAACAAACCTATTGAAAACATTTATCTAGGGTTTTTTCCCTTGCTTTTTCAAGACAGGGTCTCTGTGTGTAACAGCCCTGGTTTCCTAGACTTGCTTTGTAGACCAGGCTGGCCTTGAACTCAGAGAGAGCCGCCACCCCTGGCCTGGCTCTGGTTTTGAGGGGTTTTTTGTTGTTTAAGATTTAGGATTTTTGTTGTTGTTGTTGTTTTGCTTGTATGTATGTCTACACACCACCTGCATGCATGGTCTGAGACTGTAATTATAGAAAGCTGGGGGGGGGGGGGAGGGACAAACCCGGAACTTCTGCAAGAGCAGCAAATGCTCTTATCCTGGTCATATCCCTAGCCCCAGTGACTTATATTTCAGCTTGGACCCAGCCTTAGTTCTTCAAACAAGCTCCAGAGGCTTAAAGTGTCGTTCACGGACACTGCCAGTGGCACATCACTGACTTGCCAAGCACTACAGTTTAAGCCCAAACCCAAGAACCTACTCTGGCCAAGGACGGTGACCCATATGTTTACACTCAGGAGACACAAAGATTGCCTTGACTTTGACGCCAACTTGAACTAAAGGAAACAGTCAAGGACTGCCTCTAAAACAGGAGGGAGGAAGGCAGAGGGAGGCAGGCAGGCAGGCAGGCAAACTGATCTGTTCTTTATAGAGATCAGGGTATAGGGAAAGGAGAACTTCATCAATCAATAAACTGGAATTAAGCTCACTGTGCTTTTACCTAAAACTGAGGTTTCCAAAGTGCAAAGTAGTAAGAAGGAAGGAACAAAGAAAGGAAGATTAAGATTCCAAAGACTCAAAACCTATAGTCTCCAAGGAGCTAGATATGACTGGCAGAGCCAGGAGAAGGACACAATGAGTGGTTTTCATTAGCCACACACAAGGAGGAAGCCAGAACAGTGTTCTCCCAAGCCAGGCTCTTCTGAGCCTGAGAAGATCTCTGAACAGATGTTGGGAGTCTTTGTGACTAACTTTCATGTAATACGTTCTTAAAGGCAAAGTCACAACCACTGAGCATTTAATCTCCAAGAAAATCCCACCTCCCAAAATAAACAACAAAGTAACTAAAATCCATTTAGAAGGGGGATCTGAATAGAAGGCTCAGGGGTTAAGAGCACTGGCCTCTATCAGAGGAGCAGAGGTTCAGTTCCCAGTACTCAGTGGCCTGTACCTCTAGATCTGGGACCTCCAACATCATCTGGCCATGTGCATACACAATACATACATACAGGCAGGCAAATACTGACACACATATAATGAAAATAATAAATATTAAAAAAAAAAGTTTAAAGAAAATCCATCCTTGAGCTGAAGAGATGGCCCAGCAGTTAAGAGCACTGGCTGTTCTTCCAAAGCACCTGGGTTCAATTCCCAGATGGCAGCTCACAACTGTCTGTAACTCCAGTTCCAAAGGATTTGGCACCTTCACACACATACACGCAGGCAAAACAGTGTAAAATAAATCTTTAAAAAAAATTTTTTTTAAAGAAAAAGCAAACCCATCCTCTGCACAAGCCAACCAACCAGAAGCAACGTCCTCACCCCACCTGCTGCCCAGAAACTTATCCTTCATCTGTATCTGTCACAGAAGGTGGGAAGTTAGCCTCGAACACTAGGAACTAGAGAGGAGCTCCGCAGCTAAGAGCACCTGCCACCCTTCCATAGGAGCCAGCTTTTGTTTACAGCGTCCACATCGGGGGCTCAACACTCCCTGCAACTCTGCCTCCCACATCTGACTCCCTCTTCTGCCCTATTCAGTTACCTGACCTCGGATACATATCCCACAGACACACAGTATACATGTGACTAAAGCCCTGAGTAATGGCACACACCTCGAATTCCAGCACTTGGGAAGCAGATGCAGGCAGATCTGTGAGTTCAAGGCCAGCCTGGTCTACAGATCAAGGTACAGGACAGCCACTACACAGAGCTACACAGAGAAACCCTGGCACAAAGACAAAAACAAACAAAAAGTAACTGAATGAATGAAACAAACAAACAAGACAACACAGAATTTGCCACAAAGCAGATGTCCACTTGTTAGTCAAAAAAAAAAAAAAACAAAACAAAAAAAACACAAATCTCAGGAACACAGTGAAGCCTCACCTGTCTGTTCAGCGTGATGGCACTAGGTTGGCATTTGGTACAGATACCATTTGGCCACGGGAGGTGGCCCTCACATCCTGACTTAATCTTGCAGCTGATGTTCTCCAGGGCAACAAACTTCCCCCTGAGGGAGAAAAGAGTGACTCAGTTAAGCATGATGCTGGAGGGCCCAGCAGGAGACAAGCAGGGCGCCCGCGACAGCGGACAGTCACTGTCAGTGCTCCCGGGGCGAGAACTACGGCAACGCCCTGAAAGCGTCCTAGTGACGCTGGAGCTCCTATCCTCCAGTGTCCTGCAGGGGACACAGCTCTCCTCAGCCACTGCTGAGACCCACTACATAACCGGTGTCACTAGGACAAAGTGCAGCTACGACCGTAACCAGCAGGAAGCAGCTAAGGGAACTGTGTCCCCTCACGCACAAACCATTTCTCTCTACGCCTGGTAATAGGGCATTGAAAGGGATTGGGGTGGAGTAGGGAGAAAAAGATTACAGAAACGTAGAGTTGTTTTTTTAAGTACACCAACAATAACTGATCAAAAAATTTATATATATTTAACTTACACAATGTGAGTTGTTTTTTGGTCTGTTTTGTTTTTTTAACAAAAACTGTATGTCTTTGGTGTTGATGATGATTTAATACTTAAGACGCTGTGGATGCCAAACTTGTGATGAATTAAGATTACCTTGCCTTGGCCAGGTGTAGGTGGAAGTGCACCTTTAATCCCAGCACTAGGGAGATAGAGGCAGGCAGGTCTCTAAGCTCCAGGCCAGCCAAGTCTACAGAATAAGTTTTAAGATAGCCAGGGCTACACACAGAAACCCTGGCTCAAACAAACAAAAATTAAAGATACTTTGGGTGTCAGCAGGTTGTCAGAGAAAAGCTACAATCAGGCAGGCATTTTCAACAAAAATGCTGCTAACTTGGACTCAATGTCATCTCCTATCAGTGACAGGAATTACAAAGCTACCAGGAAGTCTGTTTTTCTCTGGATAGGTCTATACAAAAGGAGCTACACAGATGCATTCAGGTTAAATCAAATGCAGCCAAGAGTGACAGTATACACCTATGTCAGCACTCAGCGGCTAAGGCAAGAGGACCTCAAGTTTAAGGCCAACGTGAGCTACCTAGCAAAGGCTGTGGTAAAACCAAACAAAACCAGCCTTAGTCCACTTCTTTAGCCACTGCTGCCACCAGCACTCAGGGAAAGAGGAGGCCGCTTATGCCACCCACCCGACCAGGTCTGTAAACTAGAGCCCCTGTGGCAGCAGAATGCAAGCCGGGGATCGTGCTGCGGCTTCAGCCCATTACAGCTGTAAAAGGAAAGCTGACAAACACGGGGCACCCTGGGGAGCTAAGATTAGAGCTGAGACCCTCATGGAGTAACTATCTTTCTGAAAAGAGCAGAAGGCAGCTGAGACTTCCAGACTTCCAGAGCACCTCCACACCTACCAGCGGCTGGGAGTCTTGCCTGCGCCTCTGAGCATTGTGACTGTACAACTGGGAGGTGCCAGTCTCTCTCACCACTTCTAGAACAGGCAGCAGTCAAGACTCTACTGCTTTCTGCACGCCCTTGCTTTACTTTCACATTCCCATGCCCAGTGACTATAAAAAAAAAAAAAATCGTCAGAAATGCATGACGTTTGTAAGCCAGGGCCACAGCATATACGTACTTGTCGGCCCCTCCCGTCAGCTTCCGGATGTAGGCATGGAAGGACATGTGCTTCACGGGAGGCTCCAGGTGGTTCAGATAGTCCTCATCAAATGGCTGTCAAACCGTGCACAGAAGATGAGTGCTGACGGGTCTGCCAGGGTACGTGAGACTCCAACTCTCACCGTGCAGGGGATCAGACCAGACAGCACAGAGACAATGAGGGAGCCTAAGCTGGGTCTTCATTAGTTCAAGGTTAGAATCAGGTTTCTCTCTATACTAGTTACATTCTTTCAAGATAAAATGAACTATTAAAACACGAAAGCCCTAACAAAACTTTAGGTCACAAGAGGCCTGAGGATACAACTTAGTGACAGTGTTTGCCCTTCAAAGGCAAAGTCCAAAGTTCAATCCTCACTGTGTCGGTCTCTCTCTCTCTCTCTCTCACACACACACACACACACACACACACACAGAGAGAGAGAGAGAGAGAGAGAGAGAGAGAGAGAGAGAGAGAGAGAGAGAGAGAGAGAGAGAGAGAGAGAGAGAGAGAAATCAGCAAGAGACCCAAGACTCAGACACAGTAAATCAGAACCATGACAAGCAGTAACCGAGAGGCCCAGCCATTTGTCAGAGAAGAATTATCTAGGAAGCCAACTGTACATACCCCTTCATCACAGCAACACAAATGCCTCAGCCATTCATAATCCCCCTCGAAGGTCACTCCCATAAATAATTCTCAGATTCTCTGTGCCACTTATACTACTGGGAATATAAGGCCCAAGACAATAAATAGAAACATTCTTTTAAGAGCCAAAACACCAAAGTCTAGGGACCTGAAGTGCTGAGGCAGCTCTTCCAGCTGCTGGCCACTCTCTCTGCAGACTTACCTCCAGTGGGACACAGTGCACACACTTCCCCAAGGGGCCATGGCGGCATCTGCAAAGCACATAGAGTACAAGAAAAGCATGGAGACACAAAGGTTATTTCCATTGCTACTTAATATTTTTGGTATTTAAAATGTACATCACACTTCAGCAAAGTGCTTCCCTACAATTGAAGAATTACTGCTGATAGCACACACATGAACGTTTTCATTGGGATAGTTATCATCTATTCTGATATGTATCAGAACAGAGCTTCCAGGTGGAATAACATAAACCTGTAACCCTGGCACTCAAGGAGCAGAGGCAGGAAGACTCCAGCAAGTTCATGGCAAGACTGGCTGACAGGGCTACAAAGGGGGAGCCTGTCTCAAGAGAATGAGAAAGGGGTAGAGGGGAAAAGAATGAAAGGAGGAAAAGAAATGGAAAGGGGAGGGAAAATTAAAAAAAAAAAGGAAAGTGAAAAACCTAATACATTAGCCCCATGGTTTCATGAATATTAACTACTTAGCCAGCTAAAACTGAAACAGCTGTGTTTACCAAGAACACAAGGTTATGATCAATAAAGTCGCATTAAATGTTAAAGAAAAACTGGGCAATGGTGGTACAGGCCTTTAATCCCAGCACTCAGGAGGCAGAGGCAGGCGGATCTCTGAGTTCAAGGCCAGCGAGGTGTACAAAGTGAGTTCCAGGACAGCCAGGGCTAAACAGAAAAACCCTGTCTCGAAAAACAAACAAAACAGAAAGAAAAGGGGGGAAAAAAAAATGTAGACTCTGTGCTTCCTACGTCAGAAACACACTCATTTCTGAGGAGCAGGATTAACCTACATGAGCATGCTCTAAAAGAAAGCTAATAGAGCCATGAAAGCCCAGATTACGGTGAGGGCGCTGGAAGGAACACAAATAGAAAGAGTCTCGGAGGCTCCAGCCGCTATAGCTGAGCAGCATGTGTGGCTACTCCAGCTGACATAGAAGTTGCTGACGTAGCATTCAGAATACCAGTGTCCCAGTGTCGGCACCTTACTGCACTTACAGAGTGATCAACTTAAAAAGACCTACTGCAGGGACAAACAGCCTCCACATAATTTCACATCTCTGAGTATAAAACCAATGTTTCTAACTGGCTTCTCTATTTTATTTTTTAATATTAATCTTATTTTATGTGTATGAGTATTTTGCCTTTCTGTATGCCTGCACTCTCAGAGGCCAGACAACTGTAAACCATCACGAATCAAACTTGGATCCTCTGCAAGAACAATAAGCACAAAGACCATGCACATTGAGGACCTACACCCCCTGCTCAGATGTAGCCCGTAGACAGCTCAGTCTCCATATAGGCCCCCTAGTAAGAAGAGCAGGGGCAGTCTCTGACATGAACTCAGTTGCTTGCTCCTTGATCACTTCCCCAGGTGGGGTGACCTAACCAGGCCACAGAGGATCCAGGCAGTCCTGGTGGGACCTGATAGGCTAAGGTCAGAGAGTAGGAGAGGAATATCTCCCCTATCAGTGGACTAGGGGAGAGGAATAGGGGAGGAAAAGGGAGGGAGAGTAGGACTGGGACCAGGAGATGAGGGAGAGGGCTACAACTAAGATACAAAGTGAATAAATTGTTAGTATTAATAATAATAATAGAACAGCAAGCAGTCTACCTGCTAAGCCATCTCTCCAGTCCCTAAATGGTTTCCTTAAATAGAATTCTAAAATTAAGTAATGCACACATATACACACTAGATTTGCACATAGCCTGGTACAAAGTGAATTGAAAGGAGCAGATCTGCAAATCAGAGATTCACTAGAAGGAACACACTGGTACCCAGTGTTCAGAATACTCTGTTGGTAGTCATCCTATTGCTCCTGAGAGGTCAGAGCCAGCCCTCACACTCCGCCATCAGGCCCTCTACTCCTGCCTCTGCTGGTGGGAGCAGACCTTATCTCAAGGGACATCAAAGTAGACTGTACCTGTCCCCACACATCTTTTGAGTCTCTGAGTATCCACACAGTCCTAAACAGTTTATGTGGAATCTATTTTCAAGTTTCAACTACCAGAAAGTTGCCAAGATAACATGCAGTAAAATAATGTGAAAACATATGAGCAAACGCAGATTTTTCACCTTTAACAATACTAATGTGAAACGTGTTTCAATATTTGTTCTTTGAAACAGGGTCTCATGTGCTTGCCTGATCTCACTATGTAAGCCAGGCTGACCTTGAACTTGCCCCTAAGTGCTGAGGTCACTGAAGTCGCCATCCGAAGCTTATACGCTTTCTTTACTGACCATTAAGCCTCACAAGGCAGGAGCCATGAGGAGCACTTACAGCTGCGGGTCGCGGCTCCTGTAAATCTTTCCATCCTGCTTGCTGAGGTACTGATCGATCTCATCTTCAACCACATTGGGAGCACCGAAGGCCTTTAGCCCTCCTGAGGTCGATGTCTCCATTTCAGTCGAGGGTCCAGCAAGGTTGGAGGGGAACAGGAACAGCAAGTCGCCATGCCTGTTCAAAAGACAAAGTATCACAACACCATCCTTCCCTCCAAAACCACACCACAGTCTGCTGTGGACCCCACAGCTTCAAAAGACAGACGCTACCGTTTATACCATTTAAAGGCCCACATCGGGAAGCTCTGTGTGCATCAACACTGCTGTGCTCACCTGGACTTCAGGGCAGCTCTCCTGTTCCTGGTCTGTCTGCCTCTCACTCTTCACCTCAGTCAGCTCTCCACCCATAGCTAATCTCTCTAGGTCACACATTCAGGCCATGCTTAGATCTCTGTCACACATGCACAAGGTGAACACTGATTCACAGGCATCCAGACACTGATTTTAAAACATATTTCACACCTTGCTCTTTGCATCTACAGGCCTCGTTCAAACTCCCCAGGCATAATCCTGACTGTCCTAGTTGGTGGGTTTTTGGTGTTTGTTGTTGTTTTGGTTTGATATTTTTTTTAAAGGGTCCTCTGGAAGAGCAGCCAGTGCTCTTAACCAATGAGCCATCTCCCCAGGCCCCTGTGGGCATTTTCTTAATTAGCAATTGATATGGAAGGGTGCAATCCTTTGTTGGTGGTACTAGCCCTGGCCAGGTAGTCCTGGATTTAAGAAGGCAAGCTGATCAAGCTCTAAAGAAAGAGCATTTCTCCATAGCCTCTCTTCAGTTCCTGCCTCGTTCTCCCTCAGTGGACTACAACCCAAGACAGAAAAGCCAATACGCCTTCTCTCCTCCTCAGGCTGCTTTTGGTGTTTTATCACAGCATAAAAGTCCTAACCGAGACAGTGACTTATTCAAAACCAAACAAGCTGTGTCTCACTCTGTAGCCTAGGCTAGCCTCAAACTCAGAATCCCCCTGCCTCTACTTACTGAGTGCTAAGACCACAGGTGTGTGCTACCACATTTCGCTCAGCATTCCCCAGGGAAGGAGGCTCACCACACTGGGGCACATCATCTGGGTTCTGCCACTGTGAATACACCCACAAGCAGATGCCAATACTTTCACTCTGATAGGGCAGGTTCCAGGCATAGCCTCCTTCTGTTCCAAGACTGCAGAAGGTCTGCTTTCCAAAGAGAAAGCTTGCTTGTCCCAAGTCTCATGCTGGACATGACCTGCAGCTAAAAAAATGCTTCCTCTCTGAAGCTATTCACAGCCATTGTGGGCCATGCCTGACCAGAGGCGGTTGTGGCACTAAAGCAACTCCAGCCTTTGAAGGTGGGAGGCAACAGAGCATTCAGCAAGCTCTCAGCTACCATCAACAGGGTGCACAAGACAGAAGCTGAAAGAACAACTGGCCCAGCGCTGAACAGCAAACCACAAGAAAAGCACTGTCGGCAAGTACAAACTGCAAGACACGCAGCCTCCCAGAAGCATGGCTGGCCGCCCTCATCTCCTCAATCTTCTGTAATGCACAGGCAATAAACCTGCCAAACTGTAACCAGACTTCTGCTTCTAGCAGTGGATTAAATATTCCTAAACACCCTCTAGCTACAAAATATTTGGCTCAGACACTGGATCAATTCTAACAAGTATACTGTAAAAATACTGCTGAGCTCTAAAGGTAAAAAAGTACCCAGGGATCAAAAGCCAGTAAGAACAGAAGAGGATACAGCCACTGTCCCTCGGCCAAGACCAGGATGGAGAACCTGAGGCTGAGAGACTACAGTGTTCACTGGGCAACAGGAGACGGGCCTTGAACTCCCTGCCCACATGACCCTGCTGAGTCTGAAACTCCCACAGAAACCCAGATGATTAGCCAGGCTTGTGGGACACATCTGTGATCCCGGCACTTGGAAAGGAAAAAGCAAGAGGACCACAAATTCAAGGTCAGTCTTAGCTCAAGTTCAAGACCAGTTTGGATAGCATGAGACTCTATCATTAAAAAAAAAAAAAAAAACAAGAAATGACAAAAGAAAGTCTGAACAACTGAGAAAATCCAGGAACTCAAAATGGGAACCAAGAAGAAATGGAGTCTGCTTCCCCCAGATGCAGGGAAAGTCACCACCAAGGTTCTAAGCTGCTTTTGGGATCTGGAGAGCCAAAACCAGAAAGGACTGCAGCTCCACAGCACCCCCTTGTGCTGATGTAAATAAATTCCACTAATACCAACCTGAAGCAAACAGAAGCCATAGCTCCTCACACTTCCCCAATAAAACCAAACTTACACAGGAAATAAATCCATATAAGCAAGAGTAGACAGAAACAAGCCTTGAGAGAGACAAGCCTAGGGTTCAAATGCTGGACTTACAAGACAAACACAAATTCCGGATAGAAACCTTCTAGGAAAAAGCTGAGAGCAGTGCAGCACCTTGAAGACATCAATAGCCCAGGATGAGGGATCTGACTAGTGTTTTGGCTAGGCCCAAAGGTTCAGACCTATAAATCAGCTGCTTGGGAGACAAAAGGCAAGTCCAAACCTAGCCTAGGCAACACAGAAAGACTGCCTCAAAATAAAAAATAAAAAATTAAATAAAACATGGAGAGCAGAGCCCTGGGGACACAGCTCAGCAGCAGCCCACTTGCAGGTTGACACCGGTACGGAAACTGTGTAACAGTGGGAGTAGCACAGTGGAGTGCATCTGTTCTCTGAAGCAGGAGGATCCTAACTTACAAAACAAGTAATATGGAGAGTGGGAACAGATACCCTACACTCCTCAGCAAGACAGCAACACCCAGTGGTCACGGCTGACCACTCAGGACTCCATGTTCAGTGAAGAGCATGGAATCCAGAGCAAGGAAAGCAGCTGAATGCAGCCCACAAGATAAGGAGACAAGGAGGAAAAGACAGTCTCAAACTCAAAATAGTCCTGCCTCAGTAAGACTGTGTGTGTCAATAAACTCAATCCATAATTTTTTCTTTCTTTCTTTTTAAGTTTTTGAGACAAGGTCTCACTATGGAGCTCTGGCTGTCCTTGAACTCACAGAGATCTGCCTATTTCTGCCTCCCTAGTGCTGGGATTAAAGATGTTCACTGATATGCCTGGCTAAGTCCTACTATCTTAAAAGAGCCAGGCACAGAGGTGTGCACTGTAATTCCAGAATGTCCATGAGTAACTGACAGGTAAAAGGGGATAAAGAAATGCACAAATATGGTTACCACAGAGACCACCATAGCTGGGACCAGCAGCCCACAAGCTCCTCAAAGGGAGCCAAAAAGGACAGGAAAAGACACAACACACACACACACACACACACACACACACACACACACACACACACACACACACACGGAGCCTAAAAGGGAATAACAGAAATAGATTTCATTACAGAGCAACAATACTGAAACTAGAAAACAAAAGAGTATGCTACACAGAGTTCAACAAAAAACAAACACTACTATGAAAAACACAAGTAAAATAAAGACAAGTTTCAGTTACCGCTCCAGCTGCCTGTATGCAGGGAGGTCACTAAGTTTTGCAGTATCTCTCCAGACAGAGGCCGTTTGAGGGAGGACACTGAGAAAGCAGCTTCCTCAAGCCAGTGAGAGATACTTCATACCTTGATGACACCTGAATCTTGGACCCCTAGACACTAAAACAGTTAAGGAAACAAATTGCTAACGTCCAAGTAATAATTCACGTATCATTAAAGACACAATCTAAAGCCAATCACAGTATTATAGGCTTATAATCCCAGCACACCAGAGGCAAGGGTCCAGGCCAACAGAGCTCTAGGCCAACTACGATATCGTAGTAAGACCCTATATCTCAAAATAACAACAAAAGATGCAATCTAGAATAGCCTTGAAAGAAATGTTCCAAATGCCTCTGCTCACTGTTACTGAAGCAGCCCAGCCCACATGGCTTATCTGAAAACTGTTCTCTTGGTAACTGCTTTCTCTTTTCTTCAAGATGAGGTCATGATCTGTAGCCTAGGCTAGCCTTAAATTTGCAATCATCCTGCTTCCAACAGTAAGTTCTGGGTATGACCAGTTAAATTATT
>CM053746.1:1876017-2019848 GCA_028658305.1 Pachyuromys duprasi | reverse complement strand
CCAGTTAAATTATTTATCTACTCATGAGAACAGTTTCTAAAAACACAGGCAGACAGGTACAGTGGCACATACCCATGATCCCAGCGCTCAGGAGGAAGGGGGCAGAACAGTGAGTTCAAGGTTAATTTGCATGACACAGAAAAATCCCATCTCAACAAAACAGCATAAATTCAAACTTCTATAACATTCGTGGAGAAACAACTTCATCCTGGGAGCTGGTGAGACAGCTCAGCGAGTGAAGAGACCTGCTGACAGCGCAAAGACCTGAATTTGATCCCCAGAACCCAAACAAGAGAACCAATTTCCCCAAGTTGTCCTCTGACCACTACACTTGAGCATGCACACAAGTATGCACATGAGCACACACATACAAATGAAATGTAATAAATTGTTGCTGTTGTTGTTTGAGATAGGGTCTCACGATATAGCCCTGGCTGTCCTAGATCTCATTTTGTAGACCAGGCTGGCCTCGAACTCACAGAGAAGCACCTGCCTCTGCCTCCCAAGTGCTGGGATTAAAGGTGTGTGCCACTAAACTTAGCTGTAAAATTTTTTTTAAAGAAATGATTGATTTTGAAATGCAGAAACCCTTCCTCAGAGTTGAGGATGCAGCCCAGGGATAAAGGGGTGAATACCATGTTCAAAACCCAAGGTTCCACTTCCAGCTTCATAAAAACCTAAAGGCCTGATCTACCTACCTAGAATTACCTTAAATATTAACAATCATAATGAACACACACAGACAACAAAATCCTCCTGGAGCTCAAAAAAAAAATATGACCTCAGCCACCCTGCTGGAAATGGCCATGACTAACAATAATGAAAGGCACAAACTAGTTACAGGGATACACAAACAGGTGCCAAGTATTTGCAGAATAAATGAATGTTATTGCTACATATTTCTGTTCCCCACATATCCTGATCTATGAACTTAAAAGTAATTGCCAGAATAGTCTACTATTCTGTCTAGTAAACACACGTGCTGACAAATGCCCAGAAAGTAAGCCAAGCATACAGATAAACTCTCATACACATAAACACTTCTTAAAAAAAAAAGACAGCTCACTACTGCAGGTGCCCAGTTTAGAGATTGGTAAACAAGCTTGTCTATAAAAAGCCACAGAGCAAACATTTTCAACTCTGCAGGCTCTGTCATTTGTTACAATCACTCACTGCTGCACTTAAAGCATGAAAGCAGTAAAAAACTGTACATGATTGAGTCCCAGGAACACCATAAACACAGGTGCGCAAGGGGCCTTTGCCAAAGCTTCACTGACACCTTAAGTGAAAATGGGCCACCATATCTCACCTATCTTCTTAGGACATGACATGACATAATCTCTTCCCAAAGAGCTATGCTCGAAAGTCCTCCCCGTCTAGACAAGGCATTGACCTACTTCAGATATGGACCCAAGACCATAGCCTTCTCCTAATAACATTCCAGAATCCTGTAGTCAAACCTCCTCACCATAACCACTGGCCTAGTGTGACTGTACATCGGCCAAACAACACAACCCCTGAGTGTGAGCAGGTAACACGGCCATAACTAGAGCAGCATGCAGAGGGAGGAGATGCAGGCAGCCTCAGCTGGGACAGCGGCTCTGCTTCCTCAGCTGCCTGTCTCCACTGGCTGGACACTTACTTGATTTTTAGCAAGTGGAGAGATTTGCTGGACGACGCTGTTATCTCTCCAGTCTTGTTTCTATTGATGTAAACTGAGAAGCCGTTGTTTTGGAAGCCAAACTCCTTTGCAACCTACAAGCCCCAAACAACAGAAATGCAATGAAACATCTGAGCATCACATAGCACAGGCTAACAGGACCACTGGAAGACGGTTGGTAAGGTTAGGAAGAGCTCATCAGGCGCAACCTTGTCATTTCACGAGAAACACTGCATTGATCATACCAGCGCTAATTCAAACAAGTGGTCTACAGGAACAAAGGTCTTGTATAAAAAATGTGAAAGTTGAAACTAGTCAAAGTCAAGGCAATGTGTGGCAAGATAACTGCTAGTTCTGAAATAGCTGTAAAAAGCTAATTCCAATCATAAAAAATAGAGTGCAGAATGATGCTCTAAGTTAAGGAAAGTCAGCTGCAGTTAGCAAGGTGTCTCAGCAGGTACAGTACCTGCTGCCGAGCCTACTGACTAGACACACAGAGGAGAGAACGGACTCTTGCAAGGTGTGCTCTGACCTCCACAAGTGTACAATGGCATGCATGCCACCACTGGCCACCCCGTTGGATAAGTAAGTGTAAAAGAATTTAAACATTTTTACAGAGAAACGTCAACTGTGCATAGTGGCATACTTCTATGATTTCAGCACTGGGAAATGGAAACAGGAGTATGAAGTTCAAGGCTAGCCTCAGCTACACAACAGATTCAGGAGACATTGATGATATAACACAAAACAATGAAAGGGAGAGGGAAAAGAAAGGAGAAAAAAGAAAAAGAAAACATATAAGTAGGTAGACAGATCATCAACTTGTACTACTTGGGAGCAATTAATCATTTAACTCAACAGATATTAAGCATCCTACATGCAGAGCTCTAGGGATTCTAGATTGGGAAAAACCAAAGAGTGAGACCTTGAAATAAATGGTGAATCAATCAGATTCCACGAGTTTTCGTCTTCCTTTCTGGCTGGAGGTGAAAGCAACAATGACACAAGGTCTCAAATAGCTCAGGCTAGCTTCAAACTTAGAATGTAGCTAAGGCTGGCCTTGAACTCCTGACCCTCCCACCTCTACCTCCCAAGTGAGGCCTGTGAGCTATTTTCAACATAAACAATCTTACCACACATGCCAATATCAATTTTTATATGAGTATAAAGCCATATGAAAAAGGCTACTGAGCACAGACCATCCTGCCCAAACAATATTCACAGGGCTCAAGACCCACTTTTCAAGCAAGTTTGTAAGGGCACAAAAAGGCTGTTTTAAAGAGTATTTACTGGGACTTTATTAGTAACAAAAAAACCACACACACAGAAAAGACTCATTTACAAGATATAGCTAATGTAGTGGCATGCACAGAGAGAGAAAACAGAAGGGTAGCTACCTGGGCTACAATGAGGAGAAAAGAGAAGCTGCTGTCTGAGGGGGACAGATTTCAGAGACACACAATGAGGAGAAAAGAGAGGCTGCTGTTTGAGGGGGACAGGTTTCAGAGAGGCACAATGAAGAGAAAAGAGAAGCTGCTGTCTGAGGGGGACATATTTCAGAGACGCACAATGAAAATGTTCTAAAGACATGTTTCACAGTAATGCAGGAATACAAAACTTTATATGGAATTAAAAAAAAAAAAAAAAAGAACATCTAGTACCAGATGCAAATCTGCATTTAACAGCAGAGAACCACATCCATAACACACTGCTAGTTAAAAACAAAAATGACAAACAGACATATAGTGCCAGTGTGAACAACACTGTCTTACAGTCCCTCTGTGTCTGAACTGACAATCTGCCTAGGCTTGGTTAAACTGGTCACTCCTCATGGCAGAACATGCTACCCCTCCAAACAAGCCAATTAATGACTGACAGAAAAATAGACAAGATGGATGCTGAGCTCTGCTAGCTAAAAGACAAAGAACAGCCTAGGTACTGGGCATTCTTGTCCTTTGGATACTGGCAGAAGGGGACCCTTTGGGGATAGGGCCTGCAAAGAGGCATGCCTCTGCAGGACTAGACTCTGTGAAAAGAAAGCTGTTCCAGTCCTATCCTGTTAATTTCACTGAATTCTTCCTTCTTATATACACATGAGAATACATAAAACTTTCAAAAATCACCAAAGCACAAAATTAAATTCTAATGACAAAGAAAAGCCAGTGTAATCTCATTTTTAGTTTTGTAGGTATACACAGTGAGATTTCTTTGGAAACTCAATTGTATTTTAAGTTTAAAAAACTGTAACAAGAGCAACAGCAAAAATTGCCTATAGCATCTGAAATACCTCACCAAAAAAATAACACTATGAGCCAGGCGTGGTGGCACAGGCCTTTAATCCCAGCATTCGGGGAGGGAGAGGCAGGTGGATCTCTGAGTTCAGGGCCAGCCTGATCTACAGAGCAAGCTCCGGGACAGCCAAGGCTACACAGAGAAATCCTGTCTCAAAAATACAAGACAAAATGAGAGGAGGGCCACAATTTGCTGGCCTTTGGTACAAAATATAAAACAAAAGTTTTATACCCAAGACTTCTCATCCACCTTAGGTCCAACTCAGCTCTCTCCATTATCCCCTGTATATACAGTCATAAATATGTGGCTTTAATTTCTCTGAAAAAGAACTAGGGAGGGGAGGGGTAGCCTGAAGAAATGGCTCAGCGTTCAAGAGCACTGGCAGCTCTTCTAAAGGACCAAAGTTCAACTGGGCATGGTGGTGCATGCCTTCAGTCCTGGTACTTGGGCGGCAGAGGCAGGCGGATCTTTGTGAGTAGGAGGCCAGCCTGGTCTATAGGACCAGGACAGCCAGGACTCTGTTACACAGAGAAACCGTGTCTCTGCAAATCTAAAAATGACAAAATTGCCAGAATTGCCTACTTTTCCATCTAGTAAACAGCCAGGCAGGCAAATGTCTATAGCCCTGGCAACACATGCAAACAAAACACCCATACACATTAAAAGTAATTTTTGTTTGTTTTGTGTTGTTTTTCAAGACAAGGTTTCTCTGTGTAGCCTTGGCTATCCTGGACTCACTCTGTAGACCCAGCTAACCTCTAACTCACAGTGATCCGACAGCCTCTGTCTCCCAGAGTGCTGGGGATTACAGACATGCAACACCATGCCTGGCTAAAAATAATTTTTTTTAAATAAATAATTTTTTAAGAAGAGATCAGGGGAAGGGCATGGCTGGAGAGCTAGGTCAGCTGTTAAGAGCACTCCATGCTGTTGCAGAGGACCTAGAATCAATTACCAACACCAACATGGTGGCTCACAACCACCTCTAACTCCAGTTCCAGGAGAATCCAACGCACTCTTCTGGCCTCCATGAACACTGCATGTATATGGTGAACAGAAATACATGCACGCAAAATACCCATACACATAAAATACAAATAAATAAATCAGAAGGCTAAGATAGACAGACCTTTTTGGAATCATTGGGATTATAGCAATGAGGCCAGCCTGCTCTACATAGCAAGTTCTAGGCCAGTCACCACTATATAGTAAGACACTGTCTCAAAATAAATAATCTTTTAAAAAGAAAAAGCTGAGTATAGTGGAGCACGCCTTTAATCCCAGCACTTGGGAGGCAGAGGCAGGCGGACCTCTGTGAGCTCAGAGTTAGCCTGATGAACACAGTTAAGTCCCAGGACAGCCAGGGTTACGGAGAAGAGACTCTGACAAAACTAAACTAAATAAATAGAATGGAGCATTCTACACATTTTTATAATTCCCCTTTGACAAAACTGATGTTTTCCTCCAAATGTTTGTCTGAATCATGGTCCTAGCTCAACCTGTGTGTGAAAAAGGGTGTCATGCCATGGGTCTAGTTGCTCTGCAGTTCACTACATGACTAGGCAGGCCTTAAACCTCTCTCATCTTAGCTTCCTGAAACAAGAACACAGCAATCTGCTCTAAATTTTCATTCTCAAAAATTACTCTTGCCAGGAACTTTCCCTGTGATCCAGTAGTGATCAATTATGACAAGCATGGGAACTCATACTTGTAATCCTGGCAGCACTCAGGAAGCTGAGGCAGAATTGCTTAATGCACAAGGCCAGCTTACAGAGCGTGACTTTGTCTATCTTTCTGTCCCTGCCTGTCCCTTTCCTTCTCTCCCTCCCTGCCCCTCACAAAGATCAAGTCCAACCATACGGAGAAAAAGCCATACAAGTGACAACTTGGTAATAAAAGTGAAAAAGGAGGGGGCTGGAGAAATGGCTCAGTGTAAAGCAGCACCGGCTGCTCTTCCCGAGGACCAGGGTTCAATACACAGCACCCACACGGCAGCTCACAACTGCTATAACCCCTGCTCCAGGGGTCAAATCCCCTCACACAGGCAGGCAAAACACCAATGGACTTAAATAAAAATAACTTTTTTTTTTAAATTAAAAAAGGAACCACAAAAAGGTATAAACAAGAACACTGACTAGAAAAAGGCCCCAAAGATAAAAGTCACAGGTACCTTTTTCAAAAATGTTGCAACTGTTTCTCTCTTTGTTGTAGTGATCCTCTTCACGCCATCTGGGGACTGGACACGGATTATCTACGGCAAATAAGGTCAGATGGTTACTGAACCTAAGAAGGTGTTGATTTTATACACAGTATACTTATAGTCTTTGGGCAGCGGGATTGTTGAACTAAACAGTGAAGTCACTCTTCCCACCTTTCTTCGGTGTGCGTGCTGTATGTGGTCCTGTATGCACAGATACACTGACTTGTGCATGCAACCAGGGTGTCAAGAAGTCACTGCAAGGCCTCATCTGTGCCCTCCATCTTGCTCTTGGGGAAAGGGTCGTTCATTGACCCTAGAGCTCGCTGTCACAGCCACACTGGGCAGGCAGCAAGCAGCTGGGCCCCACCACCCCACCTTCTGCGCTGCTGGAGTTACAGATGCATACCTGTGTCCGGCTTGTCTCTAGGTGCTTGCACAGCAAGCCCACCGAGCCATCTCCCTGTTCCCCACCCTTCCCCTTCCAATCCCCAACTCACTTTGCTGGAAGGGGAAACAACACAAGAAAGGTGGTGTAGTGAACCATTCTGATTCAAACACTTTGTAATTTCCCAGGGAACATTCAACTTCAATGCTCCGCATGGTGGGAACACCTGTAATCCCAGGCACTCCAGAAGTAGAGGCAAGAACATCAAAAGCAGCCAGCCTGGGCTGTATGAGGCCACATTAACAAAGTATGTTTTTCACATGTACAGGTACATTGTATGTATGTATGTCTGAGCACCACATGTAAGTACTGCCCTTCAAGGTCAGAGATATTAAATCATCTTAAAAAACAGAAAGGCTGGAGAGATGGCTCAGTCCACAGCTGCTCTCACAGAACATTGGGTTCAATTCCCAGCACCTTCATGGCAGCTCTCCACTGTCCAACTCCACTTCCAGGGAATGGAATACCCACTTCTCCTCCACAGGATCCTGCACACTTAGGGGGCACATAAAGTCACACAAGCACACATATACACATAAAAATAAAAGATAAGTTAATTTAAAAATAAAGGCCCTTAATACCACATGGCAAACTGAATTAGAGTTTGTTTGGGTTGTTTTAGTTATTTTGTAGGGGATTAGTTTTTTTAAGCTAAGGTTTCTCCGTGTAGCCCTGGCTGTCCTCAAATTCACATAGATCCTCCTGCCTCTGCCTCCTGAGTGCTGGGATTACAGGTGTGTCACCACATCTGGCCTAGAGTTTGTTTTTCTAGGCAGCTTTAACAAAATGTATTTCCATGACAAGGCAAGGCTAAAAATGCTGGCTGGAATTCAGGACTGCTAGACACGGGCCTAGTTTCTAGGACAATTTCTATACTGATTCAGCCCTAGCATTGGTGAGGAACCATGAACTGGCATGCCCTGTATGTCAGGCAACTACTGGCTCACCACCTGAGGGCTGAGAAAGAAGACATGAAGTATCTCAGATAATGCCTCTGCTGCAATTCCTTCTCCAGCATACACAAATAGTATACTATATAGAAAATGCTTTGTCAGAAATAAAGATTTCTGACACATTCCCATTACAACTCTATAATGGCTTACAGCCAACCGAATTATGTCTACTTTCATTAAACTAAATAAGAATACAAGTTCTAGTAAAATACCATCACATGTCTCAATTTTTAGCAATGTTCACTTGGCTTCGTCCAGTATGTCCAACACTTAAGGTTCTGTTCTGGACGATCCCTATGAATACTCCGATTAAAAGGCACATAAGTTGTACACACATTTGCACACACTTCCTCACCCTGCTCACTCATCTGTGTTAAGTGGAAACATAAGTGAATTCTGATTTCCAGCACTCTTCACTTGGGACTTACTGATAACAACGCAAGGAAGTACATGCCCAAATTTCACTCTGCTCCTCTATGAAAGGCTCACCCGATCACTCAGTAATGAGAGCCTGTCACTATGAGAAAAAAGCAGAAAAAAAAAAAAAATCCTGTCTGTTTGGCTGACTTTGGTTTGGTTATAGGACCATGCAGACCAGACAAGCTTCCAACCCTCTACCCTCCCAGCTCCTGAGCCCTGGGGCTCCAGCCTATGCCACAAGGCCTAGCTGACCAAAAAAGTCTAAGGCACAAGCTGCTGTACCTGTGGAAAAGACTGGCTGGGCCCCACAGCGAACAGACTCTTAATAAGCTAGATGTGTGGAGACCAGCAGCAGTAGTCCCAGCTTAGGAAGCTCAAGAGGACAATGTGACCACTGGAGCTAGAAGAGCCTGAGCAACATAGGGAAACTAGGTCATAAAGTAAGAAAGAAATCAAAATGAGTAAGAACAGAGAGTTTCTCGGAAGAACATTATTCCTACAGAAAGTCTTTTAAGACCTTCCTCTGGACTAAAAACAAACTGGGCTGGAAAGATGGCTCAGCGGGTAAAAGCACTTACTGCTCCTGCAGAGGATCCTAGTTCAGTTCCCAGAATCCACACTGAGCTGCTCACAATTGCCTGTAACTTCAGTTCCAGGGTCTCCAACACCTTTAGCTTCTACCAAAAACTACACTCATGTGCACATACACACACATGGACACAAACATACACATGACTTCTTCATGGGACTAGTGAGATGGCTTATCCATCAAGACCACTGCTCTTGCAGAGGACTTGGGTTCAATTCTCAGCAGCCACATGGTGTCTCACAACCTTCTGTACCTGAGGATCCAAAGCCCTATTCTGGCTTCCTTAAAATCCAGGCATCCACATGGTATACATATATGTAGGCAAAACACCCACATACATAAAATATGTAAGTCTTAAAATTAAACTTCCAAAATCAACTTCAGAAGAGGGTATAAATTCCTCACAAGCTGAAAAAGTCAATTTAAGACCCACTGGTGGCCATGAGCACCTTTGGAATACCTGAACAAACTGCTTGACCTCAGTAAAGCTCATTACAGTAAATGGAAAGTTTTAAAAGCAGATCTAACTGCTGATAGATAACTTATTTCTAGGCAAGTCATCCATGATGGTAAATTTTAATTTTAAAACAATGTCAGGCCTTTCTGAGGTTCCTCTGCATCATGTGCACATCTCCAGGGCGGGAAATACAGAGAGAACAGAAGACCCCCTACCTGGAGCTGTGGGGAAAGAGTAGCTGCCCTCAGAGAAAAGCCTTAACTATGGTAGCCGATACTGAGGTAGCTGAGACAGGAGGATGTCAGGGTCAAGGATGGCCTGGGATAAAACAGTAAGGCTGTCTCAAAAAAAAAAAAAACAACAACAAACAAACAAACAAAAAAAACACCTCCTAAAGAGCTGTACTTCCCCGGAAACCCGTGGAATTCAGAAATAAGTGATGTTCTCTAGAATGCAGGGACCCACTGCAGAGCTGCCCCAGGCCTAAGGCACCCAACACGGCTCTGAGTCTCCCAGAAATCCCAAATGTTCCTCAGTGCTGACCGAAATTCTGTCAGACCAGCCTGTTATCCACATCAATCCCCAATCCCTGCCACATTTACTTTGAAAACTCCCAAGCTTAGCTAACGTCTATGGCCGTTTTTCCTCGTTTTACTAGCATGTTTCATGGGACTGGGGTTTGACAATCTCCACTGTCAGGCTTAACTAAAAACCAGCCTTCTTCTTTTAAACAGGTAGTCGTCAAGTTGTGTCAAAGAGGAGCCAGTCGCGCCAGATTGCTGTCTGTCCCCCTGGCCACTACCTCGGTGGGAAACGAGTTCCCCTAGTGACGCCCTTCACCCGACGACTCTTTTGGAGTGACAAGGCACCGCTGGGATGGGGGAGGAGAAAGCCCTGAGGGCAGGAGAGGAGCGTAACCGGCTTCGGGGCCTGGGAAGAGGCCGAGGTTCCTCGAAGCAACCTGCGACAGCAGGGAGGAGGGAGGCCGCTCCACCCGTACCGCTCGGCCCCCTTCCCGCCAGCCTCCTCGGGCTCGGCCGAGCTGGTGCCTCCACAACCCAGAGCGAGCGAAGAGGAGCTGCCGGCGCCCAGCACCGTCTCGCGCTGGCCCGCCCCGGACGCCGGCAAATCTGCTGCCTCATCCCGGCGCCCCGCTCCCTCCCGGCCGCCGCACTCACGATGCTCTCGGCCATGGCGGCCGCTCCTGCCTCCGGACTCGGGCCCCGGGCTGTCGCCGACTGCCTTCCCAAAGGCCTCACAGCCCCGGCCTCGGCCTCAGCCCCGGCCCCGGCCTCCCGCCGCCGCCGCCACCGCCGCTCCAGCTTCACCTCCCGGCTACGCCAGCGCCGACGTCCAGTGCTTCACTCTACGCCTTCCGCCCGGGACAAACAGAGGGGAAACAAGGTTCCGGCCCCGCCAACGGCCGCGCGCATGCGCAAGCGGCGCCGCGCTCACCTCGGCCCCGCCCCTCGTAGGCGTGTGTCTAGGCCAGGCCACCTAAGCCAGCCTGCAGAAGAGTGCAAAGGACAGACTTTTTCCTTTAAGTTTGAACACCACCACCAAGGCCCCCAGAAAGGGGCATCGAGTTCTCACTGGACAGATGTCTTCAGATGTTTCCAGCAATGAGCTGAAGCTTCTCCGTTTGCACTAAATTTTGTAATTTCATGCATATAATTTGAAGCCCGAGGTGTTATGGGAATCTTTAGAGGCTAAAGCCACCGATTTTTTTTGTTTGTTTGATTTTTGGTTTTGGCTTTTGTTTGGTTTTTTTGTTTTTTTGAGACAGGATCTCACTAAATATAACCTTGGCTGACCTGGAGCTCACTATGTAGACTAGGCTGGCTTGGAACTCAAAGTGATGCCCTTGCCTCTGTGCTGGGATCTAAAGGGCGTTCCCTCTCCTGCCACTAATTTCAACTTAATTTCTGAGTGTATGTGGCCTTTTTTAATATTAGACTGGTTTGTTTCTTTTTTGTTATATATAAATGTATACACACACACACACACATATATGTTGTTGAGATAGATTCTTTCAACATAGCCCTGGCTGTCCTGGAATTGGACAGGCTAGCCTCAGACTCAGAGATCCTCATGCCTCTTCCTCTGGAGTGTTGAGATTGAAGGCATGTGCTATCCCCACCCACCTGGCTAGACTTTTGGGGGTTTTGCTGTTGTTGGTTGGTTGGTTGGTTTGGTTTTTTGAGACAAGGTTTCTCTGTGTAGCCCTGGCTGTCCAGGAACTAGCTGTGTAGACGGGGCTGGCCTCGATCTCACAGAGACCCATCTGTCTCTGCCTCTGCCTCCTGGTGTGCTCATATTAGAGGGTGTACCAGCACCACCCACTAGACTTGGTTTTTTAATGTTTAATGTACTTTATGTGTATGTTTTGCCTGCATGTGTTTTGCTTTACCACGCCAGTGCCTGGTGCCTGACAAAGTCAGAAGAGGGAGCAGATCCCTTAGAACAAGTTTATGATGACTGAGATCCACTGTGTGTGTGCTGGGAAGCAAAACCAAGTCCTCTGGAAAAGCACCAACTGCTCTAAACTGTTGAGCTATCTCTCCAGCCCTGACTTTGAACTCTTGATCCTTCTTTCTCCACCTCCTAGTGCTGGGATTACAGGAGTGTGCCATCACACCCAGTTTATGGGTAGTGGGGTAAAGCCTATCCATAAATGATCCACAGGGCTTCATCCATGACAGGAAAGCCCTCTACTCAGCCATGCACATACAAGGCCCATTTTCAGTCCAGGTCTCATGCAGTCCAAGCTAGCTTCAAGTCTGAAATCTTCCTACCTCTGCTTCCTGAGTACTGGGACTGTAGGTGTTCACCACCATACCTGCTTCCCCTCTTAATTCCGCTAAATCATCACTGCTGATGTCAGTGCTGATAGCACATGTTCTGTAGCCCCTGTTATTTAAATTTTGGCTTGTTCATTCCATCAACAAGTCTTGCTACATGCTAACTTACACTGGGAGCAGCGTAGACATAGGCTCCTGCTGTGGTGCAGTTATCCCACAGGCTGATGAACTTGCAAGTATGTAATACTGGGTGGATCTTGATGAATATGCAAATCAAAGCAAGGGCAGATACAGAGGGTGATAGAAACTGTTTAAAATAAGGTGACCAGGAGATGGAAAGATGGTAAACAGTTGAGAACATTGGCTGCCTTTCCAGAGGACACGGGTACATTCCTAGCACGCACATGGTGGCTCACAACCTGCTGTAACCCAGTTCCAGGGGATCCAATGGCCCCTCCTGGCATGAAGACTAAACACCCAGATACATAAAATAAAACTAAGATTGTCAGGGGGCCAAGTGAATCAAGGTGCATGTGCCAAGCCTTATGACTTGAGCTTAATCCCCTAAACCCATGAAGTAGAAAGAAAAATACTTGGACCTTATCCTCTGAGACCTTCAAACACCCATTATAGCACATATGCACACATACATACACACAGATTTTTTTTTCAAGATGGAGCTGGGCATGCTACCACACACTTACAATCCCAGTACTTTGGAAGCAGAGATAAGTGGTACTCTGAGTTCAAGGCCAGTGTGGCCTGCAAATCAAGTTCTAGGAAACCCAGAGCTACATAAAGAGGCCCTGTCTCAAAATAAGATAGAGATGATTAGGACAGTTTTTAATTGTCAGTTTGAAACAGCCTAGGCTCACCTGGGAAGAAGGAACTTCACTGATTTGTTTGGCCTTACTGTGAGAGGCTGTCTTGTGTGACGGTTGGTATGGAAAAGCCACCCACTGTTGGTTGGCCTTGCCTGGGCAGGTAGGCTGAGCTCCATAACAAAGCTAGCTGATCAGGAGCCAGGAAACAGGCCAGCAAACAGCATGTCTCTGCAGCCTTTGTCTCCACTCCTTCCTCCAAGTTCTCACTTTGAGTTCCGATCGGCTTCCTCTCCATGGGTCATAGGGCTCTTCAAAATCCTGCCTGAACTGCCCTTTCACTGGCGTCCAAGTCCATAAGGAACTCGGTGCTTTCTCTATGCTGGCCCACGTACATGGAGGGCCTAGGTATGTGCTAACATGCCCAGTATGAACATTGCATACAAGAGGAAGTGAATAAGATGTGACTTTGGCCAGTTGGTGGTCACACAATGCCTTTAATCCCAGCACTTGGAAAGCAGAAGCAGGCAGATCTGAGCTCAAGACCAACCTGGTCTACAGAGTTAGTTCCAGGACAGCCACGGCCATACAGAAAACCCTGTCTCAAAGAAAAAGAAAAGAAAAAGAAGCCATAGCTTTATGCAAAAATGATTGACAAGTGCTTTCCCTCTGAGCCACAAACCTGGCCAATAGGAAACATTTTATATAAGTGATTTATACCAGGACAATCTGCTGCCGCCTGGACCATAAGGAAGCCTGGATGGAACAGGTAGTCTAAAGCCGATAGAATCAGTAGGGACGTGGCCTGTGAAGCCTTAGATTTCATCCTCAACACTAGGGGTGGGGAAAAGAAACAAGACGTAAACAGTATTAACCATTAAAAAAAAAGAAGAAGAAAGAAACAAGAAGTGTTGCTGCTGCTGATGGAAGACACTGCAGGGCCCCAGGCAATGATAACAGTGCAGTGGGCATGACAAAGGCGGGCACACGCAAGTCCAGCACACTCAAGGCCAGCAACTTTGTCTGGAATATAAGTTTCTAAGCCAGAGCAATGGTAGATAAAGCTAGAAGTGAAGGCCGAGCCTGGACCATCCATCAGAAATTGAAACTTAGGGGGACTGGGGTTGAAACCCGAGTGGCCGTGTGGCAGGTACAGCAGGCCTTTCGTCGTGTCCTAACCGCATCTGTAGAAGGGCTTCTTGGTGTCTTTGAAGGTCCTGTGGGCCCACAGTGACACTGATGAACACGTCTTCTGCACCTCACACATGTCCCAGTGGAAGCAGAGAGACTGGGGAGGCACACGGCCACGGCCGCCGGCGTCGGTGGTTGGTAGGGCGCAGTGTTGACAACCTTGGGGCATGCTTTCTGTTGCTGCATCGCCCAAGTCCTTTAGACACAAGGACCAGATGGTGATCGTAACAAAACCCTACCTCTGAGGAGCTTGGAGGGAGAGGACGTCTGTGGTGTGGACGCTGACTTGTTCCTGCACTGGACCAACTGCAAGGACACACTGGCCTCGGTGCTGCCTGTGGGGCTCCTCAGACTGCTATTGTGGACCAGTTTGCAGAGATCAGACCCCTTGAGGGGCCGATAGAACAGCAGCTGAGCCTTCCAGGCTGAGGGACTTCGTAGTGATCTCCAGCACCGGGGCCACCTTACCAAAGTCATGGTTTTGCAGATGTTAGGGGTACCCCCCAGAGCCAAGGCCAAGAATTAGGGGCTAAGAAGGCCCACATGCATCTGCTGAAGCAGGAGCCTGCCTTAAGCTCTAAAGTGTGACTCCTCACATGACCCACTTGAGCGCTGTGTGGGCGGGGCCTACAGCTCTCCAGCCCTGGTCCTGCATTTACAGAGAAGCCAGGGGATACCACTGCACCAGGACTCAACCTGCTCGGAGAGGTGCTGGCCACCTGCCTCAGTGGCCTTCTCAGTTCATGTGGAGGATGGAGGAAGGAGAAAGTAGCCCCCTGCTCTTTCAGGTGAGCCATTATCTAACGGCCCAGCTGGGGCTGGAGATGTCTCCTGGCCCTAGGATCCTCTGGGAGGCCCCTGGACCATGTTATAGTCTACCTGGCTCCTGGCCCCACCCCCAGTCTAGCTGTGTACTAGGATTTGTCATTAAGCAGATGCCAATGAGTGACTCTCTCAGGCTGGGGTGGGGGCTTCACTAGTTAGATGGCTCCCTTACCCATGGCTACAGTTGCATGCCTGCCTCTATGGGGTCTCCTAGAGGTCTCAAAAAAAACACTGACTTGGGAGCAGGTAAGGGCAAATGTCATTTGAGGCTGACTGCAGACTCCCTGGCCTCAGACAGTCTTAATGCTGCCAAGTGGGCTCTGCCACACTATCCTCTTGCTCTGAGAGACTCTGGCTGACAAATAACCTTCAGATATTCTGCTCCAAATCCAAGAGCCATCCATGCAGCTAGGCAAGTGCCGATGGAAAGGATAGCTTCTTTCCGGTGGGACTGGGATGAAATAGGGCCCTTGCCTAGTCTTCTGGTTGTAATTACTCCCAGGTCAATCTGTCACTAGTAAAACAAGGTTGTGGGCAGAGCTGTCCCACCTCCCTGTAGAGGGTCTGTCTCCTGTCTGCCTGCTCAGCTGAGCCAACCCCTGGAGGGCAAGTGTTCTTTGCTGCCCCAGTTTCCTGGCTGCCTCACACCCTGCCCAGGAAGCCAGGCAGGCAGGCAGCACCCTGCCCTGAATCCTCTACACTAGGTCCAGCACAGTGTCCATACTTGGCCTTGGTTCCATTGCTGGATCTGAGATGATGTGGAGAAGTGAAGGTTGATTTCACAGAAGAAGGCAGGAGGATGGTCCCGGGATCAACGGCTCTGTCCCAGGCAGTCTGCACTTCCCGATTGAATGGGAAAGTCCCTCCTGGGACTGCACAAAGTCACTGCTGGGGCAAGACTGGGGCTGGTCCCTCTTTCACAAGAGGAAGAAAGAAAGTGGGTATGTCTCTTAAACGCTGGCCTACCCAGTCTTTACCATAGACCTTCCACAGTGCTGTCATTACACTGTCCTAGTGGAGGCTGGCCTCACACACCTACCCTGGAAGGCAGTGAACTAGGGCCCTCACTGCCCTCTGCTCCCTGCCTAGCCAGATGAGGCCACAAGTTCCTAGCCCCAAGCTATCCAATTCTTCAAGGCATTCCTTCCTCCAACAAGCTTCCTCTAAGCACACCCGGCCCTTCCTTGGTGAGGCCTCACTCCTTGCTGGATGTCACAGAGGCAGAGTCTAAGTGGCTGAAGTCTCCCTCCTGCATCCTCTGAGTTTCCTTTTCTTCTGCAGGGTGCCGCTGGCCGAGAGCCACCACTAGCCAGGAACAGTCCACCTCCTGCAAAATCCCCAGGTCTAGCACTCTGGAAGAACCAGACTGGGGCTTGGGGCTGCAGATGCTGGCCTGGAGCAAAGCACCAGGCCTGGAGAGAAGGCCAGGCCTCCTCCCTCTGCCTTTCCATAGGGAGCAGCTGTGTCAAGTACCTGACCTTCCTCTCGAACTTCGTCTTCTCCCTGCTGGCCCTGCTGGCCCTGGCTGCAGGGCTCTGGGGCCTTGCTGTTAAAAGGTCTATAGGGAATGGCTGGGATGGACCCCTGCCCCCAGACCCCATGCTGGTGCTGGTGCTGGGAGGCCTGGTGGTCAGCGTGGTGAGCCTGTCTGGCTGTCTGGGTGCTCTCTGTGAGAACAGCTGCCTCCTGCGTGGCTACTGTGGGGCTGTCCTCCTCTGCCTGGCCCTGGAAGCCCTGGCAGGAGCTCTAGTGGTGACCTTGTGGGGCCCACTGCAGGACGGCCTGGAGTCTGCCCTTCACACCGCCATCGCCCACTTCTGGGATGACCCAGACCTGCACTTCCTCCTCGACCATGTCCAGCTGGGGCTGCAGTGCTGCGGAGCACTATCGTACCAGGATTGGCAACAGAACCTGTGAGTGTGCCCACAGCCCACACGGGTGAGAGGAGGGGCGCCCGGTGCCTCACTCAACCACTGGAGCATGCAAGCATACATACGTGCACACATAACCACATGCCTTGCACTCCTGCGTCCACAGGCTGTACACAAGTGCACTTGTGTACGTCCAAATACCCTCTCATACCCTCTCACTTATCCCTTTTACATAAACACAAAATGAAGTTTCTTCCTGAGGCACACACATGTCACATACATACACACCGACATAGAGATGTGGGGCTCTTGCCTTTGCCTAGGCCATCAGTGTTGAGCCTGAATGAGCCTAACTTTTGGCCAGCTCTGGAGCCCAGACTCAGCTTCTCCATGCTGTTCCTCCAGGGAGGGGTCTTAATGAAGAAGCCAAGCCAGTGGACACCAGAAAAGTGATTTATTTTTTAAGCTCAGAACATTCCAGTGTCAAGAAGAACACCTTAGATTAGCTCAGGCCATCAATCTGTGACCCCACAGGTCTCTATGTGTTCACATAAGCCTGATTAAGCTTCTAATTAAGGCCAGACATGGTGTTTTATGTTCTACTTGAGGGTCCCTGGTTTGTCTACTTCCTCCAATGCACAGACACCCTGAGCAGCACCTGTCCTCACTGATGACCAGGGTAGACCTTATGCTCCCTCCCGAAGCCTCCAAAGCCAGAAGAAGGCATGGAGACAGAGGAGACTCTAAAGACTGTTTGCTCCTACGATAGCTGCAACACATGTCACACCCCTGGCACCTTGCAAAAGCACCCCCAGGGTACTGGGAGAACCCACCTGCTCACAGAGAGTATACTCTGTTGGTGGTCATCAGGGCCAGGGAGGTCCAGACCTGGGGAAAACTGTCAGCGGAGGCTCCTTAGCCACCAAGGGGCTTCTCGTACCTCTGAGCCCTTTGCTGTGACCCAGGAACACCTCTTCTTACTACAGCCCATTCTAGAAGCTTCTACAGGAGCTTTGAGGCCACCTGCTCAGATAAACTCACAGCGTGGTTGGGCAAGGTCTTTTACTTTTGTTTCTGTTTTTGTTGTTTTCTTTTTTAAGACAGGATCTCTCTGTGTAGCCCTGGCTGTTCTGGAACTCACTGTGTAGACCAGGCTAGCCTTGAACTCACAGAGACCGACCTGCCTCTACCTCCTGAGTATTGGGATTAAAGGTGTGCGTCCCCATCCCCCAGAGGGGCAAGATCTTCTTACCTCCTTCCCTTCAACCACCTCGCCAAACATTTCTTTGTCTGCCAAGATAGACACCTCAGCCCTGGTCTGCAAGTTCAGCAGAATGTAAACACTATGATACAGAAACTGGTGTCCTGTGTATATGTTTGCATGTGTGTGCATTTGCCCTTTCATGTGTGTGTGTGTGTGTGTGTGTGCGCGTGTATGAGTCTGAAGGCAGACCTTCTCTCCAGGACCAAAACTTGTGTGCCCTGCAGGTACTTTAACTGCAGCTCTCCTGGGGTGCAAGCCTGCAGCCTTCCTGCCTCCTGCTGCATCGACCCCCAAGAAGAGGGAGCTTCAGTGAACACTCAGTGTGGCTTCGGGGTGTTGCGCCTGGACCGGAATGCAGCCGCTCGGGTAGTGCATCTGCAGGGCTGCTGGCCTGCGCTGCAGGAATGGCTTCGGGGGAACATGCAGGCCATAGGAGGCTGTGCCATCACTATTGTCATGATCCAAGGGACTGAACTCCTGTTGGCTGCCTGCCTGCTGAGGGCTCTCACTGTCCACAAGCAGCAGAGGACACAGAACCCCGGCCCTCTGGCCAAGCTGAGCTGAGAAGACCCTGGTGCAAACCAAATTCCAGACCTCTCTTCATCCTCCAGGGAAGTGTCAGGGTAACTAACTCCCCATGGGACTGACCCTTGGCCTTCCACTCCCGGCCCATTGCCTCCTTCCTTGCTGCATCTCTTCCATCAGGCCCAAAGGCCCGCCTGGATGGACTCCATGATGGCCTGATTTCACAATTTTGCTCCTGATTTCTCAGGACCCATCTAAGCTCACGGCTGGCTTTTGCGGAGGCCACAGTGGCCTGTGTCTGAGCACACCTGCTTCACACTGGGTGACAGGAAGGGCAGGACTGGGGGTTCCTGCTTCCACCCTCAGCCACCATCTCTGATCTGTGTCAGCCTGACTGGCAAGATAGTCTAGATCCTCACTCCGTCACTGCTGGTTTCTCATGGGTCCCTCCTGCTTTCTGGTCTTCGGTGAGATGTAAGTTAATGCCCAGGCCACACCCTGAGGAAAGCTTTTTTGGTAGTAGAAAGACTTTGTCTATTGGTGTGTACATTAATATTTATATAGTAAACTACAGATCTCACAGAGACTGGGACTGTCTTCCCCAAATCAAGATGGAGATAATTCCTAGTTACCCAGCTTGCGCTGACCGATTGCAAGTGTGTACCACCAGGCCCAGCACAGGGAGCCCTTCTGAAAGGCATTTTCTGGTCATGCCCAAATAATAATCCTACTGTCACTACAAGTGTTGTGGGTGCTTTGGGGTGAGTTTGCCCCGATGCCTTACCCCATGTGTGGAGTTCCCAGGTCACTGAGGGGACACAGCAGGTGTTGATCCCAGTCTTAGGATGGACTACCTGGGTCCTGGGGTTACTTATCGGATGCCTGTGTTTAAGCTTCTGGGTTTTGCCCTTACCCGTCCTCTTGGGGGGTGTGCCTAACCCACTATGACCACCAGAAGTGAGGGTCATGGCCAGGACCCCATGTGCAGGACCTCTGGGCGTAGCCCCTGTGGAAGTGTGACAACGGGAATGTTCTGTCTCTCTTCCAGGCCAGTCTCCCCTACCTCCACCTGCCCTGGTCCTTCCTCCATGGTGCCGACAAAGTGACCTCACCAGGGTGCACCTCTCTGTCAGTGTGCTTCAGATAAGCAAGGATGAGCTCATTTTATTTTGAAATAGCAACAAGGGACAGAGCATGTTGGGTTGGGAATGTTGGTGCAATGGCAGTCTCTTTTGGTGTATCACCCAGGACAGTGCCTCACCCCAAGACATCCATCTGGAAGGGCTGCAAGGCAGGGGATCTCTCTTACCCACAGAAGGCAGTTCAGGGAAGCATTACTAGGGAGTCCATTCCTGCATTCCAGCCACAAGAAGGGCAGGAAGTGTGGCTGGGTCCCCTCCCTTCTCGCTTCTCACCAGCAAACTCAGGTCAGCAGAGTGTTGTGTAGGAGGCTGTGGGCTCTTGGTAGCTGGTATCAGGGCTGAGGTTGGCCACCTAGAGGCTGAGGGCAACCTGGCTAGGGACTCAGGCTCAGGCTTGGGCAGGGTCCTGGACTGGCTTACAGAAGGGGCGGGGTAGAGCGGGTCTTCAGCAGGCCTCTTCTGCAGGGCTCACATGGCGGGGATCTGACTAAATGATGCCATACTGCGCCAGTTCATGCAGCTCTAGGTGATTGAAGGCCTCCCAAGGGCAGATGACAGTGATGTCTGCAGAAAAGGTGGGGTTAGAGATAACTCTGTGGGCCCAGGGCCACCCCATTCCCTGTTGCCGGGCTCCTCACTCCCCAAATGACAGCTGTGTCTGCCTAGAGTGAGAGTCTGGTCTCTGCTTGCAAAGTGTCCTCCCAGGAAGGAGGCATCAGCTTTGCAGTCTGCATCAACATGGGGCGCTCAAGGGAGCCTTGGTCAAAGCTGGAAGGAGAAGCAGGGTTTCTCCTGTGCCTGGTGAACCTACCCCATCCCTCACAGCAGGATCTGAAGCTTGACATTAGGAGAGAAATAGGGACAGGATGGGAGGCAGGCTAAGCAATAAAGACAGGGACCTGGGGGATGTAGGGACTCAGCAGGGCTGTCCCGATGCAGCAATGTGTCTGAGGGATGTAGGGACTCAGCAGGGCTGTCCCGATGCAGCAATGTGTCTGAGGGATGTAGGGACTCAGCAGGGCTGCCCCAATGCAGCAATCCTGAGTTGGCGTACCTGTTCCCAGGCCTTCCATTCCAGGAATGTCATCCCCGAACCTGCAAGGGCAGAGTGGTCAGGATGATGTCTCTCAGAATTAGATCTAGCCACCCCTGGAGACCAGCCCAAAGGTTTCCTCCCCTATGTGTGCTACCAGGCAGATCTGAGGGCTCCTCTCCCCTCCACTGACATGGGCTAGTGTACTTCCCAGAGACTCACACGCCAGCAAAGGAAGGGTGAGCAGCCAGATGCACGAGGTTGCCTGGCTGGGTCTAGGCTGTGGGTTTCTCCAGGAGTATGGCGTGGCATGTGTGAGTGGGAATGAGGGTGCTGTGTGTCTCAATGTGCCAGCCATGGTTTGTCCCCAGTGCAGCAGTATGGGGTGGGGTGGGGGAGAGCTTTAGAAGGAGGCCAATAGAGAGTGACTGGGTCACGAGGAAGCATTACGGTGGATTGGTGCCAATTCCACAGAACAGGGCGGTAACTCTACAGACAAGGCAGCCTTAGGAAGAGACTGGTGCCTCCCTGCCTTCTGCATTCCCCTGTCTCCAAGTAATCCCGTTCCCCAGCCCTCCTGCAATAACACCACCCTCTAGGTTGTAACATAAAGACAGGGTCTGTACCAGAGGCCAAAGAGTTGAGACCATCCCTCCTGGAACTTTCAGTCTCCCAAACTGTGGGCTCAACAAATCTCCCAGCATTTCATCATAGCAACAGATAACTGACTAAGGCAGTGATTCCAGGTGTTCACCTGTAAGTGTCTGTGCACAGGTGAGTGTGGTGGTGCTGGGGGGTGCACAGCTCCCCAAGGAGATTCAGGCAGGCTGTAGCCCTCCTGGGCCCCCAGACAGAACGATGAAGGCACACTGCAAAGAGCCCCCCAGCCCCCGCCTTGGCCTCCTCTGTCGTTCTGGGAGGGGCTCCCCTCCACTGTGCTGCTTACCCCTGGACGCCTTTCTTGGGGGGCTTGCTCTTGAACTGCCTGGTTTGCCGCTGCTTAAACTTAGGTGGTCCTTTCCTGGGGGTGACTGGTCCTCCTATGACCCGTGTGGCTGACCGAATCTCAGCCTTGGGCGGCTCCAGGTTCATGGTGAGGCTGGCAGAGACACTGCAGTGACCCTTAGTTTCTGGACTCTGTCAGGCCGGGCTGGACTCCTCATGCAGGCTAAGGCAGACCAGACAGACCCCTGTAAGTTCCCTGGCTCCCACCTTTCAGCCTGGGGATCGGAGGGGTGACACCACGAGACAGCTGTCTCCACTGAGCAGAACCACCCTTCAGTTCCTCCACTCTCCTCCTGCCTGGTCCCATCACACTCCTCCCACTGCTAGCAGCCACCACAACTCACACGTCTCCCTGGCACCCACCTCACACTCCTAGTCCACATCAAACTTTCTTTTTGGCCCCTTCACACATCCCAAACCTGGACTTTTATGACCTCCCCATGCAGGTAGCCACTGAACCAGGGAACCTGCTGAGCTTGGTACCTCTTATTTTCACGGCTCCATTTCAAAGCGCCAAGCCAGAATCGGGTCCTAGGGAGTGCAGTTGCACTGGGGTTCTTCTCTTGAGCATAGCTTGTCGACACTGCTCACTAGCTCACTGGATTGGGGCTCTTTCTGGGCTAAGCATCAGCTCAGGATGCTGGTGTGGCTGAGCTGGCCTGAGCTGGCCTAAGCTGCCTTGTGTCTGGCCTGCAGAGGATGCACTCTCCTCCTCTCTCCAGAACCTCTCCCCAAGAGCTCTGAGCCGCAGTGACCTTGGCCATGGACAGCCCAGCTTTCTGTAATCCTATTAGCACCTGAAGGAGACTCCTAATCTCCCAGGGTTTCTATAAAGCTCCATAAACCTCACAGGTGACCCAGATAGGAGTTGTTGCCCCTACCAATAACTGTCCCAAGGGACTACTCTTAGAGTCCCCTTTTCTGCCCTCCTTAGTCCTGTGGGGTATACCTCTCAGTCCAGTCTTTTTTTAAGACAGGGTTTCTGCATAGCCCTGGCTGTACTGGAACTTACTCTGTAGACTAGGCTGGCCTCAAACCCAGAGATATGCCTGTCTGTACCTCCTCAGTGCTGGGATCAAAGCTGTGAGCCACTACTGCCTGGCCTGCTCAGTTTAGTCTTAAGCCACTGTTTCTGGAACAGGTTTCCTGGACCATCAGGGCTAAGACTAAATAGCAGACAAGGATAAGTCTGTTGCAGGCAGGACTCACCCCAATCTCAGTGGCCCCCTCTACCTTCCTATGTTCAGCCTGAAGCCAGCACTAGCCTAGGAAGCAGGACTCAGGAGCTTAGAAGATCAGGCTGCTCAGTTCTGGGGTACCAATCCCTTACTTCCCCCTGGTAAAATACTTCTCTAGCCAAAGGCCATGAACTCCCACAGGCACCTGAAAGGGTTCCAATAGTCAGTGTGGTCTCCATGGAAACCATGTCTGAGATGCCTCTCCAGGACTGACCTAAAGTTGGTGCCATTCAGGTGTATGATCAGGCTGCTGGCCTTGAGGACAGAGGCAGTACCCTTTGGCATTGTGAAGAAGCAGAGGAGGTGTTTGGCAGGGTGTCCTTGCTAAAGAACAGGGGGGTGACAGACCAGGACAGGCTCCCAAAGACTGGAGAGCTCAGCAGAGGTGGTAAAAGCCCGTCTGCTTCCCCCAATCCAGGGTGAGTGGGTACCTAGCTGTCAGAAAGGCAACAGGAAGAGCTATTACTCACCAAGCACTGCGCAGACCTCAGGGAACCGTAGGTGCCAGCCTGGACCTGGATCAGCAGAGCCTTGGCCTAGGAATTTATCCTTCTGCTGAACGGATTATGATTCTTTCTCTGATGCTACACTAAGCAGCTTGCTGGGCCTTGGTGGAGCCACCCCCGGCTGGGGTGCTGGGGGTGGGCAGAAGAGGCTCCGGAGCAGCCAAGGGCCTGAAGGAAGGACACCCAGCTCCAGTGGGAAGCCAAGAAGAAGGGGGAAGTATGATCTCCACTAGCTGTGGGGCCACACCTCCAGAAACAAACAAGAGGATCACCTTCTGGCTTGGGCTCACCCTCACTTTCTGTCCCATCCACCGAGGAACTGTCTGCAGACCTTGGCATTCTGCGTGGCAGCCCCTATCTATTTTTTTCCCTTGCCTTTCAGCCCTGCCTCTTGCACTCCAACCCCAAGGTCTTTGTATCTGCTACTCTGTGTCGTCCATTTTCTGGGCCTGTTTTCTCTAGCTTCCTCTTCTGGGGCCTCTAGGAGTCTACCCCCATGTCTTAGTGGCACCCCTCAGGGAGGTATGACACCTATTTCAGATTAGTTTTTCTTCACACTTATTTGTATGAAGTTTGGATAGAGTTGTGGTTTTGTGTATTTCTGCTTCTGTGTATGTCCGTGTGAAAGTGTCTGATCCCTTGGACCTGACACTACAGACATTTGTGAGCCACCATGTGGGTGCTGAGAATCAAACCCAGGTCCTCTGGAAGAGCAGCTAGTGCTCTCGACCACAGAGCCATCTCTCCAGACCCCCCCTTTTTTTCTTTTAAACACATGGTCTTATGTGGTCCCAGGCTGGCCTCAAACTGTCATGTAGCTAAGGATGGTCTTGAACACCTTGTCCACTTCTGCTTCCCAGGCACTGGAATACCATCATGTGCCAACACAGGCAGCTCTGCATGATTCCTGTGTTAATCTTTGGGAGGCATGTTGCACTGCTAGTGTCTGGCCCACCATGGGGCATTTCACAGACATGGTGCTAAGCACCTGGGGATTAAATTGATAGAGGCAAGATAAGATGCAGGCCAGTGAGGCTTAGTCAGAGAACCTGAGTGCCATGTACGCAGGAGAGGACCTGTGCCCACAGCAAAGGGCTGGCCAGTGGCTCTTCTTCAGAGGCATCTCATACAGCGTGGCCTTGCTGGCCTTCGCCACAATTATCAATGCTGGTGATGCTGGTTTTTGTAGGATCCACTGGTGTTAACATTTCCTGGAGACGTGAACAAATGTCTGCCTGGCCTAGGTATCACACTAGTGACAGAGCAGAGAAATGGTTCCACCCGTCTAGCTTGGTGAACTGATGAGTTTATTGGGGTAACTTACAGGAGCATGGATGATCAAAGGCCTTATATCATCAGAAAGTGATGACCCAGCTGGGCAGTGGTGGCACACATCCTAATCCCAGCACAGGTAGAGGCAGGCTGAGATCTGAGTTTGAGGTCAGCCTGGTCTACAGAGCAAGTCCTAGGACAGCCAGGGCTACAAAGAAACCCTGGGGAGGAGGTGGGGAAGAGTGATGAGTCACAAAGGTTGTGCCTGGAGTTTTCTACACAACTTGTAGGCAGCTCAGCCAGTCTCTACTTTCCAGCAATTGTTTATGGACTGTCTTATCGTAGGGAGGGCTCTGTGCTTCTGGCAAGTTTTAGGAGTTTCCTGAGCCAGCCTGATTTACCCACTAAGTCTTTTGAATCTGTTTTTGGAAGAAATGTTTCAGTCCATAGGAAGTAGCTCCACAGAGCCTGGGACCTGAATGGCATGGTCACCATTGTTGTTTATCTGGGCCCAGCTGAGTACTTTGGATGACATGCAATGTCTGTCCAAGATACCAGCCTGAACTGTGTTCTGTCACCCATTAGCAAGGTGTTCCTACTTTTCTAATGTCTGGATTTGTGCAAGACATCAAACATGGAAAAAGCCCTATTTATCAGTTCAAGCATAGCAGGAAGTCACTCTATAATCCTAGCCTTCCCTTTAGGGTAGGTGGACACAAATGCCTTTGAGCTCAACCCTTTTGGAGCTGCCTTGGTTATTCCAGCAGTACTCATAACTCTAAGGGCTGACCCTCACTACTACATGGCAGAAAGAACTTGTTCCCCCAGGGCCCAGAGGAGACAGGGAGCAGCTAGGCCCCTCCCAGGTGATGGTTCTCCTTTACCACAAAGAGACTGGACCTGGAGTTTACTGTCAGCAGGACATCCCAGGTCCACTGGGGCCTGCAGCAGCTCCTATCACAGGATGTTCAGGGAGACCGGGGTTAGTTCATTTTCGCCAGTGAGGAAAGCTGTGGCTGCTTAGCGGGGACACACAGCCAGCAAATGTATGCTTCCTTTGACAACACAGAGGCCGCACACAGCTGACAGAGAAGATTGATTTATTCCGAGGTGAGGTCCCTACTCCTGGCAGACATGTGGAGTCTTCCAGACTAAAGGATGAAAGAGGTCCTGCTGCTTAAGAGTAGCATGTGCACAGCAAGGCATCCCAGGTCAGCTGGCTCAGGCTCCCCTCTGTGAGCGGAGCCTGATCTCCATTCTGAGGAAGGCCTTGAGGTTCTCATCAGTCACATGCTCCTCTAGAAGGGCCAGGGCCTGCTCCCCACCATCCTGGTAGTGCCTCATCAGAGCTTCCGCATAATCTACCCATACGCAGTTAGGACAGCCACTCATGCAGCAGTTCGTGGGGGGCTGGAGCTCAGGTGGCGGAGGGTATGGCGGCCCTATGGGGCTCCCCGTGGGCGGGGAGGCTTTTGGCTCCCTGTTATCCTCCACACGCACTTGGAGATCCTCTTCCTTATGGTCCATCCCCAGCTTCCTGCAGCTATCAGTGGCCTGCACTGCGGCATGGCGTCTGAGAAGAACCCCGCGTCTTCCTCGGCTCTCCTGGCAGCAGTCGCAGATGGAGAGCTGGTGAGTCTCCTGAGAACACGGGATAATCAGTGTGACTTCAGGACGCTGTTCCCTGCTCTGGGGAATGCTCAGCCTTCCTAGCCATGGTGGCTTGATAGCCTTCTCACTGTGCAGCCACATAGACAACGTGTTAAATTTCACTTCTGTGTACTGCTTTCCTATCTGTGAAATGGACATACTGGTTGGTATGAAATGAAACTTGTCAAGCCTGATTCCCTGGCAGGCACTGGGCCTGCATTCCAAACGAGGGACAACTCCAGACCAGACTGATCCTGGAGAGGATGAGGGGAAGGCCACAGAGTCGGTTGGCCCTGATCAGCCTGCTATAGCTAAGCACTTCTCTGAACATGCTGTGTGCCTCATCCTCCGCCCCCACCGCCTTTTCATCATTTCACACCAGAAGCTCAGAGCATGTCGGGTCGTCCTATTTTCCGCCTCAAAGGCCCTCGGGTCCCCTTCCTTGCTATTCCCTAAATGTTACTCTTGCAATTTACTAACTCCTCCGGGGCCCAGACCTGAAGAACGCTCTTAGTGAGCGCGCTGACCGTGACTCCTCCAAGCGCCGGCCGGACTCCCAGAACTGGGATACCCCGGCTGCGCGAAAGGCTTCCCACAACCCGGCCGGGGCTCTGGGGTCCGCTCAGCTCGCGGGAACTCGTCCAGCGCCAGCGCGCCGCTCCCACCCGGCCTCCCCGGGACAGGCTTTGCAGCAGCATCCAGACAGCTAGCGCGGATGCCAGGACCAATGAGCGTGGGTCCGAGAGCAGGAAGCGGAAGTGACGCTTCGGGGCCGGGCTGCCGAGAGGGCGGAAATAGCACCGAGCGGGGCGCGCTTAGGGTCGTAATGGCGAGACACGGGCTTGTAGCCCAGGCAAGTGCGCCGTCCGCGGGTCTCGGAGGCTCGGGACAGCCGCAGGCGCGGCGGCGGCAGCAGTCGCAGGGACAGCAGTGCTGCCCTTCACGGGCCGGACAGCGCAGGTGGGTGGCATCCTGGGAGAGGACCCAGTTGAGAGCTTTTACCCAGCCCAGTCCCACGCTCAGCCAAGCGGAGGTGAGTGTCTCAAGGTTCCCTTGAGCCACGTTCCGGGTATAAGGCCGGGGCTGCTAGCCTCCATGGGCTTTCGGAGCGCACTTTGCCAGAGAAATCCAGTTCAAGGCCCCTGCGTTTTTATTTTTTCTTTTTAAAAACTGTTTATATACATCTGTTTTCACATACACCAGAAGAGAGAATCAGATTCCATTTACAGATGGTTGGGCAACCATGTGTTTGTTGGGAATTGAACTCAGGACCTTTGGAAGGGCAGTCAGTGCTCTTAACCGCTGAGCCATCTCTCCAGGGTTTCCCTTCACCCTTTCTTTGCGGGCTTAATCCTTACTCTCTTTCTGCTTATATTGTACTTGGGAAAGGTCACACTCCTGGGTTATCTTTCCAGCAAAGAAAAGAAAGTGAATTGCAAGCCCAAGAACCAAGATGAGCAAGAAATCCCTTTCCGACTCCGAGAGATTATGAGGAGCCGACAGGAGATGAAAAAGCCGCTAAGCAACAAGAAGAGAAAAAAGGAGGGTATGTACAGCCAGCCCTTGCTAGGTCCCACAATAGCCGTGTCAGAACCCATCCAGTTGACCCCATACTTAAAGGCCGTTGAGGCAAGGGAAATAAACCGAGACCCAGTACTGGAGTGCGTGGTTCGGGAAGGGTCATTGCTAGGAGGACAGCACAGGGCTGATTTTACAGCAGGGCGCTTCTGGGATTTATGTAAGAGTACTTGGGCTTTTGAGGTGTTATTTTTAATTCTGTGTGTGACTGTTGGGGAGGAATGTGGGTGCAGTTGCTGTTGGAGACCAAGAGAGGGTGCTGGATCCCCTGGAGCTGGAGTTTCAGGGCTTTTCTGCCCATTGTGTTTGCTGGGGAGCTAAACCCAGGTCTTTCAGGAATTTTTCTTCCTTTCTCTCTTTCTTCCTCTCTCTCCCTCCTTCCTCCCTTCCCTCCCTCCCTTTCCTTCCCTTCCCTTCCCTTCCTTCCCGCTTTCCCTTCCTTCCCTTATTTTTTATTTTTTCGGGACAGGGTTTCTCTGTGTAGCCCTGGCTGTCTTAGACCCACTTTGTAGACCAGGCTGGCTCCAAATTCAGAGATCCGCCCGCCTCTGCTTCCCAGAGTGCTGGGGTCATAGGTATGCACCACAGTGCCTGGTTGGAGTACATATTTTTAGTGTGTGCGTTCTCCAGCCGCACTGTTGTTTTGTTTGGTAGGGTGTGCCTAGGTTGCCCTGGACTCAGACTCAGCGTCAGTTCACCCCCACCTCCTGAGTGCTGGGATCATGAGTGTGTGCCATCACGCTGCACACTCTGGATTCCTTGTTCACCTGCAGTGGACATCCTTGGGGCTGCCCTGAACATTTCAGCTCTCTGTGCACTGCCAAACCTGGTCTTCTCTTGTGGCTGTAGAGGGAAAGGGTAATAGGCTACTTACCAGTCACCATCCATTTGGTCCTCAGTTCCCTCTACTCCTACTCTGGGTGTCCTTTGTTCTCAGCCCAGGTGGTGTTCAAGAAGACATTGGAAAGGGAAGCAAAGGGAGAGGAGCCAGACCTCGCTGTCCCCACGTTCAGGCAAAGGAAGGGGGAGTCTGATGGGGCCTACATCCAGCGCATGGAGCAGGAGGCCCAGCACGTGCTGTTTCTCAGCAAGAACCAGGCCTCTCGGCAGCCAGAGGCACCGGCTGCTCCGGGGAAGAAGTCTGAGCGGAAGAAAGCGTGAGTTGAGCCTGGAGGACTCAGTGATGCAGGCTGTGGGCTCTGCTGATTATATTTTCTGGTGACGGTGTTTTCTAGTCAGTCTTGTCCATTCCCTCCAGGGACTTAGGAGAGTCATGAGAAGTTAGTATCTTCCCTACACGGGAACCTGGAGCCTGGTACTCCTCAAACACCTTGTTTTGTTCCTTTCGGGACACTGGAGGGTCTAAAACTGGACAGGAAGGGGCAGTTGTTTGCCTTGAGCCCACTGCTGTAGGACAGAGGAAGAAGAAAAGCTTGCTGTCCGCTGCAGGAGAACTTGCTGGCTGCTGAAACAAGGTGTGCCCACAGGAACCACCCTTGTGGAATGGCCCATGTGAGGCTGACGTGCAGTCTGCTACCTACACTGTAGTGAGGTTGTCTCTAGTCTTTCTCTTGGTATGAAAGAGATTTGGGTTTGTGTTGTTTGTGCAAGTTCTATACCTTCCTGACACGATGTCCTTGAGGACACCAAAGGAGATAGTGTCACTGTAATGATGTTCGCATGTGCTTCTGCATTTCATAGGGGCAGTGTCCAGCCAGTAGAAGCCCACCACAGGCTTGGGTTCCTCCTGTGTAGTCAGCACCTCCTGCTCAGGCCACCCCCCGGCTTGTGCACAGGTAGACAGGTGGCTTCATCTAAACAAAACAAAAAACATGAATCACAACTGGGCTTTCATTGACTTGGAAAAGAAGTTTCAGCCATACATTGTGGTTCATGCCTGTAATTCCAAGATCTAGGAGGCCTGCTGAGTTCAGGCCAGACAGGGTCTCAAAGAAAAAGATGACCAAGGATAGCTACATTGTTCCTCTTCACTAGCATAAGAAGCATGCATCTTCTTTTTTTTTTGATTGCTTTGTACTTTTCATACCATAGTCAGGAGCCAAAGCCCAGCCACAGTGCTGTCCACACGCTCACAAAGAGGTGGTGTGCCACGTACTTTGCAAGCCCTCTGACCCAGTCTCACAGCTGACACTCGGTGTGGAGTGTATTACCCCAGGTAGAGAGCCCCTGGGTCTCAGTAGTGTGGCCAAACTCACTGTAAGGTACTTAGGTATATCCTTGCCATCGTTTCCAACAATCCAAAATGTTGGGTTTTTGTTTTCTGGGCCTGAGAACTACAGGCTGGGCCCATTGGGGAGCCTTTTGGATGCAGAGCATGGGTTTGTCGCCCAGCTCTTCATTCTGCATCCCTGGGAGGGGCTGATCCCTGCTGTCCCTAAGATGGAAGGAGAGTTTAGGACTCCGGAAAGCATGTGCTTGTTTCCCCAGGTTCCAGAAGCGGCGACTTGAAAAGGCCCAGAAGAAAAGGGAGGCCAGAGCAGTGGAGAGGCTGGAGCAGGAAATGCTAAAAGGTAGCTCTTCCCATACCAGGCACAAACGCTGTTGCCTGTTCTTCCTCCTAGACCTCCTTGGTGGCCCCTGTGGACTCTCTCACTGGATGACTGACTTCTGAAGCCCTCAAGAGAGGGAGGGTGGATGGTGAGTCAGAAATGGCATGGGCTTTTGTTCACTGTCTTGCAGATACTGTCAAATTTGGAGAAGTTGTGCTGCAGCCCCCAGAGCTGACAGTCCAGCCTAGAAGGAGCACAAGCAGAGACGCGGTATGTGGTGAGGGTTTCCTCAGTGCTGCTGGGGACGTACGTGTCCTGGCCCAGGCCCTTAAGGGCTGTTGGCTGCCAGGCCATGCTGCTCCAGCTAAAGCCTCTGCCGTCGCCTTTCTTAGCTTGTACTACAGCCTTCTCTCTTGTTCCTTAGCCTGGCAAGAAGTCGCTAATGCTCAAGATGCTTTTGGGCCCTCATGGTGTGTCCTCAACTCCAGCCACTTCACTGGCCCGCCAGCGGATCCTTGGGGAGGAGCGGGAGCGGGCTGTGCAGGCTTACAGAGCCCTGAAGAAGCTGCAGCGGTAGGAAGTGACACCTGGACAGCTCCCCGGCCGCTCTTTCCAGAGGATGCTCCAGGCTTGTCTTTGATGCAGAGACCCAGCAGTCCAAGGCCCTAGAAGCTGGCCTGGGAGGGGGGGGCGCTAGACCCGGATGAGGGAGAGAGAGCAGATGCTTGGCCTGGATAGGGGCCTGAGTGTAAGCTTTCAGTATGCAGGCCAGGGTGACTTTATCTTCCTCTAAGGGTTGTGCCTTTAAGAGTGAACAGTGAGTCTTGTACAGGGCAAGGCCCCAGGACTTGCCTGAGACATCTGGGAGGGCTGGTGTTTTCTCTGAGCATCGCTTCATTCTGAAACAAGTCTCAGCTGGTACAAGCCAGGACCACGTCAAAGGGCTCAATCCTTAATCCAGCTGATCACTGAAGTTGCTGGTATAGGTCAGCCTGTTGTCTTAAGAGGCTTCTGTGGGCTCAGTGCAACCATTGCAAGGCAGGGACAGGGCAAAGCAGGTTAGTAGGATAGGGAAAGAGCAGATTTACCCAGGGCAGGCTGGGCCTGGCAGTCAGCATGTTACATGCCTGCAGGGGTCTGGCCAGAACCTCAGCCCCAGGTTTGGTTTGGATAGAGATGGGGTGTCAGTGCTGCCTGAGTACCTTGAAGTACAAATGTGAAAACCCAGTTCCCATGGAAGGAAGAGCAGAGTATTTATACCAGAAAGGTAGAGGCAGAAGAATCTGGAATTCAAAACCACTCTTTGACTTAGAGCAAGTATGAGCCAGCCTGAATTACATGAGATAGTTTCTCAAAAACCTTATCTAAACATCAAGAGCTAAGCTTGGACCCTGCTGGGGAAGCCCACAGTCCTCTGGTGGATCTGTGGAGCTTTGCTCTAGCGAAGCTGGTCCTGGAGCTCAAGTGGAGTACTTTTAGTCCCTCCTTCCAAATGTGCATTTTCCAGAGTGATGTTTATTAATGTTTTGCTCTTTGAAGTCTGGGCTGTTGCTCTGTGACACAGTCACAGTCATTCACAGCCCCGGTCAGTGCACATGGACATGAATGCTTATACATACACCCAACAGTAGTAAGGCTCAGAGATGAGCAAATTGGCTGCATTGGCCACTATACATTAGGATGAAGGCCAGGGCCCAGAGCCACTGCTATCAGGTGTAGGCTTTTGAGTTCTTTCCAGAAGCAGTGTAACTATCCAGCTAACACAGGGTGGCCAACTGTGAACTGCATTAAAGAACTCTGTGCCTGTGTCCTAAGGAGCCCAGACCTTATGAACTGGAGTATGTCTTACTTTCTCTTTTATTGTTACACACCCATGCTTTCATATCATTTTCTGAGTGCTTCTCTTTTTTTCAAAATACCTTTATTAAACCCCGTGGGACTGTAATGGTTCAGGACTAATGTGGGAAGGAGAGTTTCAACTCCAGATACTTCATATGAGGATGGCAGGCATTGGCTCAGTCCCCTCTCCCAGCGGGCTGCCCACTCTCAACCCTGGTAAGCATTTACTACTCTGCGAGTTGTACCAGGCTTCATGTCTTGTTTGACTTTATAAGGTTTCCCCACCTCGACCTCCTCTCCACGGAGTATGTTGATGAAGTTCTTTCAACAACTCTCTTCTGGCTAAGCTTCCCTCCCTGCAGCCCAGTCCACTGCACAGGCTGGAGGGGGAGAAGTGAGTGGACAGCCAAACCTCAATTTTGCTCTATTACAGAACACGGTTACCTGTGCGTGCTTGAGTCTTCTCATACAGACTCTGGGCCTAACGGTGGTGCGGAACCGTATGTCCAGTGTAGTCTCCCTCCTCTCTCACTCTGGCACAGAAGGCCATGTGGCAGCTCTTGCTCCTCGCCTACTCCAGGCTCAGGTCTGGTCTTTGCTGCCATCATGGACTCCTGACTATCAGAGCAGTCTTTAAATATTGATAGGTGGGTCGGACAGGCTGAGAGGCACTGACATACACATAGAAAGTAGCTCTTGATGGTTTGAAGAGCAAAATACCTGTGGGTTCTGCAGTCCCCCCACCCCATCCTGGTTGAAATCAGACACCCACATCTTACTAACTGGATGCAGGTTTTTCTCAGCAGATTTGAGCTCATTGGTCAATCTGTCAAGTGTTTCCTAAATCCCAGCAGGATGTCCCCACCTCCTGTGTGCCTGAGCCTCTTCTTGCCCACCTATGCCAACTCATCCCCCAACCCCTTACTTCTTTGAGCACTCAAGCTTACTGAGCAAATGAACCAGTTTAAACACTCTTGTTTCTGTTGAGCCCTCCCCCCCCTTCCGATATTTGGTTTTTTGAGACTGTCTCACTATGTAGACTAGCAATGCTCCTGCCTCTGCCTCCCAAGTGCTAGGATTAGAGTGTTCCACCATACCTGCCTTTGCACTCCCACCTTTTTGAGAGAAGCTGAACTCCTTAGCTCAAAGCGATCCTTCCACCTAGTCTCTTGAGTAGCTCAAGCCACAAGCACATACCACAGCCTGCCTGGTCTTTCTCATCTGAGACACAGTTCTTACTCATTGTCTTCATTAACTTTGTATTTTTCTGGGAACATGGTCAGAATATCAGGAACTCAGAACTTGTACTACAAAGCTGAGCCGGGCTATGTCGAGTCAGGCAGGTCCAGCTCAAGTGGGGGTCTCATCAATGTTCCTCTAGATGACAGCACCAGCCACCTGCAGCCTGTTCCCTCAGTCTTGTCCACCATCACTGCAGAGATCACCTGAGGACACTGGGTGGTCTGCTCTGTCACAACAGACCTTCAGAGGCTACCACGTCATTCCCTGTCTCCTAGGCGCTGGGTGGGTCAGCCATACTTCTCCATCTTGCAGTCAGCTGCTGCATCTGTGTTGATCCTGGAGCCAGAGCAATACTGTTGCCAATCCAGTGCCATCCCTGGCACTTATTTCTACTGTGGTGATATTCTGCTTGGCACAAGCGATGATGTCCGGGAGCCTCATTAGTGACTTTATTTCCTCCATGGTCATGTAACAGGGTAGGTCACTATAAAGAAGCGTTTATCAAAGGGGTGCCCTCCACAACTATACCTTTCCCTAGCTGCACCTCCCCACTGTGGACCCCGTGCTCTTGGCTGCATTCCTTGGGATACCCTGCCCTCCATCTCCCCAAGCCCCTAGACCCATACATTTTATTGAAGAGTATCAGGACCGAGGCTTCTGCAAGTTCTTGTGCAGAAAGGAGACCCAAGAGCTGTATGCAGGATGCAGAGAGCTGGGTGGGGTTGGAGGCATCCATCACAAACTAGGAAAAAGGAGAACACTATGGAAGGTAGTCCTGGCCAGTGCTCCACGTGGCACTACGCAAGGACTAAAAATTTCTTTTCATGATGCGGGGGGCACGCACGCCGCTGAGCTGCACGCACAGCCCCCAAGGGGCTTTTAAGCAACAGGCAAAGGGGCGTTGGTTATAGGAAGGCGACCCGATGTCATGGGTATCTTTTTAAATGGAGTCTACTCCTGTGACCCATCAGTTTTCCCAGAATTTGGAGCCTTTTTCCTTCTGGACAGGACCGACCAGGGGATGTAGAAATGTTGGGCATATTCAGGTGCCAAGGCGAGGAACAAGCAGTGCCTTCAGCAAGCCCTCCTTGAGTCCGAGCCCTGCTCAGGAAAGCAAACCAATGCCTGAGGACAAGCAACGGTGCCTAGGTCCCTTTTCCTTGAACACAGTCACCAAAGACCTCCAAACCCATCCCATACAAAGCAGGGTGTCAGTTTGTCTCCCAAAAGAAGCTTGAAGTGTTGACCCACCAGAAGCGAATGGCAGTTTCCATAGTAGCTGGACCAGATGGGGCTCATGCACCCCCCGAGCTCTCGGATAGTGATCTTCCTGTGGGCCACGATGTCAGTGAGGTTGGTACCCACCTGTGGGAAAAAACCACAATGCACGGAGAGCGGTGCAAAGCCCTGAAGCTCTGTCGTGGGGAGCTTCGGACCGCCACCGAGAAAAGCAGCTCTCTGGGACTCGGGCCCAATGTCAACCACAGACATGGGCCCTGCGGGTGACAGCGAAATGAGTCTCTTAAGGAAAGTGCCCACAGGGAGGCGGGCTTCGGGTTCCCTGCAGACCCAGTTGTCCAGTGGCGGGAGGTCTCCCGAAGACGGCACCCAACCCACTGACCACTGGCACCGCGGTTAACACTAGGAGAGGCCTGAGGCGCTCGGCAAGCCGCAACGGTGACCCCGGTAGAGGCGGACACCTACCGTGGGGCGCGTCGGCGGGGGCTCTCCCAGGTCGACCTTGCCATCTCTCGAGCTCAGCTGTACGGGCTGTCAAGGGTCTAAGTGAGGCAGAGGGCGACGTGCCCGTGCTGAGCAACCCCGGCGTGCCCTCCCTCCACCCTCCCGCCTGGGGTCCCTCCTAACACGGCGCGGAAGGATATTCTGCAGGCGCTTCACCAGTAGGGTCTTCCCGACCCCCGCGGCCCCCAGCAGGAGACACATCCCCGACCTGTCCACGTACTTGTACGTCAGAGCCCGCCTCCGCCCAACTTTCATTGGGTAGACCTTTTTTCCTAACTGTGCTTTGCTTAGTCGCGCGGACCAATGGATGCTCAGGGTCAGCGGGCAAGCGCAAGGCCTCGCCTCGGAGGAGGTCACGGGGCGGGGCGGAGGCACTGCGCGTGCGCACGCGGAGAAAAAGCAAGGCGGAAGCGGAAGTTGGGGGGCGCGTCAGCTCCGAAAGAGGGAGCGCCTGCGGCGTCGGTCCGGAGTGGGGTCGCCATGGGGCGAGGCAGCGGCACCTTCGAGCGTCTCCTAGGTAACGCGTCCGCCCGCCAGCTCGGCGTCAGCCCTCTCGCGCACCCGCCAGACGCCACCTCCGTAGGTCTCAGGGGGGCGGGCGGGCCACCCTGACCGGCCGTCGGCCTCCCGGGAGCACTGCACGGTTCCCGGGCCTCGGGTGTGGCCGCCCGTACTGGGCACCGCGCTCCGGGCTTCCAGTGAGGAGTGCTCTTTGGGAGTCCGCGATGGACCGCTCTTCCTCCGGGTCCGACGGCCCTGAACCGATTGGGCCAAAGTCCTGAGTCATGAAGTCTGTGACTCAGGTCCCCTGACCCTAATACCTGCTCGAAGGGTGAAACCGACACTGCCTTCCTTAAACCTTTTGAGCCTCTTGGGGAATGCTTCCTCGGACCCCCGTCAGCCCCACCCCGATTATCCCTTGGGCTCTGGATGTGCCTCAGGGTTTTGGAAGACATTTTTTCTAATCGTGGAAGGTGTTTGTGGATCCTATCTGAGCCTCCTGGAGAGTGTAAACTTTAGGAGGGAAAATGGGTTCGACATTCGTGCCCCATTCCCTCAATAAACATGTTCGGTGTCCAGGAAAAAGTGCCAGGGTGCCATCATAGTCTGCTCACCTTGTTTCTGAACTAAAGTTTTCAAAGGGGATCTTAGATGAAACATTTTCCTCATAAGAATTCTTCAGGTATGAATCCAGTAACTTGTTGAATCGCTAGCGAAGGTGCTGTATATTGGGATAGCTAATTTTTATAAAACAGAAGTGTTAAGGATGGAAGAGGTGTTGGCTAGGGAGTCTTTGGAGGAGTGGAGAAGTCATGGCCTGGCCCGTCATCTCCCCAGAGCTTGTCCAGCCACGAGCTAATCTGTTGAGAGCAGCGCATGGTGTTTCAAAGTGCTTAGCAAGCTCTGATGTAGGGCATTCACCGCCCTCTGTCTTTAAAGGGGATGCAGGTAGTGCCTGTCTTCTGAGGTTTTGTGGGAACTGAGTGAATTCAAGGGCTTGAAATGACAGCTGATAGGTGACAAGTGTAGCAGCCATTATTCTCTGTGATTTCACATTTGCTTCTTGCATGGGAGGATACCATTTCTATGGTTGTCAGTGTATTGCCAGAAGTTTTCTGATTGCTTCAACTGTTTCAAAAGAGGGAAATTGCCAGCCTGGGAGCCACCTCCCAGCACAGTGGGCTCCTTGAATGGGATCTCTTTCCCTCAGACAAAGCCACCAGCCAGCTGCTATTGGAGACAGACTGGGAATCCATTCTACAGATCTGTGACCTGATCCGTCAGGGGGACACGCAGTAAGTGAGGAGGGCCAGTGCTGCCATCGTTTGGTGCCCAGCCCCCTCTTCTGAGATTAAGCTGACCACATGAGCTTGTTATGTAGGCAGCTGCCTGGCCCATATCTTGAGGGTTTTGGTATCTTGGGACAATGAAGGCTGTACAGTTTGGATATACTTAAGTCTTGTTAATATTTCCTAGGAGGTCTGAAGGACCACAATGGTGGGTGGAGGGCTGGGCACATACTTCAGTTAATAGAGTGTTTTCTTAGTGTGTGTTAAACCTTGGGGTTCATCCCCAGCACTGCATAGGCCAGGCACTGCCTGTAACCCTAGGATTTGGGAAGTGAGGACGAGAGGCTAGGAAGTCCAAAGTCATCCTTAACTAGGCACTGAGCTTGTCAGAATAGATAAAGGTGGTGGGGAGCCTTCCTCACCTTGCTAAGATGTTTCCTTTCCTTTTCTCTTTCTGCTGTTATTAATCTTTTTATTTTTCTCTCAGAGCAAAATATGCTGTAAATTCCATCAAGAAGAAGGTCAATGATAAGAACCCACATGTGGCTTTGTATGCTTTGGAGGTAACTAGAGCCCTGTTGCAGTTGTATTTTGGTTTCCAGACTCAAAAATTCTTACCTTTGTACTGAGGCAGTCATACTCGATTTCCTGGGCACATAGCAACCAGTAGAATTCCTGTAGCACTAAGGACAGCTGTGAGCATTTCCACCGAACTTGGTCACTTCTGGGAACAGGGAGGCAACATTCTAGCTGTAGTCCAAATATACATCCCTGAGGGGTGGGATGGCAGTGACCTTTGACCACAAGTATTATCATGACCTGTGGCCTGTCTTTGAGCTGTTGCCTGGGGTTTCTGGCAAGTTGGATGGTTCAAAAAGTTTAAAAGCCTGCTAGAGGCCTGTCTTCCAGCAAGAGGCTCCCTGCCCAAAACTCAAGCTAGGCCTTTCTCTTCCTTGGGGTTTTCAGGTGATGGAGTCTGTGGTAAAGAACTGTGGCCAGACAGTTCATGATGAAGTGGCCAACAAACAGACCATGGAGGAACTGAAGGAACTGCTGAAGGTAGGTGTTGTGGGAGTCGAGAGGGATGGTGGATTCAGGTGGAGAGCCACCACCTGCAGCACGAGCAGCAGGGTTTGTTAGAGGAAGTGAGGGCACGAGTTAGTGCTCTGATACTGTGGTTCTAGCTTAGGTCCTGGGAGAGGCACCTCCAGGCTCAGGTGTTGTTTCTGCAGAATGAGAAAGACACTTGATTTGGGCTGGGGACGTCTTCCCAGAATCGGGGCATGGAGCAGTAGGTTTCTTGCCTGTGGGCAGAGATGGTCATGAAGTATGTGTAACCAGAAGCTTGACAAAGAGGCTCAGAGCAGCACACTCGGAGATGGGAGAGACCTGAGCAGGGAGGGTGTGTCTGTGGTGGCATTGGGAGGGCAGAGCAGGCTTCCCCAGGGAGTGTGGAGTTCACACCCCTCAGCAGAGGAGGGAAGGCTGTGGATCTGTCTGAGGTTTTTCCTAGGACCATCTAAAGGGTTGTGATGCGGATGGTGATGCGGATGGTGAGGCTCCCAGGTTGGCCGAGTGACATTCTTCACCATTTCATGTGACTAGGTATCAGAGTTTGGTCTCACAGGAAGCCCCCCCCTCAACTCATGCTGCCAAGAACCTGTCTCAGGCACTGAGCTGTTAGCTGGGCCCTTGTCACTTGGCCATTGTGTTGAAGGTCCTGGGTGGAGGAGGGCAAACCATTAGGAACCCTCCCTGCTCTTGTTTTAGTTGTGTGGAGATGCACCAGGCCTTTTGCCCCTCCAGTGGAGGAAAGCCTTAGAGGGAAACCGAGATCTCAGCGTAAGAGCTCTTCTGTGTCATACCCAACATAAGGTATCCTGGCCTCCTCGAGACAGTGAAGCTGGACTGTGGCTCACAGGGCTGAGCCTTCTGTGGAGAAACCTCTGGAGAGGCTATCTCCCTGCCTCTCAGGCTGTGGCTAGAGGAAGACCTCGCTCTGTGGTGTCTATATCCTCAGACCAAAGGCAGTTCTTTATAGTCCTGCCTGCCTAGTGTGTCCTGTAGGCAGACTAGGGTTTAGTAATGGTAGTGAACCCTAGAGACCTGGTGTTACTGACCAGGGTTCCCTGGAGAGATGGAAGGAAGCATGGTTATAGATGAATCAACGTAGTTTCTGGGAATCCCCTGATTTCTTTCAGGACTAAAAAGTGACCCATCTGGGTGGGGTGGCACATGTCTTTAATTCCAGCACTCAGGGAGGCAGGGGAAGGTAGATCTCTGAGTTCGAGGCCAGCCTGATCTACAAAATGAGTTCAGGACAACCAGGGCTACACAGAGAAACTGTCTCAGAAAACAAACAGACTAACAAACAAACCTGTGACCTTGAGCAAGTATAGACACCCAGGAGGGTCGCTCCTGAGATTAGATTGGTGCCTGGCAACCACCCAGGGACTCTTCCCTGGCCTTTGTGCCAGTTGTCTCTGCTCAGGGCAATTGACCTCACTAGATGTCTCTTCCTAGAGACTTCTGACACTAAGAGTCTCCTGCAGCCCTTCCCACTTTCTTGTCACTCCACAGAGGCAAGTCGAAGTTAATGTTCGGAACAAGATCCTGTACCTGATCCAGGCCTGGGCACATGCCTTCCGGAATGAGCCCAAGTACAAGGTGGTCCAGGACACATACCAGATCATGAAGGTAGAAGGTGAGTTAGAACACGCCAGCCCCAGGCTGAGAACATGGTCACCAGGAGCCATACAGTTGTCAGACTAGCACTTAAGCTGGGTGGTCCCAGGATACAGGTCAAGGGAGGATGGGCTGGTCCTCCCTGAGAGACTGGTGGCGGTGGGAGTAAGGAGGTGGTGTTCCCCAAACTGTGTAGAGCCACATGGAGTGAAGCCCTGGCTCTGGCAGAGCCCTGCTTTTTACTCGTCCTTCCTCAGGGAGTTGTCTATTTTCAGATGGGAAACAGTAAAGTCTGTAGGTAAGCGTGGGTCATAGTGATGTGCTTCCTGGGGGCAGTGTAGGATGAGCAGTCAGGGAAGCTGTTGCTGGGCAATGCCGTGGATCCCAGGAACTCTGCCACAAGGAGCAAACCCAGGGCTATGACACTTTGTTTACCTTGACTTACTGTGTGTGGGTGCTTTGCCTGCAGTATACATCTGTGGACCAGGTGCATGCTTGGCGCCCCTGGAGGTCAGAAGCCAGAGTAAGACGAAAGTTACAGTTGTGTGCTGGGAAGCAAACTAGGGTCTGTTAGAAGAAGTAGCCAGTGCTTTACCACTGAATTGTCTCTTCACCTCTGCGTTGGCAAAGAACACCAGTCAGACCCTGGGGTCAGAGTATACTGTGCCTGCAGGAGGGATGTGAGTGGCTCAGGCCAGAGGACAGCGAGACCAGAATGCTATGTGTGAGTGTGTGCGAGGAAATCACTGGCAGGGTTTAGGCAAGGTCATGGAGGCGGCAGGTATTTTTCTCCTGGCTTCTGTGTGCGTTCCTTGAGGCAGAGCAGCCCTAGAGAAGCTGGTGGGGTTTAAAGAGAGGGGATAATGGATTAGGATGTTTTGATGATTCGTGGTTAGGCTTGGGTCTCAGAGACCTCTGAGTGTCCTCTCCACATCCTGCCAGTTTTGGCTAGTGAGGCAGATGTCAGGGGTTGGGAAGTGGCTGAAGGAGGAAGGAGGAGCCCAGTGGTAGTAACCACCTTTTCTTCCCAGGACATGTCTTCCCGGAGTTCAAGGAAAGTGATGCCATGTTTGCTGCCGAAAGAGTAAGTCCTGGGCAAGCCACCACTGATTGCTCTCAGGGGCTCTGGGAAGAAGAAGGCAGGAGGCCCAGGGGCTCTTTCTTGCTTGGGGTTTGGTAGGGATGGCTCATGCCTTTAATCCCAGCATTCCACAGAAGGCTTGCCTTGAACTTTAGGACATCCTGTGCCAAGTATGTAATGAGACCCTGACTCGAAAGAAAGAAAGAAAGAAAGAAAGAAAGAAAGAAAGAAAGAAAGAAAGAAAGAAAGAAAGAAAGAAAGAAAGAAAGAAAGAAAGAGGAGCCCTGCATGGTGGTGCACGCCTGTAATCCCAGCACTCAGGAGGCAGAGGCAGGCGGAGCTCTGTGAGTGTGAGGCCAGCCTGGTCTACACAGTGAGTTCAGGACAGCCAAGGCTACATGGAGAAGCTCTGTCTCAAAAAAACAAACAAAAAACAACAATAACAACAAAAAGCAGCTGTCCCCACAGGTCAGGTTGAAAAAGTGTGTGTGGGGCCTTTGGGCTGTAGTTACTGGGACATTTGGCTCACACAAGTATGGCTCAGGGGTGAGCGCTTCTTGGCAGGTAAAAGCTCTGAGTCTTATCTATAGCACTGTTTAAAAAAACAGGAGTGGGTGAGTTGTGTGGTTTTGGTTTTTGGGTTTTTTTTTTGGTTTCTCCATGCAGGGTTTCCTTGTGTAGCCTTGGCTGTCCTAGAACTTGCTCTATACACCAAGGTGGTCTTGCACTCACAGAGATCCACCTGCCTCTGCCTCCAAGTGCTGGAATTAAAGGCTGTGCTACCAGACCCAGAGTGAATTTTTTTATGTAACCCTAAGACTAGGCTAGTTCCAGTGGCGCACACCTTTAATCCCAGAACTTTGGAGGCAGAGGCAGGCGGATCTCTGTGACTTTAAAGCTAGCCTGGTCTGCACGGTGAGTTTCAGGACAGCCAGGACTACAGAGTAAGACCCAAAATGCAATGACAACAACAGAAACCCCACATTTACAAAACTGAAAAGCACCAGGGTTATACTTACGACAGGATATCTGTTTGGAGGAGGTTCTTTTCTGTGAAGCAACCTGACCTGGGCCATGTAGTTTGGGCCACTGATCTGGGTGGGCTAGCCACAGCTACTGCAGTCACGGGGCCACTCTGGGGGCCATTCCTGTCTGGACAGGGGCTAACTCTCTTAAGCACTTAAGGAGAGAAAACGCCACATGATCATGACTGTTGTCCCCAGGCTCCTGACTGGGTGGATGCTGAGGAGTGCCACCGGTGCAGAGTACAGTTTGGGGTGGTGACCCGCAAGGTGAGTGCCCCAGGGAGTTCAGTTCTTTGCTCCTGTCATCTTCACAAAAAGCCATGCTTCTCTTGTGCCATCCTGTTTCTTCTGCTCCAGCCTAACGGTTTTGTAAGTAAATCCAGCTCAGAACGATGTGGTGCTTGGGCCAGGAGCTTGGTGTTTGGCTTCTATGATGAACAGTACCCTCATTTGAAGTTTGCCTGATGGGCAGGGCCCAGCTTCACCTTGGGGATTTGAACATTTGTATCTTGGGCTGAGGTCTGAATCAAGGCCACTCTAGTCTTTCTCCAGAATTGGGTAAAGACCTCTCTTTCTTTCTTCCTTCCTTTTTCTTTCTTTCTTTCTTTCTTTCTTTCTTTCTTTCTTTCTTTCTTTCTTTCTTTCTTTCTTTCTTTCTTTCTTTCTCTTCCTTCCTTCCTTCCTTCCTTCCTTCCTTCCTTCCTTCCTTCCTTCCTTCCTTCCTTCCTTCCTTCCTTCCTTTCTTTCCTTTTTTTCTTCGAGACAGAGTTTCTCTGTGTAGCCTTGGCTGTCCTGGACTCACTTTGTAGACCAGACTGTCCTCAAACTCACAGAGATCCACCTGCCTCTGTCTCCCAAGTGCTGGGATTAAAGGTGTGCACCACTACCGCCCAGCAAAAAGATTCGTTTCTAAGGTAGTTGATCTTGTCTGGCCTCTGGCCCCCTGTAGCTACCCTCTTCCCATCTGAATGTGGGCCTGCAGGGTCTGTGGAATCACACTGGAATTCATAGCACATTCAGGAGCCCCAGTTTCCTCAGAATCAGTACCTGTTTTCTGTTGTTTGCTTTTAATTTCTTTCTTTTTCTCCAAATGGTGGCTACAATTGAGTGTCCTGCAAGCTTGTCTTTTTGCTCTAATGTGCTTGTCTCTGTCCTTGCTTGTCATTCAAAGCACAGTCCAAAGCAGTTGTGCCTGCTGGGCAGTCAGGGTTGTGATAGCTGATGTCACTGGCTCTGTCCTGCTCTGTCTCATAGCACCATTGCCGGGCGTGTGGGCAGATCTTCTGCGGCAAGTGTTCCTCCAAGTACTCCACCATCCCGAAGTTCGGCATCGAGAAGGAGGTGCGCGTGTGTGAGCCATGCTATGAGCAGCTGAACAAGTGAGTGGAGATGTCATGGGTGCTTTGTCATGCTTCAGGACTGCAGGCCTCAAAGGCTCCTGAAGCACCGTCAGAAGGGCTAGAGCAGGTAGCTCTAGCATCCCAAACTCCAGGATGGGTGGGTAGGTAGTGTGATGTGGCCCCATAGCAGCCTGAGACTGCCCTAGGCCAATCATTGGTTTCAAATTGTTTAGACTCTTGCTTGAACTTGAATTTCCTGACTTAGCTTTTCAAGTGATGGGACTATAGGCTTGGGCCATCTGTTGTTTGTTTGGGTTGGAAATGCAGTTACAAACTGACTGTGGTGGTACACATCTTTAATCCTAGCACTCAGGAGGTAGAGGCAGAAGCAGACAGAGCTTTGTGAGTTAGAGACCAGCCTAGTTTACAGAGCAAATTCCAGACCAGCTAGTTCTACATGAGACCTTGTCTCAAGAGAACCAAGAAAGAAAGATAGAAAGGAAGACAGAAAGAAAGGTAGCTTACGAAAAGGGAGCAGCTGTAGTACAAAGATGTGTGTTTACATATGTACAGGGGAACATGTATGCAAGGCCTTCACCTGGATTTCTCAGCTGTGGTTTATTAGTCTAGTCTTTACCTCCTCCTCCATCACTGTGTTCATGTTTCCACATGTGCCTATGTATGTTTAAATTTACCAGGAAGGGGTAAGGATGGATAGCTGGGAGTGATCACTGATGCTGTGGTTGAAGTGTGTTCCGATTAGAAAAGAACATGTGTGGCTTGAAATCCTGATTTCCCACTGTGTAGAGAAATCTCTGATCCATATCAAACTCCAGAAAAGCTCTGGCCTTGCTGCTCTTTCTAGCCTGCCTGGGCCTTGCTGTTCTTTCTGGCACCTTCTAAGGGGAAGGCTCATTGCTGGTTGTGCAGTGGGCAGTACCTAGGTCCAATAGAAAGGCCCTTGTGTAGCCCAGCAAGAGGAGGTTTGGAGTTGCCATTTTCAGGAGAGGGACTGACTTAGGCCAAGTGGCTGACTTGTGTTCTGCAGCTGGCTTAGGCACCAGGTCCCTCTGCCATTCCCTGGAGAGTGAGCGTGGAGCCGCATGTTCTGTTGGGCCCCATCAGCCTGTGGAGATGGTGTCAGTGCGTGTCTTACAGTGTCTTATCCTGCCTGCAGGAAAGCAGAAGGAAAGGCTGCCTCTACCACTGAGCTGCCCCCAGAGTACCTGACCAGCCCCCTGTCACAGCAGTCTCAGGTATAAGGCCCTCCTTGTCCCTAGAGCACCTTTTCCCCTCTTCCCTGGGTCCCTCCTCACTCAACCCCGTCTGTCCTCAGCTGCCCCCAAAGCGGGATGAGACAGCCCTGCAGGAAGAGGAGGAGCTGCAGCTGGCTCTGGCTCTGTCACAGTCAGAGGCTGAAGAAAAAGAGAGAATGGTAAGCCGTAGTCCCCGTGAGTTCCCCTCTGATGGAGGCCCCAGATGCTTGGCAGCGGAGGTATGTGGGGGCTCCGCTCCTGAGCCTGTGCCACACGCTCTTCCTCTGATGTCTGTTCCTGGTTCTGCTTCAGAGACAGAAGTCAACATACACAGCGCACCCAAAGGCAGAGCCTACCCCCGTGGCATCATCTGCACCCCCGGCTGGTAGCCTGTATTCCTCGCCTGTGGTGAGCCTGGTCAGCCAAGCTGGCTTCTCACTTTCCGGGGATCACCAACAGCGTCCTGCTGGTTCAGCTTTGTTGTGGGGCATCAAGGATGTAAAGAATGGTCCCCTGCCAGGGAGATGAATCCTTTCCACACTTCCCTGCACATCCCCAGGCCTGGCCTGGGGATGCACCTCACCCCACCCTCAGTCCTGCAAATAGGGAGTGAAGATGTAGCAGACTTAGAACTTCACCTGGAGGCTCTGGAGAGCCTTCTAGAGTAGTGAGCCACAGATGGGCCTGGAGCTGGAAACAGCCCTGGTACCTTCTGTCTTTTGGTGCCATCGGGGTTTACATCACTGCCTCCTTCATCCTGTGACTCCTCAGACTCTTCTTGTCTCCCCAGAACTCTTCAGCACCTCTGGCAGAGGACATCGACCCTGAGGTAAGTAGCACAGTCTTGGGTGCTGTCCCCCCTGCTTCCTAGCCACACCAGTAACTCCCCCTCCCTCCTCTATTGCTTTGCAGCTTGCACGGTACCTCAACCGAAACTACTGGGAGAAGAAACAGGAAGAGGCTCGGAAGAGTCCCACACCATCTGCGCCTGTGCCCCTGACAGAGCCAGCTGCCCAGCCTGCGGAGGGCCATGCAGCCCCCAGCAGCATGGTGGAGGTAAAGGGCTCCTTTGTACTCTCGACTGTTGGTCCCTAGGGCAAGGTATGCAGCTGCCCAAAGACTCCTTATCCTTTGATCTCTTCCAGGCCCCTCTTCCAGAGACAGACTCTCAGCCCTTACCTCCCTCCAGTGGTCCCTTTAGTGAGGTAAGCTGTGCCTCCTATCCAGGTTGGAGCACTGTCAGAGCAAGGAGTCTCTCAGGATCCAGCTGCTCTGTGGACCCCCTGGGTTCAAAACAGCTCAGAGAGGCCCTCCTCCCTCAACTGCTGAGCTGTCTGCAGGGGTTCCCACCCTGAGCTGACTGATATCTTGCTGAATGGAGCTTCGCTTTGTGTGTAGAGCAGGGATGTTGATGCTGCCCGCTTGTGGAGCAGGCTGAGGGCTGCACCCTCTGTCCAGGCTCCTCATGCTGTGGCCGCTGCCTGCCTGCCAGCCCAGCACCTGCACAAGCAGGCTTCCTGAGCTTCCAAGCCCAGCATTCACCCCTGGTATGGTGATGCTCAGCCCCCGCTCTGTGTCTCCAGCAGTACCAGAATGGGGAGTCAGAGGAGAGCCACGAGCAGTTCCTGAAGGCCCTGCAGAACGCCGTCACCACCTTTGTCAATCGCATGAAGAGCAACCACATGCGGGGCCGCAGTATCACCAATGACTCGGCTGTGCTGTCACTGTTCCAGTCCATCAACAGCACACACCCACAGCTGCTGGAGCTGCTCAACCAGCTGGAGGAGCGTAGGCGTAGGTGCCCACGTGCTCTCTGAGGCCACTCTAGAGCCACGGTGGCCTCAGGGCCTCAGCTCCCACAGGCAGTAGTGCTCTTGTGAGCCCCATTTAGTGATTAAGCTAATTATTCCTGGGGCTCTTTGCCACCCTCCCTTGAGACTCTATTTTCTCCAGAGTGCTCATGGGAGGTGGTCCCTGCTCTGTTCCTCTCTGCCCCCCAACCCAAGTAGAACAGCAGCCCAGCCTGTGAGAGTCTGAGATGCCCTCTTGTCTGCACACAGTGTACTATGAGGGGCTTCAGGACAAGCTGGCACAGATAAGGGATGCCCGAGGGGCCCTGAGTGCCCTGCGTGAGGAGCACCGTGAGAAGCTGCGCCGGGCAGCTGAGGAGGCTGAGCGCCAGCGTCAGATCCAGCTGGCCCAGAAGCTGGAGATCATGCGGCAGAAGAAGCAGGTGTGGCGCCTGATGTGGCATGTGGGCAGGGGAGGCCCAGGCTAGCCTGACACCACTGTCACTTCCTGCAGGAGTACCTGGAGGTGCAGAGGCAGCTGGCTATCCAGCGCCTGCAGGAGCAGGAGAAGGAACGGCAGATGCGCCTGGAGCAGCAGAAGCAGACTGTCCAGATGCGCGCCCAGATGCCTGCCTTCCCCTTGCCTTATGCCCAGGCATGTACTGCCCACCCCACCTTGCCCCATGGGAGCCAAAGACACCCCTTTTAACTGTTGGCTCTTTTTCATCTCTAGCTCCAGGCCATGCCCACAGCTGGCGGTGTTCTCTACCAGCCCTCAGGCCCAACCAGCTTTCCTGGCACCTTCAGCCCAGCAGGCTCAGTCGAGGGCTCCCCGATGCATGGTGTGTACATGAGCCAGGCAGCCCCCGCCACTGGCCCCTACCCCAGCATGCCTGGGACCACAGCAGGTAACCTTGCCAATTTACAGAAGGCTGTGAGAATAACAGAACATTTTCTGAGTTCTCTAAGTGACTATTTTTCTAAAATTGTTTTTTCCTGTCCATATGGAAACATGTTTATACACACACAACTTCCTTCTTGAGCTCTTTGGGATGAGGAGCAGGTGAAGTCCCTTTACCCATAATGCATTTCCTAACATCAGGATGTGCTCACGGACAGGAGACCCTGGCTCACAGGGTCATTATCACAGGCTGCCCTGGTGGAGACCCTGCATTGCCGGCCTGGCCGTCTCTAACCTTGCCCAGGCGTTCTGTGCTGGAGCGCTGTGCTGCAGCTGGAAGCAGCCTTCAGTGCGGGTTGTCTGGTGCTGCAGCCTGCTGATGGCGTGGAGTGGAGTGAACCCTTACAAAGGCCCGTGGTGGAGCTTTGACATGTGGGGTACAGTGTGTTTCTTGGTCGAATCACTGCTGTTTGGCCAACGTGGGCTCAGCAGGTATCTTGTCTATTTCCATTGTCTACTGGTGTCATTCAAATGTCTTGGTGCTGAGTTTTGCTTAAACTTTTGTATTTCTCTTAGCCTTTGTCCTTGTTATCTATGTTGCTGTGGACTTAGGAACAGTTTGTTCAGAGGGGAACAATCCTTTATGGCCTATGAATTTTTTTTTAAAGATTTATTATTTATACAACATTCTGCCTGCACACCAGATCTGACTATAGATGGTTGTGAGCCATCATGTGATTGCTAGGAATTGAACTCGGGACCTTTGGAAGAACAGTGAGTGTTCTTAACCTCTGAGCCATCTCTCCAGCCCCTGTTTTTTTAAGTCTTTTGAGACAGGGTTTCTCTGTGTAGCCCTGGCTGTTCTGGACTCACTCCATAGACCAGGCTGGCCTCGAACTCAGAGCTCCACCTGCCTCTGTCTCCAAAGTGCTGGGATTAAAAGCATGTGCCACCAACTCCCAGCAATTTTTGTAAGATTAAATATACATATTTATAAATGTATGTAAATATATATACATAAAATATGTTTTGCCTATGTGTGTCTATATACCACATGTGTGCTGGGATTTGCCTACAGAGGCCAGAAGAGGCTCTGGATGCCTGGGAACTAGAGTCTCAGATTGTGAGCAACCATATGGGTTCTGGGAGTCTAATCTCCGTCCTCTGCAAGAGCAAAAAGTGCTGTTACCTACTGAGCTCTGTCTCTAGCCCCTGAGGTTTGTTTGTTTGTTCAATGATTGTTTATTTGTTTATCTTCTGAGACGGGGTCTCACTCTGTAGCCCTGGCTGTCCTCGGACTCATATCCAGCTGTTTCTGCCTCCTGTGCGCTGGAATTAAAGGTGTGTGGTGCCACAACAGGCCAGGATTTTATCTTTTTAAATCATGTGCCTGTGTGTCTGTATGGAAGTCAGAGGCAGGAAGAGGTAGCTAGATCCCTTGGAGCTTTAGTTTACAGGTGATTGTGAGTTACCTGAAATGGGAACTGAGCTCTGAGCTTGAGTCTTCTATAAGAGGAATGTGCTCTCATAACTGCTGAGCCATCTCTGTCTCTGTTGCTTTTAATGCTGTCGCTGGCGTGACCCATGTGAGCCTGACAGTCCTTGTGTAACCTTCGCTGGTGTCACCTTTGATTAGATCAGCTTGGTACTCTGCTTGGTCTGTACATTCTTTCGGTTCCCTGGGACTCTGCTTCTCTTTGTGCAGACAGCCATGAGAAGGCAGAGTCTGAGGCTGCGGATGGTGGTGTGCACCTATGATCCCAACACTTAAGAGGTTGAGCACCCCTAGTCCAAGACCTGTGTGTCCCAAGCAGATAGTTAATCTTGGGCTCTTAGGGTGTGTTTATAGTTTTGAGGTCACAGAACAGCTTGTAGAGTGTGTGGTGTGCAAACAAAGTTCACTCCAGTGTTCAGCTTGGGTGTCCTTCGCTGTCCCTGGTATATTTCCTCATTTCTGTCACACATAGTCTTCTGAAATGTTAGCCTGGACTACTGTAGGAGAGGGCTGTTTGTCTCGGTTTCTGAAACTCCCAAGTTACGTGCCTTGGCAATCACTAGTGCCAGCTCTCCATCACTTCTTCCCTTCACGCTGACTACAACTTGTCTCAAAACAGTTGAATGGTGGGGTGCCACTCGGGTGGAGCACTTGCCCAGCATGTACAGTGCTCCGGGTTCAGCCCCCAGCACTATGAAAACAAAAAGAATTTGGTTCTTTTTTTCTGCTTTCATTTTTTTAAGGCCCCCAACCCCACCCTCTTGTTGGCTTTGCCTTCCTTTTATGAGAATGTGGAGCATGCACTTGGTTCTTAAAGTCACAACAAAAGGAGACACCCGGGGAAGGGCATTGTCTTCCCACTCTTTCATGTCTGAGTTGAGCCAGCTCATCTTTCTTGTCACAGATCCCAGCATGGTCAGCGCCTACATGTACCCAGCAGGTGCCCCTGGGGTACAGGCAGCCCCTCAGGCCCAGGCTGGGCCCACTACGAGCCCTGCCTATTCCTCCTACCAGCCCACTCCAACCCCAGGCTACCAGGTATGTGGCCAAGGTTGCCCCATCTCACCTGCACTCAGCCCTCTCCGTTCCCTCATGTCACCCTCCTTCTTCCATAGAATGTGGCTTCTCAGGCCCCGCAGAGCCTCCCGGCCATCTCCCAGCCTCCACAGACCAGCACCATAGGCTACATGGGCAGCCAGCCAATGTCCATGGGCTATCAGCCGTACAGTATGCAGGTAAAGAGGCCGTTTCTGCTGGGTGTAAGGGGTAGCACGGGACCACTCCTCCTGGGCTCTCCTGCTTCCTTCCAGCCAGAAGGGTCTGTGTTCTGTCTGGTCACAGACCACTCAATGTCGGCCTCCATCTTTCTTCCCACAGAATCTCATGACCACCCTTCCAGGCCAGGATGCATCTCTGCCAGCCCAGCAGCCCTATATCGCAGGGCAACAGCCCATGTACCAGCAGGTGAGCCATCTCCAGGCCTCTTGCCTGGCACTGGGACTCTTGGGCTTCCTCTGCTCCCTTGCACTGGGCTTATACCCAGGGACTTTTCCTAGAGAGACTAATGACAGGCCATTTAAACCAAGCACATAGGAGAACACAGGTTTACAGGATCCTCATGAGTGTGTGTTGGCATTGTTGTTAACAACTGGATTTCTGCTCTGTGCTAAGATGAAGCTTGTTCTAAAGAAAGCTTTTGTTTGTGAAAAGAGGAGTGATGAGGCCTGTCCACCTTCCTCTCCAGATGGCACCCTCCACTGGTCCTCCCCAGCAGCAGCCCCCTGTGGCCCAGCCACCGCCTACACAGGGGCCGCCAGCACAGGGCAGTGAAGCCCAGCTCATCTCATTCGACTGACCTTGGGTCTGGCACTCACCGTTCAGAGTAACACTACGGCTCTGCAGAAACCATCATGTGTCTAACTAGCCATCTCCTCCCCTGTTACTACCCTGTAGTGTCCCTTCTGTGAGCGAGGGGTGAGCAGCAGCCCCCTGTGGCCCACCCCCCACCCTTAGCCCTCTTCCCTGTCCTCAGTGGTCTGGCTCCTGTCACTGGTTTCCTGCTTTGGTACTAATGCAGTCTGACTTTCCCCAGGGGTGGGACTCTGCAGGGCAAGTAGGACCTTGTCTGGAGAGTGCCCAGCTCTGCGTTGGGGCCTGCCACAGCTGACTGCTGTGGGGATGCTTAGCCTGCCCCAGAGAGTCGATGGGAACTGACTGTGGTGTCCAGGCGTGGCCCTGGTACCTAGAAAGAACCGCTTGGTTCCTGCACAGCAAGGATAGAAGCTTCAGGCATCTCCAGATTCCCTACCCCTCAGCTGTCATCTCTCCAGTGCAGAACAGTGACAATAAAATGTCATTAAAAACTCTCGTGTTTGGTGGGGCAACGGGCTCAGTGTTGGACCAGAGCGTGAGATATTTTACACTGCCAGTACTGGGCATCAATTCTGGAGTTTGGGGGTACTGGTTGAGAACCTTGAACTCTTACAGTCTCCTTTCTGGTGGGGACTCATCTGGTTTTGCATGGTGGCACTGGCCCATCTGGCACAGGAGATCACCAAGCGGTTGTGAAAGGTGCAAGGTGGGCTTACCCGTTATTCCCTAATGAGTCCAAGCCCCGCTTAAGGTTTCAGTTGTAATGATCTCAGCTTGGAAAGTACGTGTCAACCTGACTTCCGGTGAGGCGTTCAGGTTTCGCCCAGCTAAGCCACTGCCATGGTGTGCCCTCAAAGTTTGGGGAACAGTCTACCAAGGTGGCAGTTGCGCCTGGTAAGAGCTCTGCAGGTGAGGGGAAGGAGTCCAGTCTCGTAGGACAACAGATCGCTCCCTTCACTTAGGCCTGGAGCACTAGCCTCCTCGGGGCTGCTAATCTCTTGGACAACTGAGTTGAATTCAAGGGTCTGCGGCGAGCTCCGTAGGTAGCCGGCGGGGCGGGGAGGAGGGGGGCGTTTATCAGGCCGGTTACACAAAGGCTTGCCCAAGCGGAGGTGCCGCCTGACCGTTATGGCTTCCAGGCCCGGAGTGCGCTTGCGCGTCGCACCGCCTAGTGCGTAATCTCGGGAGCCAACCCGGGTTAGAGCAGCGCTCCGCTGCAAAGCCTGGAGGCCTGGCGGCTAGAGCGGCCGGTCCAGCTCGCCTGCTCCCGGCTAGAGCGTCGCTTCCGCATAGAGCCGCGTGTGACCTTCCCGCCTACGGAGCTATGCTGCCGGCGGCCGCTAGCCGCCTGTGGGGGCCCCGGCTTGGACTGCGGGGAGCACCCCTCCGCCTTGCCAGGTACGGTGGGGACTCTAGAGCGCCGCTGCCGGGGCGCCGGGCTGGAGCCGGGTCGGAGGGAAGGGCTGGCGGGCGCGTGGCCACCTTCCGCGGCCCAGTCGGCGGGGCGAGGAGAGGGCGGCTCGGCCTGAGCGACCTTGGGCGCAGGTACCTTTCGTCCCCAGCTTCCCACCGCGGAGACCCATCGCTGTGGACCGCAGTGTAGCCCGAGGCCGCCGCTTCGGAATGCTTGACGCAGCACAGCCTGCCCGTTAGGCTGCTATATTTCATTCAACAGAAGCCTGCCGTTTCGGGCAGGACTACGGCGTAACCGTGTGGGATCCTGAGGCCCTTCGGGAAATGTAGGGCAGCGTTCTCAGGTCCCTCGGCCCCTGCTGGCCGATTCTGGCCCCAGCAGTGGCGGACTGAGCGCATGGACCACTTGTGCTCTCGGTTTTCCGCGTCTCCCGTTTTCCCGAGTCTGACTGGCTGTTTGCATTGGGTAGGCAACAGGTGCCCGGCGTATGTGCAGCTCGACTGTTGAGCAGCAGCAGTCACCGAAGGAGCGAAGCTCTCGCCGGTGCACCTCTAGATAATGCTCCCAAAGAGTATCCCCCCAAGATCCAGCAGCTGGTGGAAGACATTGCCAGCCTCACGCTTCTGGAGATCTCAGACCTCAACGAACTCCTGAAGGTATTGGGAGAAATCTGCACAGACTAGGACTAAGGTCTCTGTGTTTTGTTTGTATTGTGCCAACCAAGGGTCAGAGGTCCCTGTCTCTTCTGGGTGTGCTTTGGGAGTTGGTTAAATTGTCAAATGTGCTTTCCTGGATGGCGGGACCAAAGAGGCTTTACGTCCATTAGTAAGTACACTTAGGGTGTGACAGCCAGCCACTGAGATTTCTCATGTGTCCTGCAGAAAACATTGAAGATCCAGGATGTTGGCCTCATGCCAATGGGTGGCATGGCACAGAGTGCCCTCCCTACAGCTGCAGCAGCCCCTGAGGTGAGTGTGCACCACAGGAAGACCCATTTCTGTGTGCCCTCAATTTGTTCCTGCTTGGGTCTGCTACATTAAACTCCAGCCCTTAAGCCTCCCCTCCACCCGCTGTGTCCGCTGGTGGGTAGACCTCATTTTGTACAGAGGGAGGCACAGTGTTCTGGAGGGGAAGGGCTACATCTAGCAGCACCATACCATAAGTACTGTGGAAAGTCGGGGGGTACAGAGATGTGGGGTGCCTGTCCCCCAGGCCAGGCACTGGTTTGGACTGGCAGGGAGTAGAGAAGCGGCTCAGGTTGAGTAGAGGCCTGGAATTGCAAGGAAGGCCTCCACAAGGTGCAGATGTTGAAAAAGGTGTCAAGGCAGAGAAAGCAAAACATTTCTAAAAGAGATCTAGCTGACAAAAGGAGCTCCAAACAGCATTTGAAGTCTGAGTAGGGGCTGGGCAGGGGAGCATACATCTTTAACCCCAGCACTTGGGAGATAGAGATGGGTACATATCTGTGCGTTTTGGGCCATCCAGGACTATGCAGTGAAACCCTATGATAAGTGTTGCTTACGGTCAGGTGGAACTTTTTGTTCTGTTTTAGAGATTTATTTTTATTCATGTCTGTGTGTGCATGTAAGAGTGTGCCGCATGTATGTGGGTACATACATACTCAGAGGTCAGAAGAGGAAGCTGGATCCCATTGAGCTAGACTTAAAGGCTGTAGTGACCATCCTGACGGGTACTGGGAACTGAACTTGGGTTCCTCTGAAAGAACAACATGTACTCTTACCCTCTGAACCATTCCTCTAGCCGGTACTGAACTTTTGAAGCAATGGTAGAATTCATTGCCTAAGCTTTAGAGTGATTTTTAAAAAGATGGGCCCAATCCGGCTGTGCTCCAGGTGGTGGGGCTCAGAACCAGGCCCACAACGTCTGCGCATCAGCTCAGGGTACCAGGGACCCGCCTGTCCTGAGTTTTTTTGCAGGAATGGGGCTTAAAATGGTTGTCATTGTAGCCAAGCGTGGTGGCGCACACATTCAAATCCCAGCACTCTGGAGGCAGAGGCAGGGCATCTCTGGTAGTGTGAGGGCAGCCTGGTCTACAGAGTGAGTCCCAGGGCAGCTGGAGCTGTTACACAAAGAAACCTTGTCACAAAAACCAAAACATGTCATTTATTATTTATTGACACATAGGCTTTATCGGCTGAGGACTGAGATAGTCCTGATTTTTCCATAACTGTTATTATCTGCAAAGCCTCTGTTCTTCCTGGCTCATAAGTTACAGTTGCTTGTTCCCATGTTTAGGTACCACTTACCTTGTTGTTTTGGGGAGGGGGCATGTTTTGTTTTGTTTTTTTGAGACTGTGTAGCCCTGGCTGTCCTAGACTCACTTTATAGACCAGGATGGCTTTGAACTCCCAGAGATCCACCTGCCTCTGCCTCCTAGGGTTCTAGGATTATGGGCATGCGCCACCTTGCCCAGCTCCACTTACCTTGTTTTGAGACATGGTCTCTCACTTGGCTTGGAACTTGCGAAGGCTAGATAGGCTGGCAGCCCAGTGAGCCCTTGGGGATTCCCTTGTCTGCCTCACAGGCACAAGCTGCCAGGCCTGGTTTCTTTTCACATGGCCTCCAAGGACCCAACACAGGTCCCCACACTTGCAGGGCAATCAACTGACTAGCTACCCAGCCCCATGAGTTACAGTTTTTAAGAGCTAGGCACACCTTTAAACCTAGCGCTGTGGAGACAGGGGCAGGCAGATCACTGAATTTGAGACCAGTCTGGTCTACACAGAGAAACTGTCTCAAAAGTGGGTATGGGTTAGGGTGGGCAATTAAAGGAGGTACAAGTAGTGTGAGGGGTTGTCCTGTTTCCTGTAGAGAAGTAGAAGCCAGTCTGATACCTAGCATGGGTTCACAGATGGTAAGCTCAGATTCTGCTTCGGTCTTACCTGCAGGGCAGCCTCACCCCATCCTTCCTCATCTTATCTTTGTTTTCCACATCCTAAGGCGGCTGAGGAAGACATACCTAAACAGAAGGAGCGGACACACTTCACTATCCGCCTGACAGAAGCAAAACCTGTGGACAAAGTGAAGCTGATCAAGGAAATCAAGAACTGTATCCAGGGCATAAACCTTGTCCAGGTGGGACCCCTTCCTCACATCCTTCTCCAGTGATGATGCTCAAAGTGACTTTCTTGGTTGGATGTTTTAAGTTTCTAACCACTGTCTCGTTTTAGGCCAAGAAGCTGGTGGAGTCCCTGCCCCAGGAAATCAAAGCAAATGTTGCCAAAGCTGAGGCTGAAAAGATCAAAGCCACCTTGGAAGCAGTGGGTGGCACTGTGGTTCTGGAGTGACACCCCAGTTGTGAGGACTTGTGGACTGGAGTTCCTGGGATCTGGGCACAGGCCTGCTCACCCCTGCTCCTCCCAGGTGCTGTGTTGGGAGCAACAGCTACTGACACAAGTGACCACGTTCCCCTGGGAGAGGGACAGGATGGACCTACTGTGATGGGAGGAACAGTCACAGCCTTTGCAGTGCTCAAGAGATTGCCTTGGGAACTTACCAAGCGAACACACCTCCTTGGTGACTACTGAGAAAATATACTATTCAGGCTGGGTGTGTGCACTGAGTGGTGTGTGTGCCTGGGGCCAGTAGTATAAAGGGTGAGCTAGAGGCATGTGTGTCCTGGACGTTCCCCGTGCTCTTTGCCCTGCTGCTGCCCCTGTTGCCAATGCTTGAGGGTCTGCAGCCATCATCACATCCACTGTTTGGGGCCTGTCCTCCACTACCGAATAGCAGCTTCTGTCCACACTCACACAGCATGGTTCGGAGGCAGGGTTTGGCCAGAGGCTTGGATGGGGAATTTCCATTTAGGTACTTGGAAGGGTTGGTTTGTTTTTTGAGACAGGGCTACTGTCTGTCCTGGAACTTGCTCTGCAGACCAGGCCTGCCTCTGCCTCTGCCTCTGCCTCCTGAGTGCTGAGATCTGAGATGAAGGCTTCTGCCACCCCTGCCCAGCATAGACCTGACATTACAAAAGCAACAAAGTGTGGTGCTGGCCCAACCCACCGAGACAGTCTTGGGTCCAGCACAGCCCAGCTGGGGTGGCCAAAAACTAGCTGTTAGGAAAAAAGAGGTATCCATGAGGGTTGGGCACACTTCACACTTGAAAGGGGAGTTTTGGGGGCTCACAGGGCTGGGGCAAGTGGCAGAGAAGGGCCATGTGCTTGCAGGGCTTGGAAGACCCTGACCCAGCCTGGAATGGGTTACCCCCAAGGTGGCGTGTGGAGCAGCTATTTTTGTTTTTACAACTCTGAGCAGAGCCTGGGAGAGGAACAGAAGGCTCTTCAGCTTGTCTTTGACCTCTGTAGTGACTGAACAGAAAGTACCCACTGGCCTTGCTTCCCGCTGGAAGAACTATTGCAGTTCTGAGAGACCAGAAGAAGGCAACTTACTGTGCAGAGGTGTTTTGTGAGGACGGCCTGAGCCCTGGCAGGCCTGCCTACTCCACAGAACCTGAAGCTTGAGGGTTGCTAGTGGCCACACTGTTCTGGTTAATGATTCCTGGTAGCACTTCAGGGCTGACTCCACAAAGGTGGCTACCAGGAGCCTAGGTGTGACCTGCCAGATCCTGCTAACCCTGGGACAGGCGCTGACAGAGTACAAAATCCCAGGTTGGACCTGGCCTGTGGCCTGAAAAGTTTTCCTCTGCTCTGTGTGCCATCATGGGTAGTGATGCCAGGCCTGTGCCTTCTGAACTTTGAGAAAGATGCCCAAAGGTGGGGGTGACCTGGGCCTCTGGCCAAGTCACTGTGACTGGATGTCTTTCTGACCACATACTTAGGAATCTAAGGGTAGCTATGGTGTGGTGTGCCGGTTGCTGGTAAAACACTTAGGTGCTGTGTGTGAGCTCTGAGCCCCTTCCCAAGTGATGCAAAGCAGCTGCCGTGGGCCTTGTTGGCTAAGGTACCTCTGGAAATCAGGCCGCCTCAGCCCTCCTCTACCTGTTACAGTTCCCTGTGGCCTAGATTAACAGCATGTGTTCATTTCCCAACAGTCTGATGCCAACCTGAGCTACAGAGTAAGACCCTATCTCAAAGCTAAAACCTTAGTCCTTGGTTCCTGGCCTACATGTCCTAGTGCAACTGTTCTTGATCTGTACCTTGTAGACTTTCTCCCATGGGCTTAGGTCTTCTGGCCAGCAGTAGTTTCCAGTCCACTCAAAGGGTAGCCCACATTTGTATGCACTTGTAGCCAGGTCACCTCCATTCAGATAAAAGGGTTAGACTGCTGCTGGGTTTGCACCAAATGAAACTGGATGGATATGGACAGCCTGGGTGGCTTGGAGAAGGCCCATCTACTGTTTCCGAGCTTACTGTGAGGATGAAGCCTACAAAAGTACCCTAACCCTTGGTCCTGTAGGTAGAGGTTCCTCCACACAGCTTTGACAGTGCTTCTGGTGTTTTATATACAAGTGTCTTCTTCCTGAGCACCAACCAGGTTTACGACTTCTTTGCCGTGCCTGGCTCTTCCTGTCCAGTGCTACTCAGCTCCTGGGTAGAGCTGGTCTGTGTGGGCAAGACCCAGGGCAGTCTGGTCTCATCAACCAGGCAGGCAGCTCTTCCTTTCCCCAGCCCAGAATGGCTGAGCTAGGTCAGCATGGATGTTGGCTAGCCCCACAGTGTGCAAGTTGTCTGTGCCTGCTGGGAGAGGAATGGGTCCAGCGAGAAAGGTGACCCTACCTCCCGTACTAGGCTTCTTCCTCCAGAGTAGCGTGGGGAGAAATGCCAGGACAGCACAGCCGACCTCAGGTGAGATGCCAGGAGAGCCTGCATCATGTGACCCAGCTAGTATGGTAGCATCTCAGCATAGGCCTCCTGGAGCCCTGGAAGACAGCATGCTTCCTCCCTCACTGGCATGAAGCTGGCACTAGTTGGCGCGGCCGGATGTTCAGCAGGGTCAGTCAGGGGTCCTAGAACTGTTTGCCAGGCATATCTTACCTTTTTCTTTTGCATCAGATAGAGGTCAAGCCAGAGCTGCAGGACACTTGTCTTTGCTTTTAAAATGTGCGCTGGTCTTCTGTGTGCGCTCATCTCTGAGGGGGTGTTGGATCCTCCGGCCTCCGCCTCGGGCTGCTTCCGCTTGGGTGGTTGCTGTGTGGGGATCAGCACGCTCTAGGTGAGCTAGGGGACCCTGCGTCCAAAGGGCTCTGCCCAAGAAGACTGGCCGACTCAGCGCAAGAAACAAATGAGACACGCGGTTTTGTGGGGTTTGGGTCTGGATTTGGATTTCTTTGCTGGTTGGGAAGTGGAGATGGGCTTCTCCTGTGACCATGCAAATCGGAGCTGCCCCCTCGGAACCCCAGCCAGTAAGCCACGAAGGATCCACAGCCCAGAACCTTCTCCATGGCCCAGGACTGTCCACAGCAAGGCTCGAGCTGAGCTGCGCTTGGCAGGGACTCATTGGGTGTAGGCATGGGGGAGGAGCACCTTTTACTAAGAGCCTTTTGTCCCTGGGTTCTATTTAATTTGCGAGCTGGCCCCAAGAAGGTTTCCATCCCCCTCTACATCTGGGCGGGGCATGGGGGACAGAGGTCCAGTGCTGCAGCGCGTGTCCATCGCCCGGGTAACACCAAGTCAGCACCAGGGCGCAAGATCGGGCTCGGGTTAGAGGGTGCTGGCAGGTAACCAGGCTCGCGATGAATGGAGCAACTTCAGATCTCCGACCCAAGCCATAACCTGGGGAACGGAGGTGGCCGTGGGCTAGCTGAAGGAGTTTGCCGGCAGTCTCTGGCGGGCCAACGGCCTCCGCTCCTAGCCGCGGCTGCTTTAAGAAGAGAGGCGGGGTCTCCTAAGGCCCGAGTCCCGCGGCGGGCGGAGTCCACCGGGCCCCGCCCCTGGGGCCGCGCGGGCGCATTGGCTGCACGGGGCGCGGGCGCTCGGTGGCACTTTGAACCAGGCGTCAAGCGGCTGGAACCGGAGTTGCGGTGCTGAACTGGGTCGCACCGGGTCGCTGCTGCCCTGGCCATGGCCGAGGCACGCGCGTCTCGCTGGTACTTTGGGGGACTGGCTTCCTGCGGGGCCGCCTGCTGCACGCACCCGCTAGACCTGCTCAAGGTGAGTCGAGTCTCAAGGCCCGGCGCCCGCGACAGCCCTAGGCGCCGGGGACCGTCCCGGGCCTGGCGCATACAGGGCGCTCGCTGCGGCCGACGCCTGACTGCGCACCCGGCAATTACCGCCGGCGACGCCCACGCCGGCCTGAGCCCGGCCGCCCTGCTGTGCGCTGCTGGCCTTGGGCCTGCGGCCGCCCCTACGCTGACTTCCCGGTAGGCAGCGATGGAAAATCCCCGGGGACCCCCTGCGGATGGCGTCCGCAGGTGACCGGCAACCAAGCCTCAGAGGGGACATCCCCGCCCGTCGGCTTGCCTGCTGGCTCCCCCCAGTCTTAACAGATGGCTGTCCAGCCTCAGCACTGCGCTTTAATACCCGTGTGACTCTGCCGCTCTGAGCCGTTCTTGGCCGCGAACACTCGGCAGCTCTACTTAGTGCGTGGAGTTAGAGTGGGTACAGGTGTAAGCCTGAAGAGCAGCCTGGTCGCGGCTCACCTGAGCGCCACCTACAGTGCGGGGTGGAGATGTGACCTCGGCCTCCGCTTCGGGCTGCTTCCGCTTGAGTGGTTGCTGTGTGGGGATCAGCACACTCTAGGTGAGCTAGGGGACCCTGCGTCCGAAGGGCTCTGCCCAAGAAGACTGGCCGACTCAGCGCAAGAAACAAGTGAGACACGCGGGTTTGTGAGGTCTAAGTCTTTTGTTTTTCTTTAAAAATGAATTCGGTGGTAGCGCACACCTTTAATCCCAGCACTCGTGAGGCAAAGGTAGGCAGATCTCTGAATTCAAGGCCAGCCTGGTCTACAAATCGAGTCCAGGACATCCAAGGCTACACAGAGAAACCCTTGTTTTCTTCTCAAAAAAAAAAATTGCTTATAGGGCAGACCATCAAGACAGCGCTCTTCCTGTTCCCCAGGCCAGGCCTGATTCTGTCTTAGCGCAGAGAACAAAGTGCTCATCCACTCTACCCAGTAGCTCTGACTGCTACTACAGGCTGGCCTGTGGACAGGGCATTCACCGCTGGCCGCCACCTCCCCCAACCCCCACACTGGATTGTCCTCAAGGTCTGAGCCGGTGATCTAGCCTCAGGCAAGTTCTATCACTTCAAGCTTTTGCTGGGTACCATGGGGACAGAAACCCGCTTGTCCTGGGAGTGGCCTAACAGATCCAACCCCTGGACATTGCCTCTGGCAGTGCTGTAAGAGAAAGGTACTTTCAGTTTGGGAGGGCCTTCTTGGGGGGCTTCACTGTTCCTGCAGCCTTCTCCATCCCGAGGGTCAGGCTCTATGGCTAACCTGGGCATGAGCCTTGGCGACCTCACAACCACCTCTCTCCCAGCCAGTCTTCTTGAATGTGGACTGCCTATAACCTAAAAGACCCTGGTGGTTGTTCACTGTTGAAGTTCCTTTTGGGTTTCAGTACTTCTCAGCCCCACCGCCACACAGAGGTTTACTTGGTGCTTAAGGATCAAGAAAGGCTGCTGTGGTAGCGTGGACCCTTGGACCCGTGCCAGCAGACAGTGCCCAGCCACAGGACAGTCAGTGGCCAGGGCGTTCCGGTGGCGTCTGCTCACGGAGGCCACTTGATTTTAATAAGACAGGCTCTTGCTCTACCTCAGACTGGCCTCAGACTCACGATCCCTCTCCCTCAGTGACCTGAGTGTTAGGGTCATGTGCCTGAACTGCTATGCCAGCTTTGAAAACTTGTTTTGAAGTTGCTTGGTGTGTCCACTTTGCCCTGGCGTGGTCCTGGCACGCACAGAGACCATTGCCCTCATAGCCCCATTCCGTGGTTGGGCCTTCACCCCTGGCCTTGGCCCGTAGACTGGAGGATAGCATCCCTGTTGCTGAGTATAGGCCCCTCTGTCCTTGCCATCCCAGCTGTTTCCCTATCCCCTCTTTTGCATGAATGTGAAGGTACTTGGGGGCCACATTTGGCCACGGACAGGCTTCTTTGGGATCAGGACAAGGGCTGATATAAGAATGCTGATACAAGAAGACCAAAGATCCTGAGTCTGAACCCAGGCCACCAGAGCCCAGGTGGGGCAGGGGCGAGGCAGGGGTGTGTGAGAGTGAGGCAAAGCCCTGAGGGGCAGTAACTGCCACTTCTATAAAATAAAAGAGGACACAATTACAGGCCCGGGGAGAGGCACACCCCACCAGCCTTGGGAACCTCTTAGTCCCCTCACCTTGAGGCAGGGGTGAGGGGTGCTGATAGCACAGGGCCCATAGGACACGGACCTGGAAATAATTCTGGCAGTTGCCTCAGTAGAGCCTGCATGCAGGCCCAGGCATCAGTCTGTTGCAACCTAGCCTCTACCAGCTGTGGCCAGGCCAGAGCTCTGCCGTGCGAGGACTTACCCCACCTGCCCTGCCCTCGCACAGGTGCATCTGCAGACTCAACAGGAGGTGAAGCTGCGCATGACTGGAATGGCCCTGCAGGTGGTGCGAACCGACGGCCTCCTGGCGCTCTACAATGGCCTGAGCGCCTCGCTGTGCAGGCAGGTGTGTGCTCGTGGCTCTCCGACCGGGCCCCTGACCTGGAGGTTCTTTCTTTCTCCCTTGTTGACATCAGCTTCTCAGGTCCTGGGGGCTCAGTCCTTACAGAGGAGCCTTAGGGAGCTCTAACTGCTTTTCCTTCCCCCTTCAGGTTAACACAGGGTGGGGGCAGGGCAGGGGTCAGCCTTCCACTTTCAGGCTGAGGAGAGCCGGGAGCAGCCTCTGGGTTTGTGACTAGGTTTGGCTATTGAGTTGTACTGAGTTGCAAGCTCAGTGGCCTTAGCATGGCCACTGACTGTTCCCAGGGTCATGGGATGATAACTGGGCTGGGGGAGGGCCCAGTCCTCTGAGCCGGGACCCCTCCCCAGATGACCTACTCCCTGACTCGGTTTGCCATCTACGAGACCATGCGGGACTCCATGACCAAGGACTGCCAGGGGCCTCTCCCCTTCCACCACAAGGTGTTGCTGGGCGGCATCAGCGGTGAGCACCGGGAGGTCAGGGTACGGGCCAAGGCCCAGGACATGGGGAACCATCACGTGTTGGCCCTGGCATTTGTGTCACTGCAGGTTTGACTGGAGGCTTCGTGGGGACCCCAGCAGATTTGGTTAATGTCAGGTTTGTACGCGCCTCTCGTCCGCCGAGGTCAAGGGCTTTCCTGTTCCCAAGCAGGCAAGCCTTTGCCCAGGTTACTCCTGAGCTCTGCGGGACCCTCAGCCTGGGTTTGTGGAGGAGATGGGTCCCGCATGAGCCTCCCCTGAACTCGGGTAGGACCCCAGCCAGCGAGCTGACCTGGGAGCTAATGTTTGTTCAGCAGTGTACCCACGCCTGCCTGTGCTGCCATTTCAGGATGCAGAATGACATGAAGCTGCCCCTGAACCAGCGGCGAAAGTGAGTAGTCGTGGGCTCTGGCCAAATGAGGGACAGTAGAAGTGAGAGACCAGGCCAGAGAGGACCCCTGCAGCTCTGCTGCAGCCTAACCAGAATCCCCCATTGCTTGTGGGTCACATGGCTTTAGAATGGACACCATGCACAGTCACCCTGTGCAAGGGAAGTCTCGAGAGGCGGAGGGCTAAGTGCCCACACCTGCCTCTTGGAACCAGGACTGTCGTGTAGGCTGCACCTCTTTGCAGTTGAGGATAGCCCTAGTAAGGTATCTGTGAGTGCAAGGCGCAGGAGAGGAGCCAGCCAGGAGGCCTGGGAAAGGCATGGCCATCCTTGTCCATCCCAGGCCAGCCCCCGGCACAGCATGGGGCTTCGGGGTCAGCGACTTCTGCAGCAGCTGCTTCTAGCTTCCCTCCCCATTTTGCTCAGGCTGTCTGTAATTGAACGCCAGATCCTCCTGGTCTCAGTCTGTAGCACAGGCTGGCCTTGAACTTCTACTTCAGCCCACTGAGTGCTGCAATTACAGGCGTAAGCTGCCAGGCCTGGCTAGTTTCTGGTTGGCTTTCCCTTGGATCCTCCAGCCAAGAGGGCAGGTGACCATCCTGTGTGCTGGGAGTCACAGCACACAGGAGTCATTTCCCGAGTGTTTCCCGTGGGAGAGGTGTACAGACCTGAGACCTTCCCCATTGAGTGTGAAGCCCATGCAAGAGTCTGGTGCCCCACGATGGGGGTTGGGCTTTTTCTGGGGTCTCAGGCACACCTTGCAGAACAGATGGATATGTTGAACCTCACTGACCCATCTTTGCTGCCAACAGCTACTCTCATGCCCTGGATGGTCTGTACCGTGTAGCCCGTGAGGGTAAGAGGACCGTTCCTTTATTGTGAATATGTGGGAAATCAAGTGCAGTGTTAGGGTGGCCTGAGGTTGGGACTGTGATGTCACCTCTAGCTTCCTCCTGCAGAAGGCCTGAAGAAGCTCTTCTCTGGAGCAACCATGGCGTCCAGCCGGGGGGCCCTCGTCACGGTGGGCCAGGTAGGCTTCCTGTACAGGTGGCTCTTGTGGACAGCATCTGTGACCTCTGACCTCTAGCCCCAGGGATCACAGAGCATAGCAGTGAGCACTGGGAACCTTGGGGAGATGCCTGGGGAAGGGCAGCACGGGGGGGTTAGCAGTAGACCCTCACCTGCATGTCCAGGGACAGAGGTGACCGCAAACGTCACGGTGGACCCTGTCCACTCTGTGCACGTGGGGGTTCTCTGGCCATAACTGTCCCTGTTCCCACATGCAGCTGTCCTGCTATGACCAGGCCAAGCAGCTGGTCCTCAGCACTGGGTACCTGTCTGACAACATTTTCACTCACTTTGTCTCCAGTTTCATTGCGGTAAGTGCTCCAGCGGGTGGGGGTGGGCAGGCAGGGCTCAGTTCAAGGAGCCGGTGGGGTTAGCCAAGGCTGAGATGATTTCCTGGGGACCCAGGTCTTTTAAGGGGGCGTGTGGGTAGGGTTTGAGGGCGCCTGAAGGTCCACTGTTGACAAGTTTCCTCCCCAGGGCGGGTGTGCCACATTTCTGTGCCAGCCCCTGGATGTGCTGAAGACCCGCCTGATGAACTCCAAGGGCGAGTATCAGGTAGAGGCAGGGCTGCGGGCTCCAGGGCTAGTTCGGGTTTCTGCCATCTACAGCCATGTCCCGGTGCCAGAACCTCCTCACCTCACTATCTTGGAGATGGGTCTGCTTCCCACTGGGGCATGGGGGCCCTTTCAGTTGCTCAACCCTTGTTGGTACTTGCCTGGGGGTGGGGTTGTACTTTTCCAAGGCCTTGGCCTTGGTTTTGTTTTACATCAGGTTTCTTCCACAAGTTAAAGGAAGCTTTTCACACAGCCTGTAGAGTCCAGCCAGCACCTTGAGAGCTGGTCTGGTTGGTTCTCTCCATGTCCATCCGTTTGGCTCTTGTGGCTTTACTCTTCTGTCCCGTTGATGTCACATTTTGGGCTCCTGCCTTGTCCCTGGGAGCACTCAGAGCCACCGTGCCCTGTGCCTTTGAGTGAGAAGCCTTCCACATCCTTTACTGTTTTTCCAGGGTGTTTTCCACTGTGCGATGGAGACAGCAAAGCTCGGACCGCTGGCCTTTTACAAGGTGTGTTGGTGCGGTGGGGATGGGGGACGGGGAGAGCAACTGGGCCAGGTCCACCTGGACCTCACATCTCCACCTTTGGTGTCCTTCACCCAGGGCCTCTTTCCCGCGGGCATCCGTCTCATCCCCCACACCGTGCTCACCTTCATGTTCCTGGAACAGCTCCGCAAGCACTTTGGCATCAAAGTGCCAACCTGATATCGCCAGGGACACCTGGGCTGTGCTCGGTCACGGTGCTGAGCTTCCTGGAAGAGTGGAAAGGGAGTGGACACCCCCCCCCCCGGGGCTGCCTCGGCCAGGGCTCACTTCAGTGTCCTTTGTCCCTTCCTGGGCCCTGATGTCGCACCTTTGCCCTACTTGCTCCCAGGCTCTCCACATTGGGTTGTCCCGTTTTCCCACCCCATGATTCACTCAGGAGAGAGGTCTGGCCAGGCTGGTCTCACTCTCCCCACCTCCCTGGCTGCTGCCCTGCCCTGCCCTGCCCGGCAAGCAGGGAGAAGTTGAGTGCACTCTCTGCTCCCGCTGGCCATCTGTACGCTGAGCAGTTTCCAGCCAGAACCTGGGTGGTGTGGCGGGGGACAGACCATGGCAGCTTCTGCTGACCGGACGACTAGAGCACACAGGCACTGCCGTCACAAGAGGGACCACCGTGTAGTGCTCTAGAGATAGTGCCTTCAGGAGGGGTGCAGCCGGCAGCACAGATCACCGGCAAATGCCGCACCAGGGGGGTCCAGAGATGGTGCCTGGGGTTCCCACCCCCACCTCCTGCTTGCAGTGTTGGCTGCTTTAGTGGTCAGTTTTGCTGACCCCTCCTGTGCAGCAGCGGGCTGCCATCACCAGGAACTGGCTGTGTCTCTCACGCATCTGTCCTCCCTCGCCCGGCTTCCCTAGGAGGCAGAGATGAGGCCATGATGGATTGTGTGTGGTCTACAGGGACTTCTGTGACCGTGGTCACCCTCATTATCCCTCAGGCTTCAGAGCAGCCTGCTTTCCCTCAAATGGGGTTGGGTGGCTCTACACGAGGTTGGGCCTTGTGCCCGTTTGCCTCCCCCGCGCCCCACGGTTCCCTCAGCACGAGGTGGCAGTGGCCCAGAGGCGCTGTCTGCTCTGCTCTTTGGGGTCTAATAAACCATGTGGCCTGGGAGACCAGCACGTCTTCCCTGCACGCTCCTCACCAGCTCTGAACTCTGGGGTGCTGGCTGTTCTTTGAGCTCTTACCGTTTAGAGCAACACAGCTGCAGAATAGGGGCGGGGAAACAGCGTGGAGATGGCCGCCACGGTGACGGGTGCTGCTAGAGTTAGTCCCTGGGCAACTAGCCAGTGAGTCCAGGAGAACCAAGGAGGCCCCAGGTCTACCGTGAGGGGACACAGACTGAGGAGCCCAAGCTCTGACAGCTGGGCTGGGTGGGGGCTGAGAATATTCCCAGCGTGTAAGCAGAAGCAGGATGTCAGCTGGGGCCACCAGGGCCAGTTCTGAGCATCCCAAAGCCACCCTCGTAAAGGTGGCTGGATCAGAAGACATCCAGTGTTCTTCAGGAGCCACGGCCACGGCCCGCCACTCAGTGGACATCCTGACCACACGGCATTTGCCTATACCACAGTGGTTATCTGCTGCACGTACAGTGTGGCATGGTCTGGAAACATGATGGTGCACAGCATGCACAGAACCCAGGACACCTGAGAACCAGAGCCTGAGGGTTTCAGTCTCCGCTGCTGGTCAGACCCCTGGCTTTGCACTTGCTGAGTGAGAGCAGTGGTGGTCACAGTCCCAGCCTCACCCATGTCCGTCCCTCCATCACAGGAAGGCCTGCGGCCCCAGCTGACCGCAGGCAAGTGTGGACCAGCTCAGTGTAAAAATTAGGTCTGTGAGCTGAGTGCAGAGCCAAATGCCTGTAAATCCTGGCACTTGGAAGTGGAGGCAGGCAGATCTCTGTGAGTTCAAGGTCAGCCTGGTCTACAAAGCAAGTCCAGGACAGGCCACAGAGAAACCCTGTCTCAAGGAATAATAAAATAGGTTTGTGCCAGGTGTGGTGTCAGCACTCAGGCAGATTTCTTGAATCTGAGTCTGGTCTAGACAGTCCAGGCCAGCCACGGCTATGTTGTGTGGAGCATTGTCTCAAGTTTATGCTGTGTGTGGTGGCTCATGCCTGTATCCCCTGCACTTGAGAGAAAGATCAGTGTTCAAGGCTGACTGAAGTCCTGACTCCAGGGGGCTGGGGAGTGGGCTTGTGAGTGGTGCCAGAAGGTCCCGTTCTGAAGCCAGTGGAGAAAACTAGATTGTATTCTATCTTTTGGCCACAAAATTGGATATGGCGGCAGTCACAGCTACCTCATGGGTTGGCATACCCCCCCCCTCCCCAGGGTCTGGCTGGGGTAGGACTCTTGAGGCTGGAAGTCACTCATGCAGTTCCCCACAGGAACGGTTTCTCCAAACCCCAACCCAGTTCCAAGAACTTCCACCTAAACTGGAAACCATGGGCTGTTGAAGCTGTTCACAGAGCAGCTTGGACATGGAGCCCAGGATGGCCTCTGGGGCACCGGGGCCACTGGAGAAGCTGATACTACACCCAACACCTTCCTCTCGGGCTGCCTCACAGCCCTGCCCAGCAGAGCCTGCCTGGAGGTGAGGAAGTACCCAGGCTGGTTTGGTGGGGTCAGGCCTGGCAACAGGCCCTGCAGGGCAAGGTGCATATGCTAAGGTAGGCACCTGCTTTCCCTACCATGAGCAGCTGCTCCCTGCATGGAGAGGGCAGGTCAGAGGGCACACAGAAGGGTACCATCTCAAGGGAGGAGGGCAGTGGACCAGCCTTGCGTTACCTTGTTGGGTTGTAGGCCCCAAGGCTAAAAGCCTGTGTCCATTTGGGCCCTGTGCTCAGCTCCAAGGCCTGAGCTGTCAGCACTTTTCAGTGAACCTTAGGTCTCTCCCTACAGAATGACTTTACAGTTCACAAGTAATGACTATTGTAACAAAAAGTAAACAGTAATCTCTAACCATAAGACGTCAGCAGAGATGTCAGGACATGCGCAGAGAGGGACTCGGCTTTTCTGTGCTTGCCATGTGGACAGGAGCGGAGTTTCCATCCCTCAGATGCTGGCATGAGGTCAGCACAGGCCTTCTGGTGGCCAGTGGCCAACCCAGTCGTACTGGCAAGATCCTGGTAGGTCTAGTGAGAGACATCATCTCAAAAAAAGGTTGGGGGAGGAAGACACTGAACATTGACCTCTGACGTCTAAACATGCACATGGGCAAATGCACCCACATAAACACAAAGATCTTTCAATATGTGATGCCATGAAGAATGCCCACACGGTCCAGGATAAAGTTGTGCTTACCTTGCACCAAACACATTTGTCAACTGGCACAGACCAGGCTGGCCTTGAACTCACAAAGATCCACCTGCCTCTGCCTCCTGAATGCTGGGATTAAAGGGGTGTGCCACCATGGCAACACTTCTGTTTTTTTCTTTTTTTTTTTTTTTAGACAGGGTCTCTCTGTGTAGACTTGGCTGTCCTGGAACCACTCTGTAGATTGGGCTGGCCTTGAACTTGACATTTTTAACTTTAAAAAAACTGAAAATATCAGTATCAACAAAAAGGTTGAGTCACAGGCACTACACAACACAGCAGTCACAGCTGTTTGTGTGGTTGGTAGCTGGTCTTTGACAAAAACCCATTTCTGAGAACATCTAACCCACCCCAGCCCTTTGAGCCAGGCTTCTGTGGAAACTGATGTCCTAGGGTGTCAGGGCAGCTGTCTCTGCCCGCCAGCTCTGGGGGAGTGTAGAGTGTAGGGAAGCTCCCAACTTCCTGGAATTGAAACACTATTCACTCTGTAGCCCAGGTTGGCCTCAAAAACCCATCACTCCTTTGCTTTCACTCTCCCAAATCCTGAGACTTCAAGCCCAGTTCTGTTACTTTTGTTCAATTGAAACAGGGTTCCGTCTTCGTTTGGATTACTAGTGCTGTGATGGAACATCATTCTCCAACACCCTTCATTAACCAAGAAGTCAAGACAGGCGCTCAAGCAGGGTGGGAGGTGTGGGAGAGGCCTGAGGCAGCCTCCTCGCTTTCTTATGGAAGCCAGGATGGCCCCACCGGGCTTAACTAAGAAATGCCTTTTATTATGTATACAGTGTTCTCACCAGAGGAGGTGCCAGATTGCACTATAGATGGTCATGAGCCACCATGTGGGTGCTGGGGATTGAACTCCAAACCTTTGGAAGACCAGACAGTGCTCTTAACCTCTGAGCCATCTCCCCTGCTCCCTAACAAACCCATCTTACAGAGGCATCTTCTCAGCTGGAGTTTCCTCCTCACAGAGGACTCTAACCTATATCAAGTTGGCATAAAATTAACCAACACAGTATCTTTAAGTAGCCAACAGGAGCCTTGAACTCTGGACCCTTCTACCTTAGCCTCCCATGTGCTAGGATTACAGGCATTTACCAACACTTTGACCAGTGTAGTGTTATCAATAAAGTTTTAATGGGGTTTTGTTGCTGCTGTTTTGGGGGGAGCTGGCCTCTAACTCAGAGATCTACATGCCTCTGCTTCTTGAGTGCTGGAATCAAAGATGTGTTGCTCCCCCTCCCCCAGCTCTGGTTTGTTTGTTTGGTTCAGTTGGTTTTGGTTTCTTTAGACAGGGTTTCTTCTATGTGTAGCTTTGGCTGTTCTGGAACTCACACTGTAAACTAGAGCTCTGCCTCCTGAGTGCTGGGATTAGAGGCCTTTGGCACTACCGAGTGGCTAATCATTTGTTTCTTCCGTTGAGGGTCTATCAAAGTGTGGCAGCCACTTGCTGTGGCTGCCCAAGATCCGACAGCCTCTGCTGCTACACAGGACAGCGCTCCACTTGTTTCCAAAAACACAGTTTATAGCTAGTGTGAGAATGTGAGTGTGTGTGAGTGTGTGTGCCACATGTGTGCTGGTACCTGGGGAGACCAGAAGGTTTCAGAGTTCCTGGAACTAGTCACAGACAGTTCTGAGAACTAGGGTACCCTGTCATGAGTAGTAGGGGCTGAACTCAGGACCTTTTAACCAATGAACCATCTCTCCAGCCCTGTATCTGACATCTTCCCTGTGGGTCTGTGGCCTGCCTGGTCCAGGACACCCAGGGCTGTTACACAGAGTCTGTGCAGGGAAAAAAAGTTACAAATGCCTTCCCTGTACGCAAGACATTGAATGAAAATTATATTTGATATAGCTCTGGCTGTTCTGGAACTCACCCTCTAGACCAGGTTGTCCTTGAACTCAGCTCTACCTGCCTCTGCCTCCCAGATGCTGAGATTAAAGGCAGGCATCAACATCACACCGGGCTTGATGTTTATTTTAAAAATTTTAATAAAACTTATTATTGTGTATGTGAATCAGATGACAACTTTATGTCGTGTTGTGGGCATTTGCCCACCTGTGTGCCTGTGCACTGGTGTGCAGTGCCCCTGAAGGCCAGAAGGGGGCACTGGAATCCCGGAGACTGAGGTTACAAAGGGTTCTGAAGCACTGCTTTTTGCTGAGACCTGAAACCCTGTCCTCCTGAAGAACACACCAGGTGAGCTCATGTTTAAAAGAAACATTTAAAATGCTTCTTACAGAACCATGTGTGTGTTCCCAGCATACAGGAGGCTTGAGGCCGGAGGGTTGTCTGGGTTTCATAGCAGGGCAACAACAACAACAATAATAAACCATCTATTGAGGAGCTGAACACGAACACTCCTACTCCTAGGGGCAGCAGCTGGTGTTCTAAGATGGAGAATCGAGCGGTGAGCAGAGCCGGTGTCCCTGGTTGCCCTGGTCTGTAGCCCTCGGCAGCCCTCCACCCGCAGTGCCGGGCACCTATCTACCTCTGCCGGGCCTGGGCTCCCCCAGCTGCCCTCGTAGTGAGGACATGCTCACTACTTGTTGCTTTGTTGTCAAACTTATGCCTGTCCCCAGCTCTGAAGTCATCACTACCTTTCCTCGAAGACAACCAAACAGCAAATGGCTGCACACACAATGAGGGCCGGAGGGCAGGGGCTGTAGCTTGCTCGCTCGGTAGACTGCTTCCCTGTTATGCATACAACTCCGAGTTCCATCCCCAGCACTCGGGAAGCAGAGGCAGCTGGTTCTCTGTGAGTTCGAGGCCAGCCTTATCTACAGAGTGAGTTCTAGGACAGCCAGGGCTGTACAGAGAAACCCTGTTTAAAAAAATAAAATAAAATAAACCTTAAAGCAAAAGAGGGCTGGAACGTAGCTGTAGCTTCGTGGTAGATGTTGGGCTTACCATGCATGAGGCTATAGACTCCATCTCCAGCCCCAGGAAGGAGAGAAACTGAGCCAGAAACTGTGAGCCAGAGAGAAAGTGAGCAAGAGAGACGGGCAATGCTCTGCAGTTTGACCTAAGAAGCCACTTGGCAGCACCAGTGACCCTAGATTGACCAGAGTCCCTCGTTAGTCTTCCTTGTTTCCACGTCCAACTCCAGACCAGATCACTCCCAGGGCAGACTCTGCCCCTCTCCCCCCCCCCCCCCCGTCAGAATGGGGTCTTTGTTTCCCTGAGGCTTTGCTTTTCGCTTGTTTCTGAGACAGGTTTCTGTGTGGAGTCCTCTGCCGCCGAGATTAAAGGCTTGAGCCACCAGCACCCAGACTTTAAATTTGTTTTGACAGCCAGGCGAGGTGGCACATGCCTTGGGAGGCAGAGGCAGGCAGATCTCTGTTAGAGGCCAGCCTGATCTACAAATTGAGTTCCAGGACAGCAGGGGCTACACAGAGAGACCCTGTAGGCACACTTTATTATTTTTTTAGGTGTACTTTTAAAAACTGTTTTATTTACATTTCTTTTTATCTTTTCTCCCTACTCCATTCTAATCCCTTCCAACACCCAACACCAGGTAGGAGAGAGAAAGGGTGAGTGGGAGAGGGGCACAGTTCTTAGCTGCTTCCTGTCGTCAGGGTCCTCGGGGTCCTTGGAGCCAGTCCAGTCCTCGTTTCAGGAGATCTTCTCATTTCACAACAGCAACAGGAGCCGCAGAGGGAAGCAACAGCCTTGTTCCTTCTCCCGGCTCCACTCTGTGTGCTCTGCCTTTCAGTCTCTCTCAGAGTCCTCAGATTTAAACCATCTGCAGCTGGCAAAGAGCTCCTCTCAGAGCCCACACGAGGCAAATAGTCTGCTGCTGTGGACTGCCTGAATCAGCCCCATATCCCACACCTGGGACCAAAACACCACCATGTTTACATCCACAACAAAACCCCATCTCAAAAAGCCAAAAAATTTTTAAACTTATTTATGTGTATGTGCGTGTCTTTTTGCGTGTGCACATACACGTATGTGGCTCCTGCAGAAGCAAGAACCACGTGCTGGGCTCCCGGGAACTGAGTGGCCTGCCTGGTATGGATGGAGCCTCCAGGAGCAGTGTGTACTATTGATTGCTGTAACTGACTGTCTCCAAGACAGACAGCTACAACCTTGGGGAACTCAGCTGTGCCCTCACTTTACAAAAAGATCCCAGCCGGACTTACTGTTTACACTCACAAGGGTCAGGAAAGGGCCGGACACCCTCATCTGTTGTCTGTTCCTTAATTGCCTGAGGCTCCAGGGAGGGCTGAGGAGGAGATGAGGGCCTGTGTGTGGCTGTGGGCGTTCCCTCACCCCTGCTGGGGTTCTGTAGCTGGGAGAAGCACACCCACACCCCCCTCCTATGCTCTGCCAGGAAGCCCAATAAACTCAGGTTCCTCAGAGGGAGCTCTGGCCAAATGGTCCCGGCTTCTTGTTGAGCAGCATCTCTCCCCCACAGAAGGAATTTTAGCAACAACTGCTGAGCAATCTCTACCGTTGTGGTTTTGACTTTATTATTATTATTGTTTAATTTTATTTCCAAGCTGCGTGTGTGAGTGTGTGTCTGTGTGTGAGTGTGTGCACATGATGCAGGTACCCGCAGAGGCAGCTGACCCCTGGAGCTGGAGTTAGAGGAACTTGCACACTGCCTAATGTGGGGGCACCGCACATTGGTTCCTACGCAAGAGCAGGCCTTGCCCTTAGCTGTTGAGCTAGCTCTCCAGCCCCTTCTTGTTATTTTTTAACACCTATCTGTCTCTCTGTGTCTGTCCATCCATCCATCCATCCATCCATCCATCCATCCATCCATCCATCCATCCATTTATTGTGATGTGGGTGGGAGGGGTGACTGATTTCAGAGAACAACTTTCATGTGTGGGCTCTCCTTTTACCATGAGGGCGCAGGCCCTGTCTGAGAGGTCAGCTGACGATAGCATGTTCACCCGCTCTGCCATCTCAGCAGCCCTTCCTTGTGCCTTTCTGTCTGTCTGTCTGAGACAGGTTCCTCTGTAGCCTTAGCTGTCCTAGAACTCATTACATAGAACTCACCAAGATTCACCCAACTCTGCCCCCTGAATTAAAGGTGCTCATTGCTGAGCCCAGCACAGCTCTCCAGCAGGCCATTCCAGAACGTTCTGTGGGAGAGCTCATCAGGTCCCTGTCATCCGTTCATGGCTGTGCCATGGGAGGGTTTCCTTGGGGTGGGCTGGCTCTTCCTCACTTTCTCCAAGGAAGCAGCCACCGTGTCAGCGGCTAGGAATTTCCTTCGTCAAAGTAGAATTTAAAAGAAGAAATGAAAAACAAATGAGGTAGGAGAAAGCTGGGGTCTTCAGGAAAATATACCGCACAAGAGAAATTAGTTCCCAATATAAAGAACCCCCCAGAGAAGACCAGCCTGGTGGTTTCCTGTGTTCCCTGTGGCCTCCTCTGCCTCCTCCTCTCTTATCTGTGGGTGAAAGGAAGTATCAGGAGAGTGTGGGTGCGGCACTGATGTCTCTCCCATCTCTAGAGGACATAAGAACTACAGTGCAGAGGTTCCGCTTGCCCCTCATTTCTCTTCTCACCACATCCTTCCAAGGCACTTCCTGGGCGATCGGCACTTTCCTCTTTCCTACAGGTATGGGCCTAGCACTTCTGTTCTCAACCCTTAGACCCCTCAGATCCCTGGGCTACCAGGGGAACCTTCCCTGGTAGAGGCTAATCTGAGTTCTGCTTCAGTGGTGCCGCCTCAGGCCTTAAGAGGTTTGGCCAGATAGAAGAAGTCTGCATGGGCCTCCTGGAAATGGTTGTGTGGTATCCACCAGAGAATACTATTCGAGCATGGGTTTAAGCCAATACAAAGTTTTTATTTCTCTGTATTAGCCAGCAGGCAACTACACTGCATGTTCCAGATCCCAATGCAGCCACGAGCTTTTCTCAGGGTGAGCTTTTAAGCCCAAAAACTACATCCTGGGTTGACATAATTCAGTTAGTAAGAACAGTTAGCCAGAAGCAGAATTACAGAGGCCAAAAAGCAAAGTTAAAACATTGAGAGACTTCCCCAGAACTATGGACTTTAATGGACTTTGGGTTTGTTTTGACAGGTGGTGCTGTCTACATGCTGAGTTTTATGGTCTGAATGGTACTTCCAACATGGAGTCAGTTGTGCTAAGGTCTGGGGACCCTGTTGCAGAAATGACTTGGGTGCTATTCTGCAAGTTACTCCACCAGGCTCCACCAAGAATGTGTCCATCTGTTGGGTCCTTTCTTGGTAAATAGTTTTAGAAAGGCTGGGTGCTCTCTCCCTGAAGCCCTGTGGCCCTGGAGTTTGGCTGGGCCCGCCCCAGCCATGTCCAGTGCCCCTTCCAGTGAGGAGCTTGAGAAAACTGTGCTTAAGCTGAAGAATTCTTTCACTTGTGTTGCTTTGGCTTAACCAGGATCTTTGCAGTCATGGGAGCTGTAATTCCTTTCAAAGACAGGGTTTTGCAACAGAACCTGTTTCATAACAAAACAAAAGACCAGCTTTCCTTCTCTTTTCTTCCCCCCCACCCCGCCCCGATATTTGTATAAACTCCTTTACGGCTCCAAAGTATGGTTGAGACTGGAATGCTTTTCTTATAGTTATGAAGGGCGGTGCAGCCAGATGCATTCTGAAGAGTCCAGAGAAAGGGAGAGAAAGTAGTAGATGGACCATGGCCAGCAGCCTGGACCTGGTCATGGGAAGGTGGGGGTGGGGTAGAAGAAAGGAAGAAGAGAGTGCCATCGAAGCAGACTGAGAGTGAGGGGCAAGACCGAGGCGGGCAGGAGCTAATGATGGCAGGTGATAAGGCAACCAGAAGCTGGGGAAGGGGGCCCAGGACCTGGAGAACTTCAGGGTAGGGTGGTGAGGAGAGCCAAGGAGAGCCAGGAGGCCAGCAGGGGCTCTACAGCAGGCACTTGTGATGCTGAGAGAGCCCAGGGAACAGTGCCCATTTTGGTAACAAGCATCACAACCATCCATCCATCCTGAGTTTCTTTCGGGTCTGTCCCTGAGGGTCCTGAGCACACTCCATAGACAGAATCCACCTGCCTCTGCCTCCCAAGTACTGGAGTGCCTGCCTTTTTGTTTCTTAAATTTATTTATGTATACACAGGTATTTCACCTGCTGACATATTTGTCACGTGCCTGTGAGGGCCAGAAGGCCCAAGTCCTCTGGGACTGGAGTTGCAGACAGTTGTGAGCTGCTGTATGGGTTCTGGGAACTGAACCCAGGTCCTTTGGAAGAGCAGCCTGTGCCCTTAACCACTGAGCTATCTCTCCAGCCCCTGTGTTGCTCTTAGATGTCTGGGCATGTGCTTCCTGCCTCCGGTGAAGGATTTACATGGCAGACGTCCTCTTTTGAGGCTTCTGGTGTTCACTGAGGGTCCTTGGTCCCCGACTGTTCCTGCCTCCCACTCTAGAGCTGACAGGTCACTCTGGGTCTGTCCTTGGCTGTCCTTGGTCTGCTTTCCAGCGGCTGTGGACTCCAGCTCGCACCACCCACTTCCGGTTCTGTAACCTTTCCCCCTCCTCTCTAGCAGAGATCACCTTTGTCCCTTTCAGGTGTTAAACTGGAACAACCCAATCTGCCCTTTGCGCTGACTCCTGAGGCTGTCAAAGGTCAAACCTAGGCAGCCCGCAGTTCCTAATCTGGTTTGTTTAGATTCTGGCTGCAGGCAAGGATTTGCCTAGGGAAACAGCTCGCACCATAGGCAGAAAAAGAGCGAGGAAAGCTGGGAGGAGGGCAGCAGCAGTGATTCCAGTTATGTCCCGACGGGAAGTCAGGGAAGGAAACAGGAGAGCAGCCTCATCCTAGGAGAGATTCCGGCGGAGGGATTCTCCTGTGGCCTGTGGTGGCCCTCAGCTTGTTTAGGCCTCCACGGTACTCCCGATAATCCCTAAACTAGAGGCCAAGTAGAGAGGATTAGGAGTTTAATGCTCAGTAGTGCACTGGAAGCCAGCCTGGGCTACAGAGAGCCTAAGGCAGTGTGTGTTGGGGGAGGGGGGTGCTGGGGACTCTGGCCCTGGTTCCCATCAGCCTGGTGATAGCTGTGCAGCACAGTGGCTCAGCGCCTGTCTTCCTTACAGTTTCTTTCACTGTTGGAAACACCAGGACCAAAAGCAACTTGGGGAGGTCACATGACAGTGCTGAGGGAAGTTGGGGGCCAGAAGCAGAGGCCCTGGATGCTCTCTCCTTTGCTCAGCCTGTTTTCTTATATACCCAGGCTACAATGGGCTGTGCCCTCCCACATCCATGACTACAGGAAAGCCTGTAGTCTCCTCGGCTCAGGCCGGCTCTACCCCACAGCAGCTGATGTCCTTAACATTCAGCCCATGGTACTGGCATCTCCAAAATGCCAGGCTCTCCACTGCACTGGCTGCTCTTTCCAGGGATCCTGGCACTGTGTAGTCTCAAATTCTCTCCAAGAGCTTTTCCCTCCTGGGGCTCCCGGGGGAGTGCTCTGCAGTGCTCTCTTGGTGCCTCAGCTGCTCCCAGGGTGCCTGAGACCTTCAAAACCAACACCATGGTGTGTGTGTTGGGGGGCGCTCACCTCCAATCCCAGCACTTGGGAGGCAGAGGCAGGCAGATCTCTGTGAGTTCAAGGCCAGTCTGGTATATAGAGCCAGTTTCAGGCCAGCCAGGACTACAAGATGAGATCCTGTCTCGAAAAAATATTACTTGGGAAAACCTTTTACTTACCAAGTTTGGCTGCCAGTGTGAGCTATACCTTCACCTGCTCTGGACCACAGTTTTTGTGTGGTTGCCCTAAGGAAGGACTCCTCGATTTATGATCCCAGTGATTCAGGTCTCTTTTTGTTTGTTTTAAGGTCTGTTTTGTAGATCTGGCTGGCCTCGAACTCACAGAGATCCATCTGTCTCTGCCACCCGAGTGCTGCTGGCATTAATGGCATGGTCTGCCCAGAATTTTTTAAAGATTTACTTATTTTATATGCGTGGGTGTTTTGCTTACATGTCTGTGCAACCATGTGCATGCCCAGTCCCTGAGAAGGTCAGAAGAGGGCACAGTGTGCCTTAAAACTGAAGCTATGGTTGGTGTGAGCCATTAAGTGAGCACTGAGACTTGACTTGGAAATTCACATTTCCCAGGGCTTCTTGGGGGCCCTTCACGTGTTCCTCCCCTTCCCTTTGGCTCACCTGTTTGCAGTCACACCCTATTGCCCCATCCTACTGAGAAGTCCCATAAAGCTGACCTTCCGCGGCCCCACCTCCCTCATTGTCCCAAGCCACGATGATGGAACTGACGACAGCACCTCTGCCAATCATCTGGAGACTGAAGCCTTGCTGGAGCTGTCCCCAGCAACGGAGCCTCCCCTCACCAAATCACTACGGCTCAAAATGCTTTCCAAATAACAATTATTCACCCAGGAGACGGGGCCAGATTCTGGTGACTTTCATTCATTCCATGGGGGTGGTTCTAAGAAAGAGCAAGGATCCTGACGCGTCTTGCCTGGGGCTGAGGCCTGAAGGAATAGAAGCCCCAGCTGGTGGCAGCAAGCCCTAAAAGCAACAGTCCTGGGTCCATGCCCTTTCTGGGGAAGGTATCAGAAGGGCTCTTCCTGACAGTAGTCGTTAGAGCCAGGCACATAGTCAGGAACTGTTAGGGGCTCTTGAACAAGACGGAAATGGGGGTCAGTCTTGGCTAGTAAATGCATGGCCCTGGCTAGCTAGCAGTTCCTTGGGCAGTTAGTCATGAGCAGCCAGCTGGGTGGTGGTCGCACACGCCTTTAATCCCAGCATTCAGGAGGCAGAGGCAGCTGGAGTTCAAGGCCAGCCTGATCTGAAGGAGTTAGTTCTAGAACAGACAAGTAAAAAAATAAAAGCCTTCTATGCCGCCCTAGCTCTGAATAATGACATGGAGATGCCTCAGTTTTATTACAACTTTCAGGCATTACAGGTGGGCACACGTTCAGCTGTTTTTCTTCTGTCTGCCTTACTCTGCTTCCTTGATGGATACTCAGCTCCTCTAAGGCAACAAAACTGGCCTGACCTGCTTCCCAGTGGCCCGTTACCTGCCATCTTGGTCTCACTCTGGCTGTTCCTTCCTCATCCATGTCCCTATTGAACGTCCCCTGGTCCCAGACTGCAACCAGATCTCTGGGCACAGAAATCAGCATTTGAATACACAGTGCACAAAACAACACCACAATAGAAGGCTGCACAAAGAAAGCCTGTCTCAAAAAACCCAAAAACGGGCTGGAGAGACGGCTCAGAGATTAAGAGAACTGGCTGTTCTTCCTAAAGGTCCTGAGTTCAATTCCCAGCACCCACATGGTGGCTTACAACTAGCTATAGTGAGGTCTGGCGCCCTCTTCTGGCGTGCAGCCCTGACTCCCCACCGTGACCTCTTCTCAGTGCTGTGGCTTTTTGAAAACAGGATCTTAGCAAGTTGCCCAGATTCACTACGTTCATTGGTCCTCCTGCCTCGGCCTCCTCGGCTCTGAGTTCCGAGCACACCCCACCACAGTTGGCTCAGTGCTCATGTTTGCACCGGCTTTTCACATGTGCTGCACTAATATTCTGTCTTAGTCTTTCTTACAAAGAAGGCTGGAGAGGTGAGGCAAGGGGTTGGCAGCTTTAGGGTGAAAGGTCTTTCCTGGAGTGACGGGAGTTTAGTTGACTGCACTGGCCTGGGTTAGGGGCACACACCTGTATCCCCAGAACAGGGGGTGGCTGTCGTCACATATTGATTTCATTGACTCCTAACAGTGGGAGCAGCAGCTGCCTCTGACCCTGTTGCCTGCCTTTGGGACCCTTCCCTCCCAATGGGTCGCCTTGTCCAGCCAGGGCTGGCTGACATCCACCCAGGCTAGCCATTTTCTGAAGAGAAGCAGAGGAGGAGTGGTTGGATGTTGGTCAGGGAGGGGCCAGGAGGAGAAGAGGAAAGGGAAAGAGTGATCAGGATGTAAAATAGATAAAATAACGGATCTCTGTGGGTTCGAGGCCAGCCTGGTCTACAGAGTGAGTCCAGGACAGCCAAGGCTACTCAGAGAAACCCTGTCTCGAAAAACCAAATTAATAGTAATAATAATAATAGTAATAATTTCAAAAATATAAATATTTTATTTTTAAAAAACGTTTTTTGCCTGATGATAGTGGTGCACGCCTTTAATCCCAGCACAAGGGAGGCAGAGGCAAGCAAATCTCTGAGTTTGAGACCAGCCTGGTCTACAGAGCAAGCTCAAGGCGGGCAGGCTACACAGAGAAACCCTGTGTCAAAAAGCCAAAACCAAAAAGAAAAGGGAAAAAAAAAAAAAGCTGTTCCCTTTACTTTATATAATGTGTGTGTGTGTTTTGCCTGAATGTCTGTGTACCACTTGCATGCCCGGTGCCCTCAGAGGCCAGAAGAGGGCATCAGCTCACCTGGAACTGGAGCTACAAGTTCATATACCATGTGGGAGCTGCCAACGGGATCCCGGTCCTCAGGAAGAGTAGCCGGTGCTCTCAACAGCTGAGCGTCTCAGTAGCTGCTTCCTTTCTCCTGACTCAATAGCCCTTTAATCACATGCTTCGTGGCTGTGTCAGCGCTGGGTGGGGAGGGCTGGGGCCATGCCTGGTGTCCACACCTGCATAGCCTGGACCGCCCGCAGCAGGGCTGCGCGGCCAGGTTTCAGTACAGCCTGCAGCTCCCGGAGTGGCCTCTGGGTGGCAGCCTTGCAGTGTCAACCGGCCTGCCTTACAGCCTGACTGGCAGGGCAGGGCAGACCGGGAAGTATACCCAGAAAGGGTGTGGCTCTGGCAGATGGAGGTGGGGCCTGGACTCAGGTGCCATGCTAGCTAGGCCCCGGAGTGGACGTGGCAGTCCAGGGTCCAGGGTGAAACAGGAGCCCAACCCCAGGATGAGGCTCAGAGTTGTGCCTGCCCTGGCAGAACACAGCCTGTGTGGATGGAGGGTCCAGCCAAAGTTGGAAAGTTGGCAAAGCGTTTTTTCAGGGTTTGGTTGGGAGCATTCGCACTGTGGAAATACAAAAGCACAAACTTTGGGGCATTTGGGGATGTGAACATAGTAACATAGTAATGTGTTTCTAGGCAGCTGGGCCTAGAGAGTAAAACTGTCTCCAAGGAGGGGGAGGGAGAGGGAACCCTCCCCGGCACAAGGCTGTCTCACCAGTGCCTCCGGACCACCTTTCCTTCCTTGGGGATAACCGAAGAAGGACTGCCTGCTCCGCTGAGCCTCTACCTGCAGCCCAGCGGAAGATCCAGCTCTCCATCGAGGCCCGTGCAGGGACTGGGAGCCTCCTGGGGGAATCCCCTGGGTCCAGCCTCACCCGGCAGATGCTTGGACAGCTTGTGTTTGCACATTCAGGCCCCACACAGAGGCTTCCTTGGAAACCTACTTCCCCTTCCTCACGCCTGACAGTCCCTGGAACATCCCTGCCTGAGTCGGTAGAAGAGTGTGTGACCACAATTGCTCTAATCTTGTGCAACTTGGAACTTCAGGGTGTTGAAACTCTTCCTCCTGAGCTATATGGGAGCAGACAGACTACTGACTACCAGAGTAACCCAGGGATGAAGCCAGCACCAAGAGGTGGGCAAAACACAGGGAAGGTGAGCCAGGGCCCTGAACCAGGCCTTCTGAAGCCTCCGTCATACTCTCTTCCCAGCCACTTCGAGCTGTAGTTCTAGAGACTCGTGACCGACTCGTGACCAAGATGTCATGGTTCCCAGGGCACAGGCTCAGGCGCATTCAAGTTGTTGGTGACAGCAGGAGCATTAAACACCTGGGTTAAGGCCAGTGACAGAAATGGCCTCCCTTCTTGTGAAGCTTGAGGACACAGGATGGGCTGTGTGGCTCCAGGGCACAGCCTCTGTGTCAGGGTCACTCTTGCCACTTATGGTAGTTTATGCCTGGGAACGGAGCCCAGGGCCTGTGCAGGCCAGACATGCCTGGTATCACTCCACGGTCTACACTACACACACACACACACAGATACAGACACATACACACACTCACACCCATGAATGGTCAAAATCTACAGTTCCAGCCCTCAGCTGGCTCATGTGACCCCGCCCCTCGCTGGGGTACTGTTATCAGCTGCTGGTCTGGGAGCCAATGTCCTTGCGAGGCGTGGCTGCTGGCCCTGCTGCCCCTGCTTCAGGGGAGGCCCCAAAGCTATGAAAGAGGGTGTGCTGGGGAGCGGAGGGAAAGACGCACCTTTAATCCAGCACTCGGGAGGTGGAGGCAGGCACATCTCTGTGAGTTCAAGGCCAGCCTGGTCTACAGAGTGAGTTTCAGGACAGACAGAGCTGCAGAGAGAAACCCTGTGTCTCAAAACATAACAAACTTACAAACAAAAACCCCATAATTTAAAGACATTCTCACTGGGTCAGCGAGATGAAACAGATTGCAACTACAGGAGCTTACCTTTCCCTTGTCTCTTGTGGTGGAAAGAAGTGAGTCCTGTTGTTTTAAATACAAAATTCCGATCGTTTGATTTTACCATTACCTGGAAGCCAGAAGCTGGGGTGAAAGCTGCTAGCTCAGAGGCAGAGAAAGCTCCCAGCTGAGCTTCCTCCTCAGTGGATACCCCAGACAGAAAAGTCCCCCTCCACACTGCACCGAACACCCCTCCAGCCGTGTTCCCCCTTCCTGTGTTTTCTTATGTGGCTGGCCGCTCGCTCCACCTCTTGACCTAGGGTTAACTTTACTTAATCCTGTTTACAGAAAGCTCTTGGAGGCAAGGTGTGTGCTGGGCTGAGCCAATTCACAACTAGAAACAGGTGTTTCCAGTACACAATCTCAGGGTTCAGAGTGTGATCGAATATCCTGCAGTACACTTCCACAGGTTACATATTCACATACACCCATACGCACACAAATAAATACATGTAATTAAAAACCTTTCAAGGGGCTGGATCTGTGAGGGGCCGGGGGGGGGGGGAGTGCGAGATTACTACAGTCAAAGCATATTATATGTAAATTTGTAAGAATTAATGCGACTATTATATATATATTTTTCCAAGATAGAGTTTTTCTCTGTATCCCTGGCTGTCCTGGAACTCTGTAGATCAGGCTGGCCTCCAGATCCGCCTACCTCTGCCTCCTGAATGCTGGGATTAAAGGTGTGTGTTACCACCACCTGTTTTAAATATCTTTTAAAAAAATAAGCCAAATGCAATGGCACACGCCTTTAATCAGCACTCAGACAAGCAGAGGCAGGTGGATCTCTGTGAGTTTGAGGCCAACCTGGTCTACAAAGTGAGTCCAGGACAGCTAGTGTTACACAGAGAGATCCTGTCTGGAAAAACAAAAATAAACAAACAAAAAAACAAAACAAAAACTAGCCAGGCACCGTGGTGGCACACACCTGTAATCCCAGCACTCAGAAAGGCAGAGGCAGGAGGATCTCTGTGAGTTCAAGCCCAGCCTGGTCTACAAAGTGAGTTCCAGGACAGCCAGGGCTATACAGAGAGATCCTGTCTAAAAAAAAAATCCTATTATTCCTCCAAGTGGCATTATGGCTCAGAACTGTAATCTCAGGACTGAAAGGCTGGGGCAGGAGGTTTGCTGCAATTGTAAGGACACCTTGGTCTACAGTGTGAGACCCTGTCTCAGCAGAACAAAATTTGTAAGTCTGGAGCTGGAGAGATGGCTCAGTAGTTAAGAACATTTCAAGCCTGAGCACCAGAATTCAGACCCCAGCCAACATAAAGGGACAAGCATTCTGTGCATGCCTATAATTCAGGTTCCAAAGGGTACCAAGAAAGGAGGGTCGTGCGTGGGCTTGCTGGTTCCCGTGCTGGCTGAACACAAACCACAAATTCTGACGGGAAAAGACCCCGCCACAAGAAGGAACAGCTAGACACCAGTGCCCCTCTCTCCCCTTCGAAGACACAGGCACAAGTACCCACACATGCACACACACACATTCTCATATCCCCACACACCAGGGGTGGTGGCACACACCTGTAATCTCATCCCTCAGGAGGCAGAGGGAGAAGGAAGGATCATAAATTCAAGGCCAACCTTGTTTACTCGAGACTGTGCCTCAAAAACAAAGAACCCTTCACTAGTTTAGCCTGCCTGGGTTGTGCAACTGTCTTCCCAGAGCTTGTGAGGCTGGCATAGACGGATCAAGAATTTGCCGCCACCTTGTGCTGCATAGACCCTACCCAAACAACCCCTGAAAGCCCCCTAAACACATTCACCTCGATACCCGAGTCTCACAGCCCCATGGGCCTTGGCCATGCCCGTTCTACTTCCTGTCTGTGGCTGCTGGCTTCAGGGACCCTCTCCAGGCTAATTGTACTTCATGATGTCATACACTCCTGTGCCTGCCACCAGCAGTCACAAACACCAGGACCTGCACTGCTGGCTCTTATGAGCCAGGCTGCTGTGAGCATGCCTGTGTGTTATGCCTGTTCTCTATTCTCTATAGCTGCATGACTGTCCCAACCCGACAGCAGCTGCGGAACCCTTTAGGGTTGTAGCTAGTATGAAGGGCAATGGTGAATTGTGATCATCAACCTGATTGAATTAAGAAATGTCCAGGGGCTGGAGAGATGGCTCTGTTCTCTCTCTCTCTCTCTCATTTTTTGAGACAGGGTTTCTCTGTGTGGCCCTGGCTGTCCTGGACTGCTTTGTAGACCAGGCTGGCCTTGAACTCACGGAGATCCACCTGCCTCTGCCGCAGTGCTGGGATCACAGGCTCAGCCAGGGCTCTGTTCTTAGGAGCCTCCATGGCTCTTATTGTAGGCTCCGAATGGATCCCCAGCCCCACTGGGCAGTTCACAACCATCGTGTGTCAATCCAGTTCCAGGGAGAGCATGTGGAAGATTTCCCTTTCTTGGTACAGCCCCACCTTCTGAAAACTATAGCAGAACCTTTCTCTGTGACCACACTGGACAGATGGCTTACCACCTCTGGGCCCTTAGGGTCCCCATCTGTGGGGGTTCTTGCCTCCTGCCATGACATGTCCAGCCCAGAAGTGTAGGTCCTATCTGCCTATCCCATTTGAGCTGAGGCTTTGGAGGCAGAGGGCAGTGATTTGATCTCTCTCTGCCCCCATTACCTTTCCTAAGGTGAGCCTGACCCGCTTAGGGAGGACTTCCGGGTTAGGAGTCTGGGGTCACCACCTGGTCCCAGGGAGCTGAGATGGTGGAGTGCCCCTGGGTCCTCTCAGGCTGGGCAGATCTCAGGAAGGAGCTCCAGAGGACACGCAGATGGGGAGGCTCCCGCAGGCAGTCACAGGGCTTGGTTGCGCTCTCTTTGGGGGCTCCTAGCCCTTTAGGCTTAGGCCTGCCTTCAGAGCCAGGTTCTGGCATGTGCTGAGCATAAGGCAGGCACCAGGCCTTGGTTCAGCTTCGGGATACAACAGCCTCGCTGTGTTTCACGGGCCAGTTACCTGAGCCGCACTCAGCCGCTCCAGCTCCCCTGTCCATCCAGGCCTCTGGATAACAGCAGCTCATGTCCAGGGTTCACAGTCAGCCTACCGTACTCAGCATGCTCAACAGCTGAGAGACATGCAGCACACACACACAGCAGCACAGGCTTGCACACAGCTCTGCCTTCAGGCGCCAGGGGAGGGAGCGCAGGCCAGGAGGCTCCTGCAGGCCCCTGCTCTCCTCTGCAGCCAGTGGGGCCTGGGGTTCTGCCAGCTGAGGGGCCAGGTGTTTGCCCTCAGGAGACTCCAAGCCTGTCTCTGGCTAATAGGACTGGCCCTGGCCCAAAATGAGGCTTCTGGAGGGCGCGGATTTGTCAAAGGCTGGGGTTCAGCCTGCTGTGGGACAGAGACCTCCCCCTAGGCCTGCAGGACAAGCAGACTTCCACCCCGCAGCAAGACAAGACTGCCCATGTTGGAAAAGACGAGTTTTCACACAACCCTGTGTGGAAGACTCAGGTTTAGTGCCCAGGCTCCCCATCAGGTAGCTCAAGCTCCAGGTGATCCGGCACCATCTTTTGGCCCGTGGATATACACACACACAGACACACTCTCTCTCAGTTAAAAAATAAAACCACACCCGGCATGGTGGCACACGCCTTTAATCCCGGCGCTCCAGAGGCAGAGGCAGGAGAATCTCTGGGAGTCTGAGGCCAGCCTGGTCTATAGCGAGCTCCAAGACAGCCAGAGCTACACAGGAAAACCCTGTCTCAAAAATCAATAAAATAATACTAAAATTAAAAAATTTAAAAACATCAAAACCCTCAGCCGGGCACAGTGGTGCATTCCTGTACTCCCAACATTCAGGAGGCAGAGGCAGGTGGATCTCTGTGAGTTTGAGGCCAGCCTGGTCTACAGAGTGAGTCCAGGACAGCCAAGGCTACACAGAGCAATCCTGTCCTGAAAAACCAAAAGCAAACCAAACCAAAAATAAAATAAAATAAACCCCTCAGAATATGGTAATAGTTGGAAACATTCTCAGAGAGCGGGTGAGTGGGAGAGGGGCTCAGAGAATGAGAGTGTCTGTCACTAAGCCTGAGTCCCAGAGGCCGTTCCCTGAACCCAGGTAGAGATGGAAGGGGAGGAGCAGCTCCAGAGAGTTGTTTCTGATCCCCCACACACATGCCATGGTATTTTGTCTACACATTCACCATCGTCAACATATTAAAGCTTAGAGAAACGAACGAAGCAGCCGGGCACAGTGATGCATTTGATCCTCCTGCGGTGGCGCAGGTGGGCAGATCTCTGGGAGTTCAAGGCCAACCAGCTCTGCACAGTGAGCTCCAGGCCAGCCAGAGAGACACAGAGTACAACCTTGCCTCAGAATAACAGCAATGGCAATGGTGGTGACAGCTCTGACAAACCCGGAAAGCACTGTGAGAATGCCAGCCTGCAGCACACCTCCCGGCAAAGACCGACGTCTCTCCTCTACAGCCCAAAATAAAGCGGCAACCCGCCCTCACCACTTCTGAACATTGCACCACAGGTCACAGTTCCAACAATGAGTTACCAAAAGTAAATAGAATCTTGCAGATTGTGAGGAAAGAAAATGTATTTCTTTTTGCTCAAAGTGCACAGTCATCTTCGTATAAAAACCCGAAGAACCTATAAAAATGAGATAGGAGAATTAACACAGAGATTAAACATACCTAGAGACCAGACATATATTGCAATCCTACATATTAGCAGTGAGTATTTGGAAATATTTTTTTAAAACATCACTGTGAAAATCTATGGTAAGGACACAGTGAAATTTTTGAATGCCAAAGTGGGAAAAATCCAATAATATGACTTCAAATGCTTCATCAGCTAATCCGTTCTGTGAATTGATCAAATAGCTAAGGGAAGGGGCTTGGCAGATCAGTGGTGTGGTTACAGCTGGGACGCAGGTCGAGGAGAGCACTTGCCTAACGTGCATGAGTCTCTAGGCTTGGAAAATATCATTTACAGTAATATCAAAAGTGATGAAACAGGGAGAAAACAAACATTATAAGATTCATATACTAGCGCCAGGCAGTTGTGGCGCACACTTTTGATCCCAGCACTCAAGAGGCAGAGACACGCAGATCTCCGAGTTCAAGGACAGCCTGGTCTATAGGGTGAGTTCCAGGACAGCCAGGGCTACCTTGAAACAAACAAACAGAAATGATTCATATACTGGCAACTACAAAAAAATAACTGTAAAAGGAACTTTTATTTGTCTGGTTCAATTGTTGTCTGAGAGCTTACTGCCTCCTCCTCCTGCTAACCTAGGCCTAGTCCTGGCAGGTTCTAGTCTCCGCACAGTGTAACCTGGGCCTAGAATGTTTTCAGTCTCTGAGACTCAGTGCTGAACAGCTCACCCTCTCTTCTTGCTGAGCTCTGGGCTGGCTGAGTCAGCTCAGCTGCTCTGGCTCACTCCTCTCTCAACTAACTTATTGAGTCTGGCTTTTCTCTTGGCCCCTGGATGGCCCCGCTTGGCCCCAGACTAGCCCCAGCAACCTGCTCTACTTCCCTTGCTTCTTCTCACTCTGCGGCTTATTGGGTCTCACCCGTGTTCTCTCTCTGCAATGTCTCTGTTACTGTTCCAGTCAAAACTTCCTCCTCTCTCTTGCCCCTTAAATAGATTCCCTTTCCTCGCTATTCTCCTGAGAAATGAGTGTATTCTATTCTGTCAAATATTTCTCTGATTCATCACTTTTTCTGCCATTCAAATGGACATCACTTTCAAACATGGTGCTTCCTTCTATGAACTAACTTTACCTTCATTGTTTGGATTAAAGGCGTGTGCCACCATGTCTGGGCCTACGTTTCTCTTTACCTGAAAATTGGTATGGTTGAGTTCAGGTTGGCCTTGAACTCATATCTGCTTGCCTCTGTCTCCTGGATTAAAGGTGTGTTTATATTCCAGTGGGATCACAGGGTGCTAGAAGATCTTTGGATGTGATCTCTTGCCAGAGCAGCCATGTTCTGAATTAAAATTCCTCTACAACTTTCCTTTTTCTGTTTAAGCTAAAAATTGTACACAGTTTTTTGTTTTTCTGAGACAGGGTTTCTCTGTGTAGCCTTGGCTGTCCTGGACTCACTCTGTAGACCAGGCTGGCCTAGAACTCACAAAGATCCACTTGCCTCTGCCTCCCAGAGTGCTGGGATTACAGGAATGCACCACCACACTCTGCTAAATTGTACACAGTTTAACTTTTATAACAGAAACAGTTATCAATCCCACAAACTTAGCAGTGGGAATGTCCTCATGAAATGCGCTCAGCCATTGTTGCCATGACCCTCCATAATTGCAGTACTGCAGTCCTGATCATCACAGTCCATTCAGCAGCCAGGTCTCCAGTTTGCCAATCTGATGAACTCTCTGTCCTTTGCCTGGTTTGTCTCCATGCAGCAGCGTCTGTTTCTGTGTCATCTGCATTGCTGCCTTTCTGCATCTCTTCCTTGAGTCTTGCCTTTCGTTTGGAAGCTTCTTATTCAGGTTGGATCTTTACCAATGTTGATGCAACCAATAGTCTTTCATCCCTGTGGAAATATAGGAAAACCTCTTCCCCAGCGGAGCACATTCCCTGAGCTCCATTCTGATGCTAAAGTGTACAGCTTGATCTAATTCAGCAGTTTCCCCACCATCCCGTCTTTCAGTTAATCTTCCTCTGCCTTTCTGTTTACCAAGGTACAGTTAGATCTTTATGAGTCCACACATAAACCAGACACTTAGGCACTCTCATGCCATGCCCAGCTTCCTGCCAGTGAGCCAGGCTTCTCCAGCGAGCCAGGCTTCTTACCATTGTCAGTGGCTGTCTATCTTGATCCTCAATTTCATTAGCTACCTTAAGTTCACAATTAAGCATTTTCTCTTCTCTTATTTCCTCTGTCTCTTGTCTCTCAAGCCTTTGCATTATCATAGCTAATTTTTCTTTGTGTACGGCAATTTTTCCCCCCAGAACTGAGGACTGAATCCAGGGCCTTGCACTTGCTAGGCAAATGCTCTTTACCACTGAGCAAAATCCCCAACCCCCATGTACGGCTATTTTTTCAACCTTTTTTTGAGAGGAAAAATATAAAGACTGCAATTGACAGTAGGAAGGGGTTTACTCCAGTGGTCATAATTGCAATAAGTACTGTGATGGCTCTTTCTTTTTTAAAGATTTGTTATTTAAACAGACTTCTGCCTACATGTGTGCCTGCACACCAGATCTCACTATACATGGTTGTGACCCACCGTGTGGGTGCTGGGAATTGAACTCAGGACCTCTGGAAGAGCAGCCAGTGCTCTTAACTGCTGAGCTGTCTCTCTAGCCCTACAATGGCTTCTTCAAGCAACGTCTCTACCCCTCAACTCCTACCCTTGTTCTCAGGGATCTGAAATGGAGTGTCCCATTTTTAATGCAGGTAAGTCTGTCTATATAATTAAAATTGTCTTTTAGGGAGGCTCCTGTGATCATGCCTTGCCCTGGGCTTGAGGTTCCCACTGCTCGGAGGTCTCTGGAGTCTCTCTGGACATAGCCCAAATGGTCCTCTGAAGATGATCCCAGGAGAATTTCTTCTTTGCAGCTTTCTTCGTATCCTTCCTTCCTTCCTCTCTCTCTCTCTCTCTCTCTCTCTCTCTCTCTCTCTCTCTCTCTCTCTCTGTCTTTCTTTCTTTTAAAACAGGTTTCTCTGTTTTACAGAGCCCTGCCTGTCCTGGATTCACTTTGAGGACCAGGCTAGAACTCACAGAGATCCACCTGCCTCTGCTGCCTGAGTACTGAGGTTAAAGACTTGCACCACCATGCCCAGCTTTTATTTATTTCCAGTGTGATCGAATGACCAAGGCAACTTATAAAGGGAAGTGTTGATTCGAGCTTGTGGTTCCAGAGGAAGTGCGGCAGCAGCAGGAGCAGCTGAGAGGTCACATTTTCAAATGCAAGCAGGAAGCAGAGAGCCTGAACGAGAAATGACTTCTTCACACTCTCAAAGCCTGGCTCCCACAGCACGCTTTCTCCAGCAAGGACACAGTTCCGTGGTAGAGCGTCTGTCCAGCGTCGTGAGGCCCTGGCTCACTCCCTGAGTGCTGTGATTGTGTCTATAGGAGCCCTGGCAGTTTGAAATAGTTCGCAGTCTTGAGCATTTCCACACTGGGCCCCAGGCTGCCGGCGCTCTCTGAGATGTGTCAGCATTTCAGAGGACCAAAGTTTGGTTACCAACACCCTTGCCCGGAGGCTCACAGTCTGCACTGACTCCATGAAATCCAATGCCCCCTTGCAGCCTCTTCACATACATGTATGCACATACACAGACACACAGGTGCACACATATGCACACATTAACAAAATAAACCTCCCCCACAAGCACTACTGTAGCCAATCATATCATTCATATCCATAATCCCAGCACTTGGAAGACTAAATTTGGGGCAGCTGGGTTTCATAGTACTTGGCTATCCTGGCTACAAAGGGAGGCGAGGGCCTCTTCAGCTACAATGGGCTTCTGAGAGGCGTGTGAGCGTGGGAAATCCTGTCATAAAACACAAAAGTGCTGTGCTTCCAAGGCAGCACAGAGCTAAGTGACAGCACCTACCTGCATGCACCAAGGCCTGGATTCCAGGCCTGCAAGACAGAAAGAGCCCAGGATGGGGCAGGAATCCAGGCATGATGGGGAATGCCTGTAATCCCAGTGATCAGTTGCCTGAGGTCATTCTTGCCAACATTGACAGTTTAAGGATGGCTTGTGGTATTTGAGACTCTGAGCTAAAGGGAGGGAGGGAAAGAGAAAGCACTTAAGAACTCTCTGGAAGGCAGTGCTGCAGATCTGCTGTTTCAGGGCGGCCCGACATTACTGTCTTTTGCCCCATTTTATGTGTTCTGAACAAACCTGAAGCCTGTCTTGGAACACAAAGTGGGGCACGCCGCTCTCACTAAGGACCCTAACAGCATGGCCACCAGGCGCCACTCGGGTCCCCAGACACTGGCTAGCTACACATGGGAAGGCCCAGCTTCCTTCATTCTCAGCTCTGCTCTGTTAATGTCCTCTGATCTGAGGAGCTCCAAGCTCAGTGATCAAGAGGCAGAATCACTTTATTAGGGTTCTTGTGTGGCCTGTGGGAACCGACTGACCGCCAGGCACTGGCAGCCAGGACTGGGGCTTAGGGAAGGCGCTTGCTGAGGGCAGACTAGGATAGGGAAAGCAGCTGAGGGAAATGGCGCTGAAGAGTCTGTGCTTTCACAGACCTCAAGCTGAAACGGAATTCTTATTTAATTTTAAAAGTTCACATCTGTTTGTTTATTGTATGTGTTGGGCGTGGTCTGTGCATGCTACAGGAATCAGCTCTCTTCCACCAAGAGGATCAAACTCAGGTCCTAAGACTTGACAGATAGCAAGCTACAGCCAAACCATCGTGTCAGCCCCCAAACAGCATTTTTAAAGTTTTCATTATTACGGGCTGGAGAGATGGCTGAGTGGTTAGGAGGCTGTTTTTCCAGAGGACCTGAGTTCAGGTCCCAGCGCCCACACTGGGCCTTACAACTGTTTATAATTCCGGCTCTAGGGGATCTGACATCCTCTGCTGGCCTGTGGGGGCACTAGTCACCCATATGATACACAGACATACATACACGCAGACAAAACAACCCACACACATAAATAAATATAGTAATTTAAACTATTCATTAACATTTTAATTAGTAGCTGGATGTGGTGGTGCATGCCTTTAATCACAGGGCTCTGGGCTATATAGTAAATTCCAGGGCAGGCAGGGCTACATAGGGAGAGACCCTGTCTCAAAAAAAATATTGTATGGGTGTGTGCGTGTGCCTGTGCCTGTGTAGTCTGAGGTGTTTTCCTCTGTCACTCTCTGCCTGCCTCCTTTGAGACAGTATCTCTCAGTGACCTGAAGGTCACTGTTTTTCCGCTGGGTTGGCCCCCAGCAAGCCCCAGGGCTCCAGGCTCCGGAACCTTCCACACCAAGCTGACTGGCGCACATGTCTGGGCCCAGCTTTTGGTGTGTGCGCAGGGATCCAAACTTAGGTCCTCATGCTTCCACACGCAAACACTCATGCTCACAGCCTTCCCTCAGCCCTAGAACTGAATCATACAAAGCTGAGTAACCGTGGAAGTGTAAGCAGGCAGAGACTTCAGTGAGGTAAACCAAGAGCCCACCAGGGGCCAGGCAGCTGTGGTAGCCAGCCCAGCATTCCTCTCCCACACTTCCAAAGCTGCCTCTCCCAACTCTGTCCTGAAGAAAACAAGGCCAGAGTGTGAGGTCCTCAGAAAAGGAAACCATCCTCCTCTGGGGAAGGCTCACCTCTGCAGGAAGCCAGGTGAGCCTTAGAACCAAGACAGGGGCCACTGAAGATGGCGCCTGCTCCAGTTCTGCCCTGGCCACCGCAGGCCTGGCACCACACCAGGCAGGGCTCCTGCCCCTCAGTCTCACTACCCCCAGAGGGGCAGATGCCAGCTGTAGAGCTCAGTCCAGCCTGTGCCCAGGGAGGTGGAACAGGAGCTGAGGGGCTGCATCTCCCCTCAGCCTTGCTCGAGTGCCCCGGAACAAACAGAAGGTCTGTACCTTCTAACCTTTGCCTTCTGGCCGTTGCCTGCATCAAAACAGAAAGGGCAGCTCCATGTTCTAGTGGATTTGCAAAAACAGGGGCACAGAAGATACAGCACTCGGGCTTCCCTCTCCCCGACCCCTGGCAGGGCTGTGCTGGGGACCTGACAGACGTGTACAAAGCAGGAGGTGCCAGTGGGCGTTGGAAGGTGGGCTGGCTCACCAGTGGGGCCCGAAGCAGGAGCACAGGAGCCAACAGCCCCCTAAAACAGAAACAGATTCCCGGGAAAGAACAGCATCTCAGCAAGGAGCAGTGGGCAGTTCTGGGAGGGACGGGGTGACAGAGAAGAGACCAAGTATAATCCAGAGGAAAGAGACAATTGTGATGGGCTGGCTTCCGTCGCCGGGTGATCTGCAGGTAGGAGGCTGAGGATTAGACCGTGGGTGGGAGGCTTTGCCCTCGAAAGACTGGTCTAGGGACTGGAAATTGTGGGGAACAGCAGGAGAAAGCCAGTTCCCATCCTGAAAGCCACAGCCACTTGGAGAACTTTCTAGACAGCAACACAGTACAGGATGTGGAGAAGCCAGACAAGAGGAGAGCCAAAAGCACCCCTGGGAGTTCCTGGCCCCAGGGTCACCAGGCCGGAGGGGACGTGAGGCAGCAAAAGGAGGCTGGAGGGCTCTCAGGGGAGCGGCAGAGTCGGGGAGAAGTCCTTCCCAGGGCTGCCTCTAGGGGTGAAAGGTGGGCGCCTGGCTCAGAAAAGGAGGCACCTAGGAAGGGAAAGGCTGTGCAGACTAAGGGCCAGGGTCAGGTTAGGGGCTGTGGGGATGAGCAGTGTCGAGAGGGATCACTGGCCTCACTCCTGAGGCCCACAGGAGATGCAACCTGGCAAAAGTTTCAGATCCGGGCCTGTAATCGCAGCACTCAGGGAGGCAGAGGCAGGCAGATCTCTGTGAGTTGGAGGCCAGCCTGGTCTGCTAAGCGAGTCCAAGACAGCCAAGGCTACACAGAGAAACCTCATCTCGAGACGACCCCTACCCCCAAAAGAGGCACTCTTAGGGGATCACCTTGTCTGAAACCTGCAGAGCCCCCCCCCATGTACCTTGCCCTCCCCCATCTCTGCTCCTCCCTGTGGTGCATGTGTGACTGCAATAGTTACTGCAATAGTTTCACCCAGGAGCCAGACAGATGGGATTAAGTAAGAGACCTAATCCTTCCAGAAGGTCAGGACTGCAACGTGAACATTGCCGTGAGCGACCCCAGGACAGAGGACAGTTCGCGAGAAAGGGGCAGGCTGAGGCACTCCCTCGCTCGCTCTTTCCCCTGGCGAGCTCAGACCACCAGGATCGGCACCTGCCAGATTCACCCGCAGAGGTCCAGGGTGTGCACGATTGGATCCGCGGGGTTACGTACACGCGGTGAGGGTCCCGGGAAGGGACCCGTGGGTCGGAGTACGGGTCAGGGCCTGCGCTGGGCTCTGTGTGCCAGAAGGGAGGGGGAATGGGCGCGCAGGATGCAGATCTGCAGAGCAAGCGATGCGCAGAAGAGATACGGAGTGACTCCGAGAGGGTCTGAGGCTCGGCAGGTCAGGCGCGGACCCTCGGCTCCCCCTCCCCCGCGGCCGCTCCCGCCCCCGCCCCCTCCCCCTCCGCCGCCGCCCTGCGTCGCCGCCGGAAAGTTTGCAAGCGGCTGGCGCGGAGCCGGCGCCGACCCCGGTGGCGCGCGGCGGAGAGCAGCAGCCGCTGGCGCCAGAGCTGAGCGCTGTCGAGGACCGCGAGGACCGCGAGGAGCGCAGCCCAGCCCCGGAGCACAGTGAGCATTAGCGTCGCCCCGAGGGGACGGCCCGGGCGGTCTGGGGCGCGCTGGAGCACGGCGAGACCAGGGCGGGCGGAGCAGGGGAGTGGGGAGCTGGCCTCTGCATGTCCCTGCGGTCTGGGTGTCGTGGTTTTCGTCCCCGTCGAACACCTCAGGGGATGTGTGTCCTGCTGTCGCGGTTAGAGTCACCTGATCCCTAACGATCTCCGACAGGTTAAGGGTCTTAAGCGCTCCTTCTTTCTGCTCTCTGGGAGCGCAATCCGGAAGGCCCCGCTGTCCCCCTGAGCACACACCGTCCCTCCCCAGTGGCTGGCTCATCCCCTCCGCCGGATCCGCTGGTCGCTGATCCCCAGGCCTCCCTAGCTGTGACCCAGGCTTGCCAGTGAGGTGCGTAGGCGCCCCGCATGAAGGGGGATTCTCCCGCAGCTCACAGTTGTTTACCTCGATCCGCGGGGGCGCAGGTCGCTGCCCTTGTCCTGCTCCTGACACCCTAGCGACCCCTTCCCCCTCCAGACCCGCAAAGTTTTGTCGCGAGCGGAATCGGCTGATCCCTCACCTCTCGGCTCTGGCATCCTCCTCCGGGGATCCGACCGGGGAATATTTTCCTGTTCTTCTGTCTTGGAGATATAGAAGGGGAACCCGGAGCTCACCCTCGCTCATCCTAGCGGGTGAGGGCTGCCCGCCCCCTTTCGGAGGAGGCTTTGTCAACAGCTTGCAGCCCCTGCTCCTGTCCCTGCCCGAGGGCTATGACTTGGCTTAATTTCTCTGTTTTGACCGATACCCTCTTCCAGTTGATAACTTTAGGGATTACTCAGATCAAAGACGTTGTTACCTCTCCAGTGTTGGCTCCCACTGACCCAAGAGCAGCCCCTGTAACGCCTCCCTCGGCTGCTGGGCCATCCATCTGACCCTCAGACCCCTGCACAGAAAATCTGTGGCCGGCTGGCCGCAGGCAAACACCCGAGTGTCCTTTGTCCTGTTAGATCCTGCTGGGAGCAGTGGTGGCATGGGACAGTGCCAGTCTAGGTGGCTGGGGTGAGCTGTGGAGAAGGGGACACGGGCAAGATCCTCCTCTAAAGCCAAGACAGGCTCCGGTCCATGTTTTCCCTACAGCTGGGCCTCTTAAAGCCGGAGACCTGAGAGAGATTTCAGCAGCTTGGTCCAGGACGGAGTGTAGGGTCCCTGTCCCTCTCCCTCATCTGGTCCCCATCAGGGAGGGTAACGGGGTGGAAAAGGGCCCCGACCTGCAGCCCCAGCCCAGCAGCTGCGGGGGAGCGCACACACTGGCCGCCTGCCACCCCAGGGCTAGGCCTGAGCTTTCATTGGATGAGTACTTATCAGTGCTGACTGGCCCAGCTGTGGGGTACACAGCCTGACAGTTCTATCCTACAGCTGACGAAGCCCGGTGCCACCCAGAGGCCCGTTCCCCATCAGTGAGAGGGAAGGGTGCCCTGTTGGTCTTCACTGTCTTCAGCCTCATGCTCCGGCGCTCTGCTGGCATTCCAGCGGCTCATCCTCATGTGCCTGAGAATCAGCCCCCATCTGCCCTGCTCCCTGTCCAGCTGCAGAGAAAGCCCCTGTCCTTACTGCCATCCACAGGAATAGAACACTCACCCATTGCTGCTTTCCTAGTCTCTACCAGAGACCCAGTTGGTGCTTACTGAGCCCTTAGTAATCCAGCCCTGAGTGTGGTTGAGGCTGCCCACCCGGGTCTGAGCACTAAACTGTGTGTGTGTTGGGGGGGTGGGAATCCTCAAGGAATCTGTCTCACCTTTGTTCTTACCTGTTATTGGTTGGTTGGTTGGCTGGTTGAGACAGGGTTTCTCTGTGTTGCCCTGGCTATCCTGAACCCCAGACTCAGAGATCTGCCTACCTCTGCCTCTCAAGTGCTGGGCCACCACCTCTTAGCTATTGAACATTCACATTTTCAACCAGCTCTGAGGCAGAGCTGGGTTCTAAGGACCATCCTCTCCTACCAGCTTGACTTCAGGCCTTGGACCAGTGTCCTTCCTCGACAGGCCCTCACCTGCAACTCCACAATCTATCTACCCATGCTGGTCATCCCTTGCCACTCTCACACTGTCTGGGAAGCCTTCCCATCTGCCCCTCCCTCTCTCGTGGCCTCTGGGAGACCTCTGGGCAGGCATAGTGGGTGAAGGGCCAGCTTCTGTTCTGGACTCCCCATACACAGCCCCCGAGTACCCTGGGCAGCAGCCAGTGGGCACCTTTGACTGAAATCAGGAGAGGGAGGCCACTTGGAGACCCCAGAGTTAGGGACACGGACCTGCCTCTCCCCTCAGCCCAGTGGCTGCTGTGCTTCTAGCAGCCACCCTCTGCTCTCTGGGTATTTTGCCTTGAGTTTCAGGCACCACAGACCCAAGACTCCTTGCTTTTGGCCAGGCCCTGGTGGCCAAGGGCTAGGCTCAGGAGTCCCATAGTAGGTTGTGACCAGCTGTGACTGCTGTGGGCAGACGTGGGAGGTAGCGATATCAAGCTGGGACCTCTAGAACTCAACTGGACTTACCACAGCAGGCTGAAATGCAGGGGTTCTCTTTTCTGCCAGCTGGGACCAGCACATGTCTCCTCTTAGCCATATTCATGCTCCTCTCTGCTCATCTCCACCCTCCCTCTCTCCCCACCCCAGGGGGCTTATGTACGTAGTCTTGGCTGGCGTTGAACTTTGGGTAGTATCCCCGCTTCCGCCTTCTGAATGCCAGGACTGTACGTATGTGCCGCCGTCCCTAGCTATATATTGTATGTTCTGATTGTGGGTACACAGGACAGAGGCCCACCGAAGCCCTGGGAGCTCATAGTTCAACCTCCCATGGGCCCGGAGAAGCTCTTTTCTCTTCTCCCGTGAGAATCCGTCAGAGTCCAGAAGGGTTCTGAAGCGCACGGGGCTGGTGTGTGTGGTTGCCGTGCCTGGGACCGGCACTGGCATTCCCATGTCTTGCAGGAAACCTCAGACAGAGGTGTCCTCATCTGGGCCCCGGCAATGGCGGTGCTGATCTCAAAGGAAGGTGCTGCCAGCTAGCCCATCGTGTCCCGGGGGACCCAGAGGCCCAGTCTGAGAGCCTTGTGCAAGGCCCACTGTGTTATGTGGACACACTGACCCTGAGGAAAGGGACGCAGGGTGGCAGTGACCACCTGGGGACACGCCCCTCCTCCACCTGGCAGTCTAGGAACCACCCTGGAGTGAGGGCCAAGCGGCGATGGGCCTGGGCACCTACCCTCAGGTGCCTTATCCTGGGACAGATTGCCTGGCCAGCAGCCTTCCCAAGGGCTAAGAATAGGTGGGGTGGTCTGGGCCCCACCAGGTCAGCACGACCGAGGGAGGAGGTGGTAGCTGAGGTTGGTGCCACTCAAGAGGTCTGGGTGGCCAGATGGGAAGGTGACTCTCTCAGCCAAACACCCCAGGTGGCGGGGAAGCAGCTGCCCAGTCACCTGTTTCTGAATGGACACCGGGAGCTGCTCACTGTCCCCTTCGAAACCTCAGCTCTCAGAAGGCTATAGGCTCCGAGGCTCGGGGAGGGGGACAGGAGCTCTGCAGGCTCTCTCCAGACCCCACCATTCTGGCTCTTTGCAGCCCAAGGAGGACCAAGCACACCCCAAGGACCCAGAAGTGCAACCCCTGCCAGATGTGGGGGGTGGCTACCCAGAGGCATGCCCCTCACCCGGCTCCACTGTGCCCACCTGTTGCTGCTGCTCTCATGGCTGGTGAGTGCTGTGCACCCCACACCCTTCGCAGGGGGCCACCCACTCTGCACAGAAGTGCTGATAGCTCTCTGTCCTCCCCAGGCACAGGCACCCTCAGCCCAGGTGATGGACTTCCTGTTTGAGAAGTGGAAGCTCTACAGTGACCAGTGCCACCGCAACCTGAGCCTGCTGCCTGCGCCGACCGGTCAGTCCCACTCTCCCTCGGTCTGAATGCACAGCCCTTAGGGGTGGGAACAGTAACACTCAGTGGCCATTTCGTGCCAGGACGCCTGCCTCCAGTCACAGGCCAGGTGACAGTGGCTTCCTCAAGGCTGCAGTCAGGAAACAATGGAGATGCAGAGCGGGCCGCAGCCGGCACTCTGCTGCTGTGGGATGCCCCATTCCCATCCAACGATGCCTTGCCATCACCACTCACACTGGGCAATGACAGGGACTGGGTGGGTACCAGGGGGAGTAGGTCCATTCTACTGGTTGGTCGAGGGAGTACCGAGAAGAGAGGGAAAAGCTGTGGGAGCTCTGGGCGGGCCTGGGCCTGGAGGGGATGTGCGGCAAGGCAGGAGGGGCCAGTGAGATGGCTCAGCAGAGAAAGGGCGCTGACTGGGACCCACATGGTAAAACAGATGACTGATTCTTACAAGTTGTCTGATGACCCTATATACTTGTATGGACACAGGTGTGCTTCTGGGTGTGAGTACATGTGCACACACACGATCATACATAAGTAAATGTAAAAAAAACAAAAACATTAAAAAAAAAGGCAGAGAGTAAAGACTCAAATGGTTTTGGGGGCACATTTGAGAGGGGAAGTCTCAAAGGAAAAGGTACCTCAGGCACACTGAGATGTTGTCTGGAGTCCAGGAGGCAAGATAACTGGCCAGGGGAAGCCCCTCGAGGCCCAGGCCAGGGAGGCAGCCCCATGAGGCAGCTCAGCGAGACAATGGCGATGCCCAGGGGCCTTCTGGCCCTGACGTGGAGCCCTTCCCCGCTCTCTTCACCTCACAGAGCTAGTGTGTAATAGAACCTTCGACAAGTACTCCTGCTGGCCTGACACCCCTCCCAATACCACAGCCAACATTTCCTGCCCTTGGTACCTGCCTTGGTACCACAAAGGTAAAGAGGGGGCGCCTGGGATGCTGAGGGGGCAGAGCATAGGGGTGGGCTGACCAGAGTTTGCACCCGTGTCCCAGTGCAGCACCGCCTGGTGTTCAAGAGGTGTGGGCCTGATGGGCAGTGGGTTCGCGGACCACGGGGGCAGCCATGGCGCAACGCCTCCCAGTGTCAGCTGGACCAGGAAGAGATCGAGGTCCAGGTCAGCTCTGGATGTATGGGGTGGTGTCACACAGAGCTGGGCGGGGCCAGGGAGGGGGCGTTGCCCAGCCCCACTCTGCTTCTGGTTTGCAGAAGGAGGTGGCCAAGATGTACAGCAGCTACCAGGTGATGTACACTGTGGGCTACAGTCTGTCCCTGGCGGCCTTGCTCCTGGCCCTGGTCATCCTGCTGGGCCTCAGGTACATTGCTGCCACTCACGCTAACACCCAATGTGGCAAGGGTAGCAGAGGGATAGGGCAGGGGTGGTGCTGACCTGCTGTCATATAGGAAGCTGCACTGCACCCGGAACTACATCCATGGGAACCTCTTCGCATCCTTTGTGCTCAAGGCCGGCTCTGTGCTGGTCATTGATTGGCTGCTCAAAACACGCTACAGCCAGAAGATTGGAGATGACCTCAGCGTGAGCGTCTGGCTCAGTGATGAGGTGAGCCCAGACCTGACTGCTCAGCAGCCTGTGTAGGGTGGCAGGGTGTCACGGACACTATTCATGCCCAGATGTGACCGCTCAGCAGCCTGTGCGGGGTGGCAAGTGTCTCGGATGCCCTCATGCTTCATGTCATACAGGCGGTGGCTGGCTGCCGGGTGGCCACAGTGATCATGCAGTACGGCATCATAGCCAACTATTGCTGGTTGCTGGTAGAGGGTGTGTACCTGTACAGCCTGCTGAGCCTTGCCGCCTTCTCCGAGAAGAGCTTCTTTTCCCTCTATCTGGGCATTGGCTGGGGTGAGTAGGCTTGTGGGGATGATAGGGAAGGAAGCTACCCAGGGCCATGAGGCCACAGCTGCCGCTTCCCACAGGTGCACCCTTGCTGTTCGTCATCCCCTGGGTGGTGGTGAAGTGTCTATTTGAGAACGTACAGTGAGTGTGGGTTAAATAGGACGGGCTGGGGCAGCTGGGGCAGCTGGCACTGGTCTTTGTAAAGTGACCCTGGGCAGGAGGGAGACGGGTTTGGGATCGTACCTTGGTCAGAGGTATAAATCCAGGGTCTGGGCCTGGGATTCACTGAAGCCCTCTCCTTGACTCTCTCTGGAGGCACTCAGGGACCCCCAGCAGATATGGGGAGGGGCTGGGGCTGCATTGTTTCTCCAGGACGTGAGCAATTGGCGCCTGCAGGTGCTGGACCAGCAACGACAACATGGGATTCTGGTGGATCCTGCGGATCCCTGTCTTCCTGGCCATACTGGTGAGGAGACATGACCCCTGCTTCCCTCAGCAGGCAAGGGACCCTCGCTCTGCCCTCCCAGCCCCCACCTTCCGCAGCTATCTCAGGGGATGGAGGGTGGGGAATCCCAGCACTCATCCCGAGGCAGTGCACACTGGGCTGTGGACCAGGCTGCCCATCCTTGGCTGGTGTCTGCCAGCCCCAGGCCCATGTGTCCATGTGTCACTTGGCAGTAACCTCACCTGAAGTGGTATACACGAGGACCGTGCAGGACACGGGAAGCTCTTAGGCTGCCCCTGACCTCTGTCTTCCTCATACAGATCAATTTCTTCATCTTTGTCCACATTCTTCACCTTCTTGTGGCCAAGCTTCGAGCTCATCAGATGCACTATGCGGACTACAAGTTCCGGTGGGCAAGGGCCAGGGCCCAGGGTGGAGAGGGTGGGGTTAGGGGGCAGTGTCTTTGTAGGGAGAGCCCAGAAGCCCTGTCAGTGAGGGTGTTCAAGCTTTGGCCCTGCAGGCTCGCCCGATCCACGCTGACCCTCATCCCTCTGCTGGGTGTACACGAGGTGGTCTTTGCCTTTGTGACTGACGAGCATGCCCAGGGCGCCCTGCGCGCCACCAAGCTCTTCTTTGACCTCTTCCTCAGTTCCTTCCAGGTGAGTCCCCATCATACCGCACCCTGGGGGCCCGGAGTGCTGCCTCTGACCACCCTCTTTCTCCAGGGTCTGCTGGTAGCTGTTCTCTACTGTTTTCTCAACAAGGAGGTAGGTAAAGCTGGGACCGGGATTAGAGCTGGCCTGAGGCTGTCCTGGTATGACCATACCTTCCATGGCCATTATTATGTTTGCCTGTGTTGGAGTCAGGTCCCCAGGGGGTTCAGTGTGTGAGGTGGTCCCTGTCGCCCCTGATGACAGTGGCCCTGTTGCACCCAGTGTGGAACTTGCCTTGCTTTGGGTCTCCTCTGATGGAGGCTGGGCACCTCAGAGTGGCCCAGGCAGGATCCTGGTGAGGTGGGATGGCAGAGTGGCCCTCCCCTGGATCCTCTAGGTGCAGGCAGAACTTCTGCGGCGCTGGAGGCAATGGCGAGCAGGCAAAGCCCTTCAGGAGGAACGGCTGGCCAGCAGCCATGGAAGCCACATGGCCCCAGCAGGGCCCAGTCACGGTGATCCCTGTGAGAAACTTCAGCTTGTGAGTGCAGGCAGCAGCAATGGTTCTGGCCGCAAGCCCTCCGTGGGGACCTCCTTGGCCAGTAGCCTCCCAGGGCTGGCTGACAGCCCCACCTGAATCTCCCCTGGAGGCCAGCCAGGCTGGATTCAGAAAGGGCCTCACAGGATAACCCAGAACCAGATGCCTGGCCGAGGCTGAAGAGACAAAGCAGCTTGTACTGCCCACACTCCTCTAACCTGTCCTGACCCTGGTACAGGCCACACTGAGGGGGCGGGGGTCAGATGCAATGGAGAAGCCATGCTATGAACTGTGGGTGTTCCCATGTGTGTTGACATGTCCCATGTGCACAGATACATGACCTTCAGTAAAGAGCTCAGTTAGTGGCTGCCTGGATGTGACACACGCAGGGGAGAAGCCTGGGAGGGCAGGGCCAGCTCAGGTAGGAACAGCTGTGGATGGGCACTGCCTTGACCAGGTAGACAGGGCTGTCCCCACAGTGGTCCTGGGGCAGGAGCCCACCTCCCCAGGTTTACCGAGCCTAAGCTGCCCCTGAGGAAGTATGTTTGATACTTGACCACAGCCATGCAGGCCAGAGCATAGGAAGGACTGCTTTCAGCCTCTAGGGTGGTCCTGTTGGCTGGATCTGTGGTGCCTAGTGGAGTGTGAAGACAGGGTGGGGGCGGGGAGCCAACCCTGGGGGAAGGGTGCACACAGCCAGCATCAGGCCACGTGGGCCATAGTTGCTCAGGCACAGCCAGGCTAATTGAAGCAAATGAAGGGACAGGAGGCCTCTCAGGAAAGGTAAACAGAGTGACTCACCTGCCAGGCCAGGCACTGGGGCCTGAAGCGGCCCTTACCCTGCCACCCTCCAAACACCTGAGAGCAGCAGGGAGAGAAGGCAGGGATGAGCAGGATGGGTGGGGAGGACTCCTCTGGCCCAGCTGGACATTTGAGTTGCTAGGGCTGGTGGGTAATGAAGGGCCGGAGTCAATGAAGTCGCTGCACCTGCTGTCCACACTCCCCTACCCCGTCCTGTGCTGGAGACCAGAGGTTCCTGAATGTGCAGCCTGGGGCAGCTCATCCCAGACCTCCCAGCTCCAAGCCCCAGATCCTGCCTTGGCTCTGAGCCCCGGATGTCTAGATGCCTGCCGTAGCACAGAGCCACCCCAGCCAGCAGAGTATGTACACTCTCCTTCACGCCAGCTGAGCTCAGGGTTGGCGACTGCCTTGGGGGTTGCAGCTCACTTGGGGCCTCCTGACAGCCCTCCCCATCCTGAGTCCCTCTGCCCTTGTCCTTCACCCCTGTCCCCATCTCTGTCCCCCAGGGAACTGGAGCAGGCTGGTGCAGGCAGGAGGTAGCCAGGTCCACCCAGCCGATGACTGGGCCATAGTCCGCCATCTCCACAGCACGGGGCACAGCGCCCTTGCAGCATCCCGAGCCTTCTCTGTGGTTCTCTCCCCTCCTAGGTCCTTCCTGTCGGCTTCCTTCCCCAGGAAGAATGCTGGGGGTGTGAGTGTGCAGTGCTGACTATCAGGAAGGGAAAGGGGATGCTGTGTGGGACAGGTGGGACAGGATGTAAATGGTCAGTGTTCCAGACTGATGGGACAGAGCTGAGTGTTGTCAGGAGGAAGATGACCGGCATGTGGTTCCCTGGAATCTGGTGTGGGCATTCAAACTACTAAAATGGAGGTGGCAACTGAGGAAACAGCAAAAGACAGGGACATCAAGATCAAAGTTAGGGGAGTTGGGCTGTGGACTACAGGGGACTTCATGCCAGCAAGAAGGCTCCAGAGAATGAACAGACTGGAATGAACATGGACTGGAGATTCAGATGACTGGGTAGAAAGTTCAGGCCTTGGGATTAGAATACAGGAAGCCAGGCAAACACAACCAGATGTGGTAATTCCAGTACTTGGGAGGGGAATGCAGGATAGGAATTCAAGGAATGGAACTACAGACCCAGTTCAAGACCAGACTGGGCCACAGGAGACTTTATTTCAAAAAAACAAAACCTCTAAAGGAATCTAATGCAGTCATGGCACACACCTTTAACCCCAGCATTTGGGAGGTGGAGGCAGGTGGCCTTCTGGGACTTAGAGGCCAGCCAGGTCTCAAGCAAACACCAGCAAACCCTGAAAGGGCAGAGAATACAGAGGGGCCCGAGAAGGCTTGTCTGCCATGTGGAGCCGTTTTTAACCCCCAGCGCCACAAGAAGAGCAGGTGCATGCGGGCATGGTGGTGGCAAGTGTAATCCCAGTGTGGGAGAACGGGAAGATCCGGGGCTTGCCAGCCGGCCAGCCAGTTCTGATACGTGCTTCTAGACAAGGAAACACCTGTCTCAAATGAGGCAGACGGCATTCGAGGGCTTTCTCACTTCCACCCATGCACACACAAAAACACAAATACAGACCCCCCCCCAAAAAAAAAGGCAAGAGAAAGTGGTAATTTCAAGGGCAAAAAAATAGAGAAAACAATTTTCCATATGGTTCACTTCTGAATACAAACACAGGTAATAATGTGACCACTCAATCTTTGTTTTTTTGAGACAGCATTTTGGTATAGCCTTGGTTGCCCTGGACTCACTTTGTACACCAGGCTGGTCCTGAACTCAGAAATCTACTTGTCTTTGCCTCCCTGAGTGCTGGGACTACAGGTGCGCCACCCCACCTGGCCTGATCATCCAATCGTGACCTAACTAAAACTATAGGGAAAAGAAAACTGCCCAATTGGTCAAATATACGCCTACGGTGATCCTCAGCCCTGTATAAACTGGGTGTGGTGGCACATGCCTACAACCCCTAAACTTACAAAGTTGTTGGGAAGAGGGCCAGAAATTTAGGGTCACCCTCAGGTACACAGCAAAGGTGAGGCTGCCTTGTGATCCTGTCTCAAGAAAACAAGATCAACAGCAAAGCACTGTTGGGGCTGGAGATGGCTTTTGTGGTTAAGGTCACTGGACACCACTGCGGAGGACTGGGCTTCAGATCAGCAGCACCCACATCAGGCTGCTCACAACTGACTGAACTCCAGGTCCAGGGGCAACATCCTTCTCTGGCTTCTACAGACACTTTCACACACAGCCACAAAAAATAAGGCCAGCCTGGTTGACATATTCAGTGCCAGGATAGCCAGAGCTACATAGTGAGGCTGTTTCAAAACAAACAAAAACCTTAATAAAAAAATAAAATTAGCAGGGTGGTAGTGGCGCACTCCTTTAATCCCAGCACTCAGCAGGCAGAGCTCTGAGTTCGAGGCTAGCTGGTCTACAGAGTGAATCCCAGGACACCCAGGGCTACAAGAAACCTTGTCTCAAAAAACAAAATAAAACCTACCTAGGGAAGACACTGGACAGGCCTGATACACGGCAGGGGACCCAAACGCTGTCGGGCACTGAGCTCGCTATATGGGGCAAACCGCACAGGGAGCAAGCACTGGTCACCGTAAGAGGACGCGACGACTGTGCTGAAGGTCATGTGTGGCACCAGCCCCCAGATCCTAGGCCAGCACCCCTCCAGAAAGGCCGGGAAGCCCAGTGGCCCCAGGTGTACTCTAGCACAGCTGGGGGGAAATCAACACCAGGAGGCAGAGTCCTCAGGGATGGACCTCACTTGGTCCTCCAGGGAACACGCTGGTATTCCAGCCCACCTCATCCTGGAATCCCCTGAGCTGTCCACACCCGTTCCAGTCCTGACAATGGGAAGCCGATTAGGTAACCAGCAGCCTAGGACACTGCGCCTCTTCAAACAGCCTAACAGGCCCCAGGGAACTAACAATGCCAAGTCATGGGGGTGGGGGGTGGCTTGGCACCTAGAGTGCCCTTTTTTCATTGCCCTGTCTTGCCTGCACCTCCCTGGGGAGACTTGCCTTGCCCAGCTCATACCCAGGAGATGCCTGTGGGGGCCACTTGAGCCCCGGAATACTCTTCTGGGAAAGCATGTTCCTGAAATAAATTCCATCTTGGCATCTTCTCAGGAGCAGAAGCATTCCAGGGCTGTTTCCATGACTGAAGGTCAAATGCAGCCAGGTCTCTCCTGGACCCAGCAGCCCTGGACAGCCACAGAGGCAACACTCCTCAGAGTCCACAGACTGCTCCAGCAAGAAGTTCAAGGTGGCTAACGAGTGCTAACGACTTCCAAGCTCCACAGGAGGAATGCAGTTGGCTGTCGGGAGGATCTGGCTTTATTAGTCACCAAACTACTCTGGGCTCAGGGGCTCACAGACCTGCAGGGTTCACAGGGCGGGGTCTCCAGCCCTGTGCAGCTGGCTGTGTGGGACTCAGGGCCTGACAGACTGCTAGGAAGCCACTTCCAGTGCCACCCGCCTTTATTCAGACCCTCCGTCTCTAAAGCTACACAGACACTTGGATTTAAAAGGGTGCAAGAAAGAGGGCCTTGGTGATCCTCCCGGCACACCCCAGAAAGCCAGGACAGGCCTGGCAGCACCAATCCTTCAGGGTCAGCCTTAGTGCCCTGTCCAGGGGCACTGCTGTGGCCACAGGGCTCCACGTGCCAGGAGAGCAGGCCTGCTTGCCTTCATAGAGCCAGCACTGTCCCGGGCTCAGAGCTGATTACTCCAAAACTGAGGCAAGGAAAGGTCAGGATGGACAGTAGGGACGCGGGGACGGGAGGGGGTGCTCCCCAAATGTCCAGGCCAGAAGACCAGCGAGTCTCCATGGGGAGCCACCCTGGATGCAGGTGGAACTGCGCATGTCCTACTTTCTGGTCATTTCAAGTCCAACAGCCAAAGAAACAGAGGTCCCCTTTTCTCCCTCCTGACCTTAAGTAGCCAGAAAAGAGAGGGGTGAGGCATGGCAGGTAACTGCAGAGGGGGCTGGATAGGCAGGGCCAGGTGCTACCCAAGATGCAGCTGGCTAGGGGAAAAGGACAGGGGCAGACATGGCCAGACCCCTGCTCCCCCAGAGACAGGGGCAACTTGAGACCCTGGAGAAGAAAGGGAGGGCCTTGGCCATCAATCCTGCTGGCTCTGGGGATCACAGTGGCTGGAGCACTCTCTCCTCCCCCTCCCAGGAGCAGAGCCGTGAGAACAGAGGAAACCAACATCAGTGCGCCCTGATCTCTGAAGGCCAGGGGGGTGCCAGGCGCTCTAGGACTTCTTGGCATCCTGCGTGTTCCGGCGCTTCAGGTCGCTCAGGTCGATGGGCTTGAAGGCTGTCAGGGGCAGGCTGCTTGGTGCTGGGAGCAGGACTCCAACCCATCCCCACTGCTGGGGGCTCCCACACCCAGGGGCTCTGGGAAGGACGACAGCACAGGCAGGAGGCAGGGGCCTTCCCACCAGCCCCCCAGGCCTGCCCTACTCACTCTTGAGGCTGGGGTTGGGAACCTTCTCCACGTACTCCTCTACTAGGCCCCGTTCACCACCGGACAGCTGGCTGCGCAGGTCTCGCTCAACACCCTGCCAGGCTGCAGCAAGACAATGGGTTCAGTGCTCAGCAGAACTTGAGCCAACAGAGTACCTGGTCCTGACGCTGGGCAAGCAGACCATCCCTTCCCTCAGCAGCACCCGTCCCTGCCTGGCCAGTCTCCTGCTGGCAGCTGACGGTTTTTCAATTTTGTTTTTCGAGACAGGATTTCTCTGTGTAGCCCTGGCTGTCACAACACTTGCTTTGTAGAACAGGCTGACCTTGAACTCACGGAGATCTGCCTGTCTCTGCTCTAGAGTGCTGGGCTACACCATCAGGCCTGACTAGCTGAGGGTGTCTTTCCTCCTGGTCCTGCACAGGGGTCAGTGCCTTCTGTGCAATGGCTTCCCCAAGTGCCGAGAACCAGGCGTGTGCCATAGGCCACCCATTCCCTACTCTTTCATCACCCTAGGTCCCAGCACTTTTGTTCCAATTCCAATGTTTGTCCACTTCAGTGAATCACTGTGTTCACAGCTACTTCCTCTTCCCAGGAAGTCTCCAGGCCTAAAGACTGGCTCTAAGATACTGCCTCTTCTAAGGCCCTACCACTCCCCATGCCCTCTTCCTGGGTTGTCATCACAATGTCCCTCTGTCACCAGTCTTGCTAGTTCTAGAGTTTGTGGCCACTGGAGTGTGGTCTCCTCACTGAAGGTCTATTGTCTGGGACCTGGAAAGAGTGGGAAGGGTGCTGGGCACTCCCCCAAGGCAGGCAGTACAGAGCACCGGCACCAAGCACGCCGACCTTCATAAATGAAGCGCACATTCTCCTCGTGTGCCGGTGTGAAGATCTCACTGCTGTTGGGAGGAGAGCGGGGGCTGCTGTTCCTCTTGCCGTTGTAGACAACTCTGGAGACGGGAGAACTGGGGAAAGCCCAAGTGTGAGGAGGGAGTAAGCAGAGAGACGGGGTGCCAACTCCCCCACACCTGAACCCACCTGGTCATTGCTGGTGTGTCCAGTCCTGGTGCTCAGCTGCTGGATCCTGCGGCCTAGGGAACACAAAGCCCAAGGGTTCTGTTCCCTTCCAGCAGAACAGGGAACAAACTATGTGGCCCTGAGTCCATGGGAGACCCTCAGACTGGACTCTAGACTTGAGCAGCCAGTTGCCTCCATGTAACCCTGGACAGGTTGAGGGTGTCGGTGTCAGTCAGAGGACACTAAGGGGACAAACAGGCCACACAATGCTTAACTTAGCCACTAAGCCATGTGTTCAGCCCCGGCTTCTCACCCACTCCTGTCTTCAACATGGAGGTCGACCCAGTCTGCCCCGGAGGGCTCCATGCATGCTTCTGCAAAGCCTAAGACTCAGCCTCCCAACTGCCCACAGGAACTGCGTGGTGAGAAAACCATCTATCCTGAAACTCAGCGACATCTGACAAACAACCCAGCTTCCCCATCCCCTAAGAACACTGGGTAATCAAGAACAAAGTAGACCAGGAGGAAGGAGGGAGCAGCCAGGCCTGACCCAGTGACCTGAACCCTGGGGTGTGACCTGCTTATAGGCCAGGGGTCTTCTGCTGTCCTGGGTGGCAGGGTATCTATAGAGTCTGGATGTCATAAAACCGGTCATACAGGGTTGGTCCTAAGCCTGGCCTTGGTCCAGACAGGGCAACCCCAATGCTGCTGACAAAGGAGACCGATGCCCCAGGCATGCTACCTCAAGATTTCTCAAAGGCTAACTCTGCTCAGGGACCCATGAGATTAACTATTCAGACAGGTGAACACCTCAATGGTATCAAGCCAACTCCCATAAGAGCTCTAGAGCCCTGTGCTCCTCCCCAAACCTGGCTTCCAGCCCTTACTCCCTCTCTGTCTTTCCCAAAGCTGCCAGCCCACACATCAGAGCACAAGGAAGGCCTCTGAGGTGTGATGATGGCAGTGACACAAGACGGGATGCTCCAGTTACAGGGCAGGGTAGGGCAGTGCTCAGGGGTCAACGCCTACCTTAGCTTCCAGGGCCCAGGCTGCCTTTTGCCCTTGCAGACACCCTTTTCTGTTCAGAACTCATTGCTGCTTGGTGGCACCCGTTCCCTAGGCCACGGTTCTCTGGTGCCTCTCCTACCCATGCAGCTCAGACTCTCGTAGGCACATCCTCTAATGGCCTCCTCGCTTGCACATACAATACTATGTCCTCTGCCTGGGTGCTCCTGCTGGCACCAGCCCAGCTGGCAGCAGGGTTTGTTTGGTGAGGCAGAGAGAAACCTGAGCGTGTTTACTAGCAAGGAATGAAGCAGCATGATACCAGATGAAGAGGGTCCCTAAAAAGGCTGAGTGTGTTGGGGTCTAGGACCAAAGCAGGTACAATGGGCTAACAAAAATGGCAGAGTCTGCAGAAGCACCAAGGGTGAAAAAACAAAAACAAAAACAAAAAACCACACACACAAAAACCTTGCCAGATTGCAGACAGGCACCTGCAAACTACTGCTCAGCAGCCCAGGTAAAAGGGGGGGGGGGGGAAGGTGTCTAACAAAGGCTACCACAGAAGGGGACACCATTTCCAGTGCGTAGCAGGGAGAGAGCTGCACGTAAAAAGAACTCATCAGTGCCCAGGCCTCTATCATCTGAAGCTCCCACCAAGGTGAGAGCAGGAGCAGAGGTCAGGCAAGGCCACCTCAAGCTCCCAACACTTCCTTGCCCTGCTTTTTTCCCCGTTACAAGTGTGTCCTCTAATCCCTAGCCACATGTAATACATCAACCCCACAATGCTTTTTGGGTCTTTTCTGTTGTTTGTGTTTAAAGAGAGGAAGCCCAGGCCAGCTTCAAAAATCACTGTGAAATCAAAGTCAGCCATGAACTCCTGATCCTCCTGTCTTTAGGCCCCCTAAGTGCTGACATTACAGGCTTGCACTACCATGCCGGGCACACAATCTCTTTTCTCCATATCTTTGAAACTTGGTGTCTCAGTAATCCCTAAAATCAAAGCCTGGCAGGATTTTCCTACAAATCTACAGCCTCCTGCACACTAGCCAAATACACTACCTCAAGTCTGCTACCCAGGCTGCTCTGAGCTTGATTAGGCAGGTCTTGGACATCGGCCTCCTGCGCAGCTGGGTGAGGAGCCTACACTACCAGGCTCCACAGGAGTGTCTCACGCGTCACCAGCCGCCCCAGCCCACAGTAGTCAGCAGTAAACGCAACAGTTTCCTGATGAAAGACTTCATGTCCCAGCCTCCCTAGGGACTGCGGAAGTCATTCCTGCCCCTATAATATGGGGCCACGTCCCACCTTCCTCTGCTGGCATTCTGGCCATCTGCACACATGGGTGACAAAACCATGAGTAAACAAGATCCTGCCTAAACAGACCAAATCCTTCTTTCCACCGTCAGCCTCTCCACAGCTGCCTTTTAAAAATCTAACAGAAGCACCTGCCCAGTCCACCTGGCCAGAGTTCCTCCACCCCTCTGTGGCCTTCAGACAAGGGCTTTGCTTCCTCACTGACAGGGAAGTGGCCACCAGGGACAGTTACCAGGTCCTCCTGCTCCAACTAACAGTGAAGTGCAGCCAGGGGAAGCCCTACCTCAAATGCAGAACCTGCACCCCTCCAGCCAACACCATGATGGACATGACAAAGTCACACTGCTTATCCCAGTAAAGACTGGTAGCCAGAGGGGCCTACAGACCACCGAGGATGAGGCAGAAAATGTGGACTCAGCTCATGCTTAAATGAGGTGGAGACTCTTGCCAAGGGAGGCTGATGGGGCAGTCCCTGTGCTGGGAACTTTACACGCCGTTCATGCCCATGTCATAGCTGGCCAGGAAGAATGTGTCTCACAATCCCATGTCAGAGGATGAAGCAGCTGTCATCCTAAGAGGTGACCTGAGGGACTCCCAGTCACAATCCAGGGTCTTCCTGGCTGCAGTGCTAGCTGCTCATCACTCCTGAGCTTGCTCAGTTCCTAGCTGCTCTGAAATGCTGCTTCCCAGTGGCACCCTGTGGGTCTGCTCAGCCCTCCACTGCTGGGAGAGTTCTAACTGAATGGGCTTATTCTGTGTAGAACCATCCGCTTCTAAAAGAACCAAGGCCTTCAGAGACTCCCTGGAAGGGCGAGGTGGGGAGACAGTACAGGGTGCAGGGGATCCAGAAACCACTTCAGCTCTTCTAAATACATCCAACATACGAGGGACACAATGCTAGGTGGTGGTCATATGCTGCCTGACTAGACCATGTACTCCCCGCCAGAACCAATGGTACTGTGGCTGGCCACTCTGTTCTTCTGGAGCTTCAACTGTGCAGATTTTTCCTTCCTTCCCCACCTCTCCCCACCCCTTTAGAAAAAAGGTGCCATGTAGCCCTGGCTGGTCTTAAATTTCTGGTCCTCCTGACAAAGTGCTGGAGTACAGGTATGTGCCTCCACTCCCTGTTTCAAATTTTCTGATCCCTCCTCTCATGCCTTACAAACTGTGAGGCTTTTAGTGAATGACTGACAGGCAAGAGCCACAGTGCCCTGATGACTGCTTCCAGAGGACCAGGGCAGGCCATCAGACCTAGGAATGTGTATCCAGCAAAACCACGGTATTTCCTAACTGGACCCAAACCCAGGCCCCTCCTGCTGTAGGACCTAGCTTCTCCTGCCCTCCTGCCACCATCTCTCTCTAAATGCCCCGGACACCCCCCCCCCCGAAGTCCACTAGCTGGCCCCAACCCAGAGGGGGCCTTTGCTTGAGCCTGCCCTGTTTGAAGCGGGGTGTCCAGACGGACGACCACCAGGACCGGGACTGCTTTGTCAACAGGGGTACGATGCTTCCGGCCGGCTAGCGGACGAACAGCGGCTAGGCCCTGGACCTGCGCAGAGCCACTGCACCAGGACCACAGGGACGTGGGCAGGGCGGGTAACCGGCAAGGGCTCCGGCCCGCGCGGCCGGAGGCAGGACGCGCCCCCGGGGCCGCCCCGGGGGACCGCGGGCGTCGTGCCCCGGCGGGCGGCCCGGCAGAAAGGCTCGCCCAGGCTGCCGCCACGTCCGCGCCCCACGGCGACACCGGCCTGCTGTCACCGCGCACGGCCCGGGCGACCCGGTGACACCAGGGCGGGGCGGGGCGGCCAAGGTCCCACGGAGCCGCCGCGCCCCGCCCCGCCGCGCCTCCCGCGCCGCGCCTTCCTCACCTCGCCCTCCTCGCCGCCGCCGCCGCCGCCGCTTCCAGTGGGCCGGCCGGAAGTGACGCATCGCGCAGGCGCAAACGGCGCGGGCCACGTGATCCCTGGCGGCCGGCGGACGCGAGGCTGGAGGCGCGCGAGGTCGTTCCGGAAGCGCGGGTGTGTGCGGGCTGGGAAAGACGACACCGGCGGACGGGTCCCGGAGACTCTAGCCCTGCGCTGCCTCAGGCCCCAGCGTGCACGGCGACGGTTTGATGGTTTGGCGCTGGACCGCGCTAATCACTCACCATCACAGTTTGGAAAGCACGTTTATTGAAAAAGTAAAAAGTGTCACCATAAAAAACAAACAAACAAACACACAGAAAAACCGGAAGAAAAGCCAGGCCAGAGAAATGGGTATAGGTGTGAGGGGGCCCAAACAAGTCCTAACCGGCCTGGCTGACTCCCTGGCCCCCGGGCAAAGTGCATGCCACTTCTCCAGGAGGCAAGCCCCAGCGTGCAGGGCTGGCTCAGTCCATGCTGGTTCCTTTGAAGAGTTCCACCAAGTCCTTGAAGTCCGGGTCGATAAGGTCAGAAGGCAGGTCGCCGTCATCATTGGCTGCGTCTCTGTCTGCCCCCAAAGAGATGAGATACCTGGAGGGTGAGAGAAGCTTGATTAAAGCCTGCTCAGACACCCCGGGGACCAGAGGGCTAGAATGTTGGGGTCACCTGTTTCTTTTTTCCAGGCTGAGTGAGGAGGAAGAAACCTGACCCTTTGGAAGCTGTGGCCAGATTTTCCAGCTTGCTCTAATGTTGCAATCGGATAGAAGCTTCCAGCATCCCACAGAGCCATGTTCTGGGGGGTCCGCCTGGAGGGACTAGCATGGAGCCTCCGAACCGCATTCCATAGGCTCACCTGGCTATGTCAGGGTACCCATCACTGCAGGCGATGTGCAACGGGGTCCAGCCAGTCTCATCCCGCTGGTGGATGTCAGCGCCATACTTGACTAACAGCTTTACACATTCCAGGTTTCCGGACAGTACAGCTTCGTGCAGAGCAGCCAGGCCTGGGCAGGGTGGAAAGACAGTCAAAGCTGCAACCCTCTGAACGGGTTTCCCCCTGCCTCCTTGTAGACAGAAGACCAGTTCATCACTGCTTGCTCACCTGAGGGGTGGATCGTTTCCAAGGACACTTTCCGAGCCCGAATAAAGCGCCCCACCTGCTCCAGGTCGCCTTGGCGGATGTGGTCCAGGAAGAGAACATCATTTGGGAACCGCACGCTGCGATCAGCCAGCAGCCTCCGCCGCCGCTGCTGAGGGCTGTATCGAGCATAGCGCACAGTTCTGCTTGGCATCCTGGGGCTGGGGGGGGCTGTCTCTGTGGGGTCCCCACCTCAGTAGGTGTGAGTGAGAAGTCTGCAGGCCAGAGGATCTATGTGAGCGCTCCTGCTTGAGTGAACCTCAGTTCCAGCTTATATAGGGCTTTCGGGGCTATATAAAGCCACGCAGTCATGCTTGCAGACGCGAGGGCCTGAAACCGAGCTGCTCTCGGTCCCTGAGCAACAGGATCATGTTTAGTGGTTCATCTTTCAGCACACCTGTCGCTCTGTCCGGCCAAAGGGGTCAGGTCCTTCCTGGCTACCGCTCGCTGTCTGCAGCTGGACCTAGAAGGTGCCTTGTGGTGGACAGGAGGGCTAGGAGGGCCACTGTGAGGGCATGTGGGCTTGAGGGCAGCAAGAGGGTCCGAGCCTGAAGGATGAGGGCTCCCCTGTCTACCTGCCGGAAGTTGAGCCCATGCCCATCAGAAGAGCACTGATCCATTGTCATTTAGGAGGTCACAGCCCTGTTCCTTTTCCAAAATGTTGCAACCCTCGTGGCTTCTAGAGAGGATTCATGGAACTGCCTTCAGGGTGCAGGAACTGCTAGGAACTGATGCTGCCCAGCCTAGATATCAACCTTACACAGGTCAGCACCATGGGACCTACCCTGCACATATACACATACACACACACACACACACAACTGGCACACTGCCCCTGGGTTCTGGGTATCCTATAGACACGTGTTGAAGATGTAGCCAGTCTGATCCTGAGAGACGAGGGAGTTGTGTCTGCTACAGTGGAAAAAGGGAAGGACCCCATACACTAGCTTCCTGCAGACTCTGCCAGCTATTGGGCTTTTACAACAGCTTGAGCCAAGTCTCAGGTGGCGCTTGGCTTGGGGGCATGAGACTACCTGGCAGACGGAATGCAAGAACAGAGCACGGGCCACAGGAGCCCAGAAACTTGGTTATGGCGCTCTGAATAGCCTCTAGACTCTACAGCTTCCCCGCATTTCCGGAAGCTAATGGTTGAGCCTGCTAGGACTGCAATGACAGAGTAACACAGACTGGGTTAAATAAGAATTTGCTCTGTGCCTGCAGATGCGGCGGCCTGAGACCAGGTGGGCTACCTCCGAGGTTCTGAGCGAGCCTTGCGCACCAGGCTTCCCAGTATCTGCAGGTCAGTTCAGTCCCTGGTGTTCTGGCATCTAAAAACATTGCCCAGTCTCTACATTCATCGCATTTATCTCTAACGGCTTCTGTCTATTCCTGTGTCCACATCCCACTCCCTGTCCCCCCCTTTTCAGACGGAGTCACTGGCATAGAGCTCCTTTGTAACTCAGCAAACTCCTGAGCATCCTGCCAGCACTCCCCAAGTGCTGGGTTTACAACTGTGCATCACCACACCCAGCTACCCAACTAAAATTCTTGTTTTTTTCCTCAGGAAAGGTAGTTGTTTTCTAGGTTGGCCAGTCAGGAAGTCATATTCTCCTCCTTCCCTCCTCAAAAAAGCGCTGGAATTACAGTCATGTGCCCCCCATCTGCCTCAGATCCCTCCTTATAAAGATACCGTCCAGGAGTGTTCTTACAAAGGCTTAGGACACACCCCATTCCAGTGTGACCGGAACCTAGTTCCAAAGTCACGCTCAAAAGTATTGGGAGCTAGGGCATGAAGTTGGGGGCCTGGAGATAACCCACAGTACTGAGGAGTTCTGGGTGATACGGAAGGCTGTGGAGCTGAGGCAGTGCGGGACTTACGTCAGCTGGGTGCTCTCCAGCTGTCATCAGGCCAGCACATCACACACCCTGCAGGTGCAAAGCCGAGGTCCACTGACCGCGAGACGCACCGCTGGAGAGCTCCGGTGCCCAGGGACCGCACCGCAGGAGAACTCCGGTGCCCAGGTACTGCGTGCTGAGCTTGAGTGCACCAGACACATGGAGAGGCTCGGAGAGACGGCTGCGGATGCCATGCCTCTGCTTCTTCAGGGCCCAGTTCTAACTCCTGGTCACGTCTTCTAACTTGTTTACCTAAAGCAGGGAGACTAAATGTTCTGCCCTGTAACCAGGTGACAGCGCCCCGCCCCTTTAGATCTGATTGTCTTTTCTGTTGTGGAAAAGTTCCCTCTGCATTCGCAGCTCAGCAGATCTATGAGAGCCTGTGGGTGAAGGGGCTACCAAAGGAAAGTGTGGAAAGTGCAGGAGGACCAGCAGAGCAGGCCTTTCTTCCCTCAGAGAGCGGCCTCCCCAGGGACAAGGTCGGGGAACAGGAAGCTCCTGGACATTTAGAGCAGAGGTTCTTGAGTTTGGGGTTTCTGTCTGAGTCAGTCTAGTCTCCAAAGTCTCCCAGCCACTTCCAGCCTTACAGCTCTGCCTCCTTGCTTACCTCGGCTTTCAGCAGGAGCCACAGAGCTGTCAGTCTCTATCTGCGGCTGCTGTTAGGCAGAGCCTAGAATTAAATACCTCTGTCTGGGAGCCCCTCAGCAGGTATGAACTTAGAAAGGGCTAGTCTGTGAGGTCTAGAACTTTCACATTTTGGAGAATGGACTAAAATAAAGCTAGGGTGGTCATGATTTCTGTAATTCCAGCACTTGGGAGATAGAGGCAATAAGCTAAAAAAAATTAAAAAACAAAATATGCAAAGGTTACCCTCCAATATGTTGTAGACCCTGGCTGTCTTGGAACTTACTCGTAGATCAGCCTGGCGTGGACTCGCAGAATTCTGCCTGCCTCTGCCTCCTGAGGGCAGGGAAAGCTGTGTGTCACCACAGCACCGCAGCCTGGAAGCTTCAGCCCTCTTCCCAGCTGTGCAGTGCTGGTGTGCAGCTTTGGTCCCAGCACTCTGGAGGCAGAGGAAGGTGGCTCTTTGTGAGTTCAAGGCCGGCCTGGGCTACACAAGAAGAATATATCTATATCATACACATACACACACATGTCTAATCCTTTTGCCTCAGCTTCCTAAGCACTGGGATTACAGGTTTGAATTACCATACCCAATTCCAATTTATAAAATCCACAACTGCAAATATAGTTCTGTGATAAGGCACTTGGCTAGCAAGAGAGCCTGAGCCCAATACAAGTTTGGCATGGTAGCACACAGATGGTTTGCCCTGAGTCCAAAGCCAGTGAGTCAAGGTCAGCAGCAATGACACAAGCCTAAACTAAACCACCCCCAAAACAAACAAGAAAAACAGACCAAACAACAACAAAAAAGCCAAAACCCCCTCTGATAATGCCACCAGCAGTGAGGGGTACCCAGTGCCTGGGACTGTTAGGTAATCTAGCAAAGGCCTTCAGGACGGTCAATCTATAATTAAACTTCAAAGCCAGAAGACCCTTTGGGGCAGCACTGTTTTTAAATTCAAGCCAAAGACTTTAGCGTCCTGGGGAGAGGGGGTGGGTTGGGAAAGTCCGGACTACTAAACCTTCGCCTCTGCCCAGCAGGTCCTTCAGCTGCGTTACCGATCCACTGACTCGAGGCTGCAGAGGTTAGACACCACCCTGTAGCTCTCTATACTGCCTGGCTCTGGAATGTTCTCATCAGCTGCCTCTGCAAAAGAGGAAAGGTATCAGTGAGTCACTCTGCTCTCAGGAGCGCTAGCTGTGGCTGCTTGGTCTGTGCTTTCTTATCCAGAGACTACGTCCCTGCACAGCTGGACAGTCATTCTGGAGTATCACTAGGGCAGGATGGACAGCAAACCTTCTTAGCTGGGACTGGAAACAGTCTGCTCACAGCCCTGCTGGGTTTTCTCCCCTGGAAGCCCTGTGGTGTTGGCCTCAGAGCCTGGACTCACACTTTGGGGTCAGAATTTATATCTTCTCCCCTGTATCCACCTCAAGGTGCTCACGGTCAGCCAGCTGCTGCAGCACACTCCTGTAATCCCAGGAGCAGGGGCAGGCAGATTTCTGTGAGACCAGCCTAGTGTACAAGGAGAATGCAGGCGAGCTAAGACTATACAGAGAAACCCTGCCTCAAATAAAGATGATTGTGCTTGGGGACCGGAGAGACAGCTCAGTGTTAGGAGCACTGGCTGCTCTTCCAGAGGACCCCGGTTCAATTCCCAGCACCCACATGGAAGCTCACGTCTGTCTGTAACTCCAGTTCCAGGGTATCTGACACCCTCACACAGACATACATGTAGGCAAAACACCAATGGACATGAAATAAAAAGTAAATTTATAAATTTATAGAAAAAGAAGATCCTGGTCTAGGTGTCAGCAGCAGGTCCCTGCAGAAGCTTCTGGAGCTGAAGTAGCTGGAAACCAGCCCTAAGACGAGTCACCAAGAGCCAGTGAAGGGAGCATGCGTGGACAACTGACCCAAGCGCTGGGTCAGAACAGGCAGCGCCAGAGTGCTAGATGGCGGCAACCTGGCACCGCCTGAGCGAGTGGCGGAGGGGCCTCGCCTGCTCCGCACGCTGCCACGGCTCAGAAAGGTGCAGCCTTGGACTTGGGTGAACCTCTACGGCAGGACAAGGTAGCCATGGGGACGGGACCACAAACCCACTTAGCCCTAGGAGAAAACCATACTTGGCAAGTCCTTCAGCCCACCTGAACGGTTGGGTCTAGTGCAATAGTTAAGCAGAAGGGCACCTAGCTTTGGTGGTGTGAAGATGTCGTGCAGAAAGGGTGTGTGTGCACAGGTGTGAACACAGGCAGGGCTCCTCACAACTCTGGGAAGGCTGTGGGGTCTGTCTGATCTCAGGCCGCCTGAAGCATTAACTCTCAGGGCCCATGACTACCCTGAGCCCTGCGACCCCTTAGCTTCCACTCCTCCTACCAAAGAGACTCTGATACTGCAGTGCTCCCAGAGGCTTCCTGCGAGGAAGCTAACCTTAGGATCACTACTCCTGTTGCAGTGGAACGAAGCAAATTGAGGGTCTTCAAGTCAAACTTTTTTTTTTTTTGAGATAGGGTTTCTCTAGTAGCCCAGCTGTCCTGGACTCACTTTGTAGACCAGGCTTGCTTCAAACTCAGAGATCCTCCTGCCTCTGCCTCCCGAGTGCTTGAGTGATGGAGTACACCATCACTCCAGTCTGTTTGGGCCTCCAATCTCCAATTCTCCTGCTTCAGCCTTTCCAGTTTGGTATTCAAAATGTGTCAAAGACTGGAGAGAGAGTTCAACAATTAAGAACACTTGCTGCTGTTGCAGAGGACCAGAGTTTATTTTTCAGTACCCATGTGATTGCTCACAGGGGCCAGGAACTCCAGCTCCAGGGGAATCCAACACTCTCTTTTACTCTCTGTGAGCACACAGCCACACACATTTAGCACACACACAGACACACGAGGCTGTCTTGTCCAGCAGAGATACCTTCTGCGATAGTGACGCTTGGCAGTAGGTGTCTTTACCCACTGAGCCATCTTGCCAGCTCGTTTTCTTTTGAAATTGTGTGTGTTGTACCACACAGACGCCAAGAGCATTAGAGCCTCTGGAGCTGGAGTTCCAAGGAGTTAAGTTCTAGGAGTGCTGGGACCAAACTTAGGTCTCCTGAAGAGCAGCAAGCACTGTTAACCAAAGCTTTTATACAAACAAACAAACAAAAAAGCCAGGCCGCGGTGCACACCTTTAACCCCAGCACTCTGGAGGCAGACAGGTGGGGCTCTTGAGCTCAAGGCCAGCCTGGTCTACAGAGGGCATTCCAGGACAGCCAGGGCTACAGAAACCCCATTCTGAAAAAACAAACACAAAACCTGCATCCCAGGTTGGCCTCAAAGTCAAAACCATCTTGCCTCAGCCTCCCCAATGCTAGAATTAAAGGCTCTTTCATCATGCCTAGCAGAACATTGCTTCAGGTAGAGGTCAGAGGGTCTCACTGTGTGAATTCCTATTTTTAAGGATGACCTTGAACCCCCAACTCTCCTTCCTAAGCACTAGGACTATAAGAGACGTGCTCCACCATTCCTAGCGTTAATACTTTAACATAGGCTTTCGTGTGGTCTAGAACTCCAAGATGTGGCCGAGCATGACCTGAACATCTCATCTAATTGCCACACCCAGGGCTTCAGGGTCCTTTGGAAGCACAGCCAGCTCTTAGCTACCAGCCATCTCTCCAGCCCGGGGTTTCCTTCTTCTCAGTGCTGCACATCTGGTCTCTAGAAGTTTCCGTCTTGAGGCTCAGCCCTGAATTTAGTTACTGCGTATGAGGTAAGTGTGTGTGGGTGCGTGTACCCCAGAGGCTACCTTTTTTTTGGTGGCAGAATTTCAGCTCAGCTCTCTCCGCTCAGAGATAAGCAGAGGTGACCACGGATAGTAAAATTTTAACTTTATTTAGCCAATGTGTTCAATTCCAATATTATGGTAGAAATGCCTTCAGAGTGGGCGATTCACTCAGCCCCAGTGTCCTTGGCTGATCCCCAGTGTGGGAATCAAGGGTCCCAGTTCTGCTCACAAGCCACAGGCTGTGCTGGAAAGGAGTCCAGCAGCCACAGAGCGAGGTGCCCACAGCCGGCTGGTCAGGAGTCCTGGCTTGAAGAGAGTGAGAGCTGTCCAGCCTGGCCTGGGCAGCCGGCCACACTGTCTCTTCCACACGTGGGGACCCACCCTCTCTGTAAGCCCCCAGGTTAACTGAATACTACAAAAAGCCATGCTGTCGTGGCAACACTAGTACAAGGTGGAGACTGACCACATACAGCTCAGATCCACCACTTCCTACACAGGGCAGGAAGAAGTGTCAGGGAGGCTCTCCACGGAACAATTACCTTGACAAGAAATGTCTAGAAGATGAAAGGTCTCACAGATGAAATCTGAAGTGACAGCAGAAACCTCTTTAACAGGGAAGACATTACCAGTGTGAGATTCCCCAAACAGTTTAGCGAGCACTTGGGACAAAATACAAATACAAAAAGTACATCACCAATTTAGAAAAAGAAAAAGAAAGATCTTGAAGATCTTTCAAGATGGACTGGAGAGATCCCTCCCCACTGAAAAGCAAGAGACAGGGTAAGTGTACGCTAGACGAGTGTGGCTTCAGAAAATTCCCTGGGTTCTGATGACGCTCCGTCCTTGGGTGAGGCTCAGGCTCCGGAGACGTGGGCTGCTGGGAGCAGGGCCCACCGAGGTTAGGGTTTGGGTGCCCTTGGCTTCTGCACTACAGTTCATCCTTCACAGCTCTATCATCATCTTCCTCCATGTCTGGCTCCAAAGCTTCTTCTAGGTCGAGGTCCTGGACGCAGGAAGAAGAGCCGGTTAAAAGCTGGGGCTGGGGCGACGGCCCACAGGTTGAAAGGCCCCGAGTTCAATTCCCGGCAACCACATGGGGGCTCACAGCCATCTGTACTGGGATTCGCCCCTCTCTTCTGGCATGTGGGTACACATGCACACAGAGCTCTCACATAAGCCGCAGTGCGGCTGCCCTCAGTGAGACAGGCCATAAGGGACAGGCCACTGTCACCAACTTCTGTTTGATGGAGGCTCTGAGCTTGCTAAGAAATGACCTTTCTGTATGGAAGGCAAGACACGGAATGGTTTCCAGTCATGAATCTCAGCTAAGCCCTCACAACCTACAACCGGCCATGGTATTTGGAACCTAGAGTCTAGCCCTGGCAGGGACAACAGCCCCAGCACAAGTTCAAGCACAAGCTGGACACTTTCTAGGCAACGGGAGGCACCCCCTCCTCCTTTCTAGCCCAGTCCCCTGGGGCAGTGTATTCCAGGAGGACGACAGTCGCTCGCTCCACCCAGTCAACCCAGCCAACCCTGACCTCAGGTTAGCAATGCAGGGTCACAGGCCAGCCCTGCCACAAGCTGGCCTCTTCAGCGTCAGGGCTGAGAGGCAGCCCATGGCCACTGTCCAGTCTAAGGCCCAACAGAGCATCCCACAGAGAACCAGTGTGTGGTGGCCATAGGGCAAACAGACAGTGGGCTCTAAATTTAATCCCAAATCAGCTGGGCAGGCGGAGATGTCTCGCGCCTTAATCCCAGCATTCGGGAAGTGAAGGCAGGTGGATCTGAGTTCAAGGCCAGCCTGGTCTACAGAGAAAGTTCCAGGACAGCTGAGCTGTTGTTACACAGAGAAGCCCCACCTTGGAGAGAGAGAAAAAAAAAGGTAGCAGGGAGGACCCTGCAGGATAATCTTGAAAGGTCCCTTTAAAGCCCTACTTTAAGTGCTAAGTGGTACACACAGAGCACGTCCCTCAGATTAAAGGCCAAATCTCAGGTCACAGGCCTAGGACACATAGCAGTGCCTGCCACATGGCCACCAAGGCATCCACATCAAGGCCTGTGCCAGGGCCTCCCACAAAGACCCCAAAATGATCACACTCACATCATCGTCGCCTGCTCCATCCTGGCCACCACTGTCCAGGAATTTCTTAAAACCATCTAGCGTCCGCTCACCATTGTAGTCAATGACCTGTAGGAAATGAGTGAAGAGGATAGAAGCAGGCCAGACAGCAGCCTCCACCCTGCACAGAACTGCCGACCCACCAGCCCAGCTGAGCGCGGGGGGTGGGGGGGCGCGCTCACCGTTCTGTCTGGGCTTGCTGGGAAGAACTTCAGCGTGGGGAAGCTGTGCACTTTGACCGCTTCCACCTCATTGGCTGTTGAGTCCATCTTAGCAATGACAATGTTCTCATGGTCCTTGTAAGTCTCGCCCAGTTTATCCCAAATGGGGGCTAGCTGCTTGCAGTGACCACACCAGGGGGCATCTGAAAGAGAGCAGTGTAAGGGTCCACCCCAGACAGAGCTCGCTACAATGTTTGCACTGTGTAGCTGTAACTTGTAAGCCCCCTATCCCCCTGGAGACCAAGCTGGGAAGCCAGAGCCCCTCACTCACAGAATTCAACAAACACGTTCTTTTTCTCATCAAAAGCAACCTCTTCGAAGTTTTTCCCAACCAGTACTTTTACTGGCTGCTTGTCCCAGTCTTCAGGCAGCTCCTGGCTCATCAGGTGGGGCTAGAGGAGAGAGAGCACAGTCAGGCACAGCACTGCCCACACTCTAATCCTGGCAGAGCCAAGACACACCTGTCCTCACCAGAGTTGATGCCGGCACCCTGGTGAGAGGGCTGAGTCTTCAGGTCCTGGTAGCCTTGAAGCTACCGGGTGCATGGCTAGGCTGGTACAGCAGGGTGGAGTTTGTCCATGGGGCCCACCAGTGCAAGACAAGAACTGAGAACTCCAGTCAACACAGGCACTGCGCTAAGAACTCGTGCTGAGGGTGTCGGCCTTCAGAGGGGTGCTGCAGGAAGCACTAGACCCCACGGGCACAGCCTATTCTGCAAACTGGACTGTCACTACAACCCAGGCCTGATCCACACCTTGATCTTGCCCTCCAGGAAGCGATGGCAGAACTCCGTGATCTTCTCGGCCGTCAGCTCGTCTGACTCCGGCTTATACTTGGTCATCTCCTCCTCCAGGGTGATAAGCCGGACAGCAGGACACTCCTCCTTCTTCAGGCCGAAGAACTCAAGGATGCGCTGGTTGTCAGCATGGTCGCTGTCGATGAAGATGAACAGGATCTTGGGAAAGAAAAGGCACATTCAGACAGAACCTGGACACATGCTCACACCCCTGGAACAGCTGTGCCACTTGAGTCTGGGGCTGCCCCGTGAGCAACAGGTATTGGCTAGTGGACACTGCCGCAGACCCATGGAGAACGCTGCAGAGGACCAGGCAGGTCTCCAGCACTGGAAGAGAACCCCATGTTCTGAGCCAGCCCACCTTGCCCTTGAAGCCCTCAGCCGCTTTCTTGAAGTTGCTCAATTTGCCATCGTAGTCAGACACACTCTTGGGCAGGAACAGCAGAATGTGTGTCTTGATTTCACCTCCAAAAATCTTTGGGGCTGTCTGTGGGACAAATAGCAATTACTGGGTCTGAGCCATGAGCAGTTCTTGGACTATTCTCCCGGTGGCCCCAGGATCCCCACCATTCTGCCTTCAGGAGGCCCACCTGCTCAGTGAACTCAATGACCAACGGCAGCTGGTTGTGCTTGATGAAGTCCAGCAGCTTCTCCTTGGTAACCTCACCCTCAAAGTTGTTGCGGCCTTCATCAAACTATGGACAGAGAGGGAGAGCTGTGAGCTTGTGCTGTGGCCAGCCAGCCTCAAAGGACAGACAACACTTGTCCCCCAATGGCCTAAACTGGGTACCATCACCCTGCAGCCAGCAACAAGTGGTCCACAAACTGGCAGCTCATGGTCCTTTTGCTGCTGAACGAATGGCACAGGCATGAGGTAAGGTCATCTCTGGAGGCCAAGGCAGCCGACATTGCTACAGCCACAGCATGCACTTGCTGAAAAAGGAGCCATTTCCATTTCAGAAACAGCATCAGAGCCTGATCCTTCTAGGGATAGGATCAGCGTGGGGTCAGCTGTGGCAAAAGGGATCCAGACCATCCCAGAGCATCTGCTAGAGAAAGCTGCTTTACAGAAAAACAAAGACGGCTCCATGGCTAAAACGAGCACTGGCTGAGCCTGGTCTACAGAGTGAGCTCCAGGATAGCCTGGGCTACACAGAGAAACCCTGTGTCAAAAACAAAAAAACAGAAGAAAAGGAAAGAAGCTGGCTGCTGACAATTCTTAACAATGTAAATACTCCAGGATTTGTTGTTACATTGTATGTTCAGACGAGGACAACGGGAAAAGCCTATTCACATTTTCCAATCTCAGTATGTATGTAAGCCTTGGCCCGCCTGAAATTTCCAATACAGACCAGACTGGCCTCAACAGCCTACCACACCATACCCAGCTTTTATGGTTTTTGTTTCTTGAGATAGGGTCTTATCCTATACTCCAAGCTGACCTTAAACTTGTGATCCTCCTGCCTCAGCTGAGTGCTAAGATTATAGACATGTACCACCATGCCCAGCTTATTCCAATCACTTCTGAGCCAAGATACTTGGATCCAAGATGTGGTGAGGTGACTGTTCTTTTCTTACTGGCCACCTTCTACCATACTTCCCAAGTGGAACTTCAGAGGAGGTAGTTAATAGCTGGGCGTGGTGGTACAACCTTTGATCCCAGCACTAAGGATGCAGAGGCAGGAGGATCTTCAGCCATTAGGCATTTCACAGTGACCTGTCACTCTAGTTCCAGGGGATCCAAAGCCCTCTTCTGTATGTGTATACACACACCCATATAACAAATACACACATAATTAAAAACCTTCAAAAAGCTGGGTAATGGTGGCACAGACCTTTAATCCCAGCACTCGGGAAGCAGACGGGTGGATCTCTAAGCTGCAGGCAAGTCTGGTATACAAATGAGTTCCAGAGCAGCCAGAGCTACACAGAGAGACCCTGTCTAGGGGTGGGGGTGGGATAGGGCAGGAGCAGATGGTTTGGGCCTGGGGAAGGTGCTCAGTACTCCTTCCACCTCCACCGAGGGGCAACCAGAAGCGACCACCTGGTCTGAAGTGCTATCTTCTGGGCAACACAGCCCCACACTAATTGCCCCGTCGACCACAACTCTGACAGCGGCCCCAACTGGTCACACAGACACGCCAGCAGCCTGGGTGGGCTCCCTGGTTCCTGAGCCCTGCCCTCAGTCTAAGGTGCATGGCACTTTCCAGGCAGAACAAAGCAAGTCGCAGTTAGCTTCGCCTTACTGGGGAATTATGTGGCTCTGCTGGTCTGCCCAGAGAGCTCCCTGGGGCAGAGAGGGAAGCCCAGCTCATTTAGTAGAAGTAGGGCTCACATCCCAAAGGAAGGGAACAAGAGGCCAACCTGGGCAGTAGGCTCAAGAAAACAAACACACAAAACAACGAAAAACAAAACCACTGGTGTGCTTGTACATTCAGGATCAGGAATTCAAGGGCAGCCTCAGCTACAGAGTTCAAGACCAGCCTGCGCTATAGGACAGCCTGCCTGGAAGAAAAAAATTAATAAAAATAAAGGGCTGGAGAAATGGCTCAGTGGTTAAGAAAGCTGGCTGCTTTTCCAGAGGACCCAAGTTTAAGCTCCAGCACCCACACCCCAAATCACAATTATCCGTAATTCCAGTCCCACGGCATCTGACGCCCCCTTTGGCCTCTGCAAATGTGTACAGCACATCACACACACGTGGGCAGAATACTCATACACATAAATTAGAATGGTTTATTTTTTAAAAAAGATTAAAAACAACAACAAAGAAAAAACCACCAAAGAACCAAACAATACCCTGTGCTCCCTGAACATAGCCTGAACGCAGATGTGCACAGACTCGTCTTTGAAGGTAAGAGCCACAAAGACTTTGTCATTAAGACTTCACCCAGCACTTTCTCAAATCTCTAGTCAGGCATCTCATTAAAATATTCTTCCACAATGGAATACTACTCAGCAATTAAAAACAAGGAAATCATGAAATTTGCAGGCAAATGGTGAAAACTAGAAAAGATCATCCTGAGTGAGGTATCCCAGATGCAGAAAGACACACATGGTATATACTCACTTATAAGTGGCTATTAGACATATAATATAGGATAAACATATTAAAATCTGTATACCTAAAGAAGCTAAGCAAGAAGGACACTGGGTAAGATGCTCAATCCTCTTCAGAAAGGCAAAGAAAATGGACATCAGAAGAGGGAGAAAACAGGGAATAGGGCAGGAGCCTACCACAGAGGGCCTCTGAAAGACTCTATCCTGCAGGGTATCAAAGCAGATGCTGAGACTCACAACCAAACTTTGGGCAGAGCGCAGGGAATCTTATGAAAGAAGGGGAGAAAGAAATACCTGGAGGGTACAAGAGCTTTACCATGAGAGCAAAAGAACCAAAATATCAGGGCACACGGGTCTTTTCTGAGACTGATACTCCAACCAAGGACCATTCATGGAGATAACCTAGAACCCCTGCACAGATGTAGCCTGTGGCAGGTCAGTGTCCAAGTGGGTTTCCTAGTAAGGGGAACAGAGGCTGTCGCTGACATGAACTCAGTGGCTCTTTGATCACTTCCTCCTGAGGAGGGAGGAGCCTTACGAGGCCACAGAAGACATGCAGGCAGTCCTGATGAGACCTGATAGGCTAGGATCAGATGGAAGGGGAGGAGGACCTCCCTATCAGTGGACTGGGGGAGGGGCATGGGTAGAGAAGGAGGGTGGGTGGGGCTGGGAGGGGAGGAGGAGGGGGCTACAGGTGGATACAAAGTGAATAAACTGTAACTAATAAAAATAAATAAAAAGAATCACACATGCACAAAAATTTTCTGGGCAAATATACCAAGACAACCAATAATTGAGCTAACTGAGCAAATTAGGCTCATTAGGTCCTCTAGTGGGTAAAGGGCACTGGACAAACACATTAATCTAAGCTGAACAGCACTTGAGGGGCCCTGTTCATGGATTCAGAACATCCAGCCCTTGTTATAGTATGAATGTGTTTTTCAACTTCCAGTGCATTCAACCTGGAGCTGGGGAAACCCTTTCAGAGACAGAAAAACCACACTGGTGTTAAGTGCTACATTGAGCAGACCCTCTCACCTGGGCTCACCTCTCCTGAGCAAGAATAGCATTCTTTTTTGCCCTGTGACATTCCTTCCACAAGGGCTAACACACCAAGATCTTATTCTCTTGTCTACGTCTTGTCTTCCACTCCCAGATGTTTCCTTCCGTGGACCTTTTCTCCCCCTTACACGTCATACCTGGGTGACACGAGTCTCTAAGGACCACCATCCTTTTCGCTGTTTTTAAACATACTCTGTAGACCGGGCTGGCCTCAAACTTAAAGAGACCTGTTTGCCTTTGCCACCTGAGTGCTGGGATTGAAATCCTGTGCCATCACTGTCCAACTGCACCCTCAACTTGACACAGCTGGGCTGCAAAAGCATCACCCTGCCTCTTGGGACAAAAGGCAAAGAAACCCACGGCCCCATCAGCAGTGCTAGTCTGCTTTGTCCCTGTCACAGGAATACGTGGCAAGAACACTCAGTGTCTAGAGAAGAAAAGACAACAGGATTGGAATCTACAGGTGTTCAGGTGGGAGGTCTTGTAGGGCTGAGGTAGGAGGAGGGCATAGGGGCCACACATCCAAAGCCAGGGTTCCAGAGTTCTTGCCTCAGGAATGATTTTTAGGAGCTGGAGAGATGACTCAATGATTAAGAGCACTGGTTGCTCTTCCAGAGGTCCTGGGTTTAATTCCCACCACCCACATGGCAGCTCATAGCTGTCTGTAACTCCAGTTCCAGGGCATCTGACACACTCACATTGATGCACATAAAGCATGTGGCTCAGATCTGTAATTTCAGCACCTGAGAGACAGAGGCAGGTTGAAGGCCACCCTGGGTTATACAGTAAGCTCTAGCTGGCTGGAGCTACAGGGTAATACCCTATCTTAAAAAGAGAGGGAAGAGGGGGCTGGAGAGATGGCTCAGTGGTTAAGAGCATTGTCTTTCGATTCCCAGAAACCACATGACAGCTCACAACTGTCTGTAACTTCAGTTCCAAGGTATCTGATACCCTCACCCCAACCAATAAAATTAAATTAAATAAGTTTAAAAAGAGAGGGAAAAAGCCAGGCACAGCGGCATAAACCTGTAATCCCAGCACTCAGGGAGACGGGGCAGGTATGAGTTTGAGGGCTACAAAGTGAATCCAGCGTACAGCCAAGGCTACACAGAGAAACCCTGTCTCGGAAAAGAGAGACAGAGAGGAAAGAAGATAGGGGAGGATGGAGTGGGGGGGGGGGGGAGAATGATTCCAATAGCTGACTTGGTTACACCTTGCCACAACCACCACCTTATCTTTCAGGAGACTCAGTGTGCTGGCAGTCAGGGAAGCTGGTCCAAAGGCCACAGTGTGAAGTGGCTGCCATACCACAGTGCCAAAAACATTCAGCTTTGATCACTGTCCACCCTATCAGCCCAGCTTGGTCCTTCCCTTTAGAAGCAAGCAATACCACCCTCTGCAGACCAACATCTGTACTGCCCTGCACACAGCTGCCCAAGGGCCACTCACCTTCTTAAAGAGGACCACCCCATCCTTGTCCAGCTGGTATTTGGAGAACACACCACTGTTAGATGTGATTCCAAAAGGTATGTCATCAATAGCTTCTGCTGCCAGCAAGAACTGCTTGGCAGAGTCTGACTCTATGTCCTGGAAGAGAAAGGGAAAACAGAGGTGGCCACCCAGCCCATGCCTGAGCACTGCCCCTGAGGAACAGAGGGGCTGTAGGACCCCGCCCCCCTGTGAGGGCAGCACACAGAACAAATGGAGTTCTAAAGCTCTACCTTGAAAAAACCGATAACCACCACGTCGCTTGAGTCAACCAAGGACTCTGCAGCTGCAGCGTCAGACAGGGTCGTGGCAGCAGGGCCTGTGCGCTTCTTCAGCCAGTTCACAATGTCATCAGCTTCCCTGCCAGCTACAGCCCAAACAAATGCAAGTTCCTGTGAAACAGGGTATCACCCATCCTGCCAGCTATCTTTCTGCTGAGGTCTGCCCAGGAGGCTTAGGATAGGTGCTCACTGAGGAGAGAGCACATGCCTGCAAAGCAGGGCTTGGTCACTAGCTGGTTCTCCCCAGTCTGTCTGCATTTTCTGAATTTCCCTGAACACTAAAGTCTGCTCGCAACCCAGGCCACACCCTTGGATATGCAGCTCGTCAACCTCACCACTAGATATGCCACCCAAAACAGGCTTGACTGGACCTGACACTGGAGACTGCCCGACCCACTTCCCAGATGGGTAAGAACTAGAAAAGAATTATGTGTCTGAGTGCGACTCACACTGACACGCTGAAAAGAGGACCTGCTTCCTCTTCAAGGCTGACGGAGAACTCTGTCCTGGACTGGGCCACTTGGATTTACCATGATTCTATAGCTCAGTGCCGGCAAGAAACTGAGTCACCAGTTACCAGACAAGAGACACCTTACCCACCAAACCCAGAAGCTAGTAGAGAACCAAAGTAACTCTGGGTCATTATAAGAGTTTCTCTGTGTAGCCCTGGCTGTCCTGGAACTTGCTCTGTAGAGTGGATGGCCTTGAACTCAGAGATCCACCTGCCTCTGCCCCTTGAGTGCTGGGGTTAAAGCAATGTGCCACCAGCTTCCAGGTAAAGAATCTTTTTTTTTTTTTTTTTTAAGGTAAGGGGGCTGGAGAGATGGTTCAGAGGTTAAGAGCGCTGCTCTTCCAGAGGTCCTGAATTCAATTCCCAGCACCCACATGGCAGCTCATAACCATCTGTAATGAGATCTGGTGCCCTTTTCTGGTGTGCAGGTGTACACGCAGGCAGAACACTGTATACATAATAAATAAGTAAATCTTAAAGAATAGTAATACTGCTCTCACAAGAAGACCTGTGCACGGTTGCCAGCACACACACTGGGTGGCCCCCAGCTGCCGCAACTCTAGTTCTAGGGAACCCAATGCTCTTCGGGCACAGCACGCCTAAGATACACATATATGCACCAAGTTTCAGGTGTACATGCACAAGCACACACAAATAGACAAAACATTATCATGCCCAATTATGAGACGGCAGAGACCATCTTCATACATGCTATACAAGCACTCTACCAACCGAGGGGCACACTATTCAGATGGGATCTTACTCTGTAGACCTGGACTGCTTAGATCCCACACTCGGCTGGCCTCAAACATACAGGATCCTCCTGCCTCTGCCTTCCGTGTGCTGGCCATATGCATGAGCCAACACATCAAGTTCTGAACCAAGAACTCCATTTCACTTTTGGAGACAGTTTCTCTGTGTAGCCCTGGCTGTCCTGGAACTCACTATGTACCTCAGGCTGGCTCAAACTCAGAGATCCGCCTGCCTCCCTCTGCTTCCCGAGTGTGCCACCACAACCTGGCTGACCGGGAACTTTCTACTCCAAGAGTGAATTCATGTAAAAAGAGATCATAGATGGTCTAGGCAGGTGACCAGAGTGGCTAACATTGAGCATATATGAACCCTCTGCAGTCTAGGCTGGTTTCAAATTCAGAAATCCACTGGCCTCTGCATCTCAAGTGCTGGGATTAAGGGTGTGCACCAAAACACCAGCTAAGGAGACTCAAATCTTCTTTTGCTACTAGTAGCTACCTGAATTGCTTACATCAAGGTCCAGCTTTCATGAAAACTGCTTTAGCAGTGGCTGGGATGGCTGGGTGGGAGCTTGGATTTGCACTGTCACCAACAACTAGGATGCTGTGACTATGAAAGGGTCCCAAAAGAGTCACCCACGTGTCACAGCCACACCATCTAGAAGCACTGCATTTCTCAAAGCACCAATAGCTCAAAGCCCCGTGTGTTCAGAAGGACTTGCCTCCTCCTCCTCCTCATTGGTCAATCCCCAGATAAGCCTCAGCCAACAGACTACTCATCAGACACTTCCTGTGAGGTACTCCAAAGAGGGAACTTTCTTTACACAGTCCTCAGATCCAAGAGTCAATATAGAACATTTGAGAATAGGGTCCTCGCTGAGCCTCTGAAAGGGTTCCCTACCCCTAAGACGTACTTCCGGTTAGCTCCCAAAGCCTACCAAATCATTACAGGGCAGTGCTGGGGTCACACCTGTGTATTCCTTCGGGGAGGCTGTGTCTCCATTCTTGAAGAATTTGATGGTGGGGTAGCCACGAACACCATACTGTTGAGCCAGGTCAGATTCTTCTGTGGCGTCCACCTTTGCCAGTCGGATCTCAGAGCCTTCTGCCTTCAGTTTCGCAGCCGCTTTGGCATACTCAGGTGCCAGAGCTTTGCAGTGGCCACACCACGGAGCATCTGAAAAAGAAAGCAGGACACTGGAAGGCAGTCCTTGATCCACGTCTATTCTTCCCTTTCTACTTTGTACTTCCCCTCATAAAACCTTATCGCTATACCAAGATAAACCCTCTTAGTGCATACGTGAGGTTGAGCTGATAGCTGGTGCTCTTGGGCAGTATCGGGACAGAGGCCACAAGTGACAAGCCAACTCCAGTCCTACTTTGCCCTGTGACCACCAGCACAGCAAAACAATCCTGACTTAGAACTTCCCATTGCCCCCCCTTCCCCCCGCCATCAGGGCCAGCATATCCTTAGGATTTCCCACTAAGGATCTAGGAAGAGTTAGAAGGTCGCTGGCTCAGCACTATACCTAGGATGAACGTGCCCAGATGCCTGTCTGAAGCTGTTCTTTCTAGTGTGGCAATGTGACAATCTGTCAAGGCAGCCTGGCAGCTGTGTTGGAACCCACATAACTTGTAAACAGAAATAAAGGCTTAGGAGTTGGCCTGCTTCCCTGTGAGGACAGGTAGGGTGGGCATAGTAAACAGGGCTGGACCCGCTCTATCGGGGTTGCTACTGCTCACACGGCCCATTCTGTTTCCCCAGCTAGCAGAAGGATCTGGCCATGTGGACGCCGGGCACAAAGACACCTTCCTGATTCTCAGCCCCGCAGTCACCCTCCAGGAGCCCTGAACACAACGACTTCCACTCTGGCTAGGAAGGATGCTCTCTGGAAGACTGGAAGCGGCGAAGCTGACAGCGGGTGTTGCCCGCGAGGCGCAGCCCGGGCCCGGCCAGCCCGTGCACCACCGGGTGAGCCGGGGGCTGCAGGCCGGGAGGGGGCGAGCGCGCAGGGCAGCGCTGGGCCCGGGCTGCGGGCTGCGGACGGGCCCCGCCGCCCGGCCAGGCCCGCGGCGCACTCACAGAACTCCACCAGCAGGTAGCTGTGCGCCGCCAGCGCCTCCGCGAAGTTGCTCTTCTTCAGCACCAGGACGTTGTCCTCCTCCTCCGGGGCGTCGGCGCCCGCCCGGGCCGCCCAGGCCAGGGCCAGGCACAGCAGAGCGCGGCGCAGCATGTCGGGCGTCGCGGCGGGCGGGGCGGTTGCGTTGGCGCCGCCGGGACAGCCGAGGCGACGAGAGCGCGCGCCGGGCCGGACCGCGCCTTTATAAACCCGGGGCCAGGGGCGCGCCCTCACCGCCCCCGGCCGCGCGCGCCGGCCGCCGCGCGCATGCGCCCGACACGCCCGCTGATTGGCCGAGGCGCCGGGAGGCCCGCCCCCGCCGTGCGAGGACTGGACACCCGCTGACGGCTCGGCACGACGTGAGAAGGAAAAAAAGTCGGAGTCCTTCCAGTTCTGGCCTCGGATAGGCCAGAGCGCGCGCGCTCGCGCACACTATGGTCCCCAGCCCCTGATTGGCTAGCGGGGGAGAACTTTCTCTCTCCGGACTTCTGACTGGAGTCTTTTCCCACGCCTTCCGCGCGTCTGGAATGGCTACTGCTCCTGATTGGCCGAGAGCTGCGGCCGTGTGGCTCCTGATTGGCCGAGGGCTGCGGCCGTGTGGCCCCTGATTGGCCGAGAGATGCGCGCACCCTGCGTGTTTCTTGGTCGAACGTGGCAGTGGGCGGATTCCCGCGCCCTTAGGCGGAGCTGCGCCTGCGCCTGCGAAGCCCCTCGTGTTGCATTCTGACTGGACCGCGTTTCCGTACTGGCTCCGCCCCCGGGCCCCACTCCCGGAAACCGGGTGATGCAATTTCCCGCGCGCGTGCGGGCCGTGCGGCCCCTGCCCGGGCCCCGGGCCGCTCCTTCTGTAGGCTTCCGAGGCTCGTGCCCGCGGAGTGCGGCGCCCGGACTCCGGACGCGCGTTCGTGAAGTGGAAAGTGCAGTTCCTCGGCGGACTGCACGCCGACTCCGCGCTGAGGTGGCGTCTCTGTGCGTCGGCTGGGTAATGACAACCTTGGCCTTCAGGTCACGGACGGGGTTCACACTTGATTTGCGTTGAGCGTCTACTTTGTGTCTCCATCCCTGACTTGCTGAAAACAAGGCGTATACAGGCTGGCCTCGAACTTGAAGAAATACTTACCTGCCCCAACCTACTGAGTGCGAGCAGTCCCTGGCAATTTCGGCTCACGCCTGTCGCCAGACTTCTGCCAGCCCCCTCCAACCCGGAGTGCCCTGCTCACTCGCAGCCCTCCCTTTTTCACTTCTCGTCCACAGACACACACAAAGGAAAGTGAAACACCCCCATATTAAGTATATACATTGACTAATCCACTGCACTTGGAAAGTTTCTTCTGAGGCATTGTAAATGAGAACATGTGTCACTTTTTCTCCAGGGAACTCCTCTTCTTAGAGCAAGCTTACCTCAAAGACCAAGTCCTGTTCCCCAGCCCCATTCAATGCAGGAGGAATGGTTGTGCCCACTGGGAAATCGTGTCTACAGGACTACTTCACAGGCATGAGAGCTCCGTGGGCAGGTGCGCAGCACGGGGCTAGTGTTTGTCCTTTCTCTGCCTGTCTGAAGTGCCTGTACACATTCCTGCTCTTGGGTATGATGAAACTTTCTTCAGTTCAGCTGCTGTCTCCCAGATTTTTTGTGGTTGCCTTGACCTGTTTTGGGGCTAAGAGACAGAAGAGTTAGCCAGTCTGTGGTGGCACATACCATTAATCCCAGGGGGTTAGAGGCATGTGGAGCTCTGAGTTTGAAGCCAGCCTGGTCTACAGATCGAGTTCCAGAACAGTCAGGGCTAACATAAACTTGGCTAGGGTAGTGTTTTCTTGTACCCAGCCCTTAAGAGAAGCTGGTGAATTAGTTCTTTCTGTCTTGTTTCTCTTTCTCATCCTATATTGTCTTGAAATTCACTGTGTAGACCAGCCTCTGCCTCCTAAATGTCTGGGATTACAGGTATTTTCCACCATACCTGGTGAGTACCAGGAACTGAAAGGTTCAGGAATTCGGTAGCTAAATACGAGAGATGGGATGTTCTGTCTATGGAAGGGAAAGAACAGGGGAATATGAGTATGATAATTCAAAGACAACCTGTGTTCAGAACACAGAGAAGAATAAAAAGAATGGCCCAAGTGAGGAAAGAGCATTGCAGATGCTCATAGAGACTGAAGTAGACAGGGCAGGGCTCAGCTTGCCTCTGGGCTGCCTGTGGCACACACAGATGGATAGTGCTGGCATTGCCACAGGCCAGGCCAGGGCCGCTGGCATTGTGTGCACACAGGGGCAGGCCTTAAAGCATTGCTCCTGCACAATCACAGAATCCTGGACTGATGTGTCTGACTTTCTGTATTGAGAGCTTTACCTGTACGTACATGTGTATGATAACACAGCATCAGATCCCATTATTGATAGTTGTGAGCTACCATGTGGTTGCTGGGAATTGAACTCAGGACCTCTGGAAGAGAAGCCAGTGCGCTTAACTGCTGAGCCATCTCTCCAGCCCCGCATTGTGAGTTCTTGAGAAGCCAGAGGGAGGCCTGAAATCCTTGGGCCCTCTGGTTTTGTCAAGTGTTCAGATAATATACAGGTAGTATGTCCCAACCCAAGAATGAAGATCATCTGAACATCTGTGGGCCACAGCCTTGAGGGCCAAGCTAGTGACTTGCTTTTGTTTCCCCAGGCCTGTCTTATGCCTTCTAAAAGCAGCTGCTGTTGCCAAAAAGAACTGCTGGTTCAGATACCCTACTGTTAAGGTCCTGCAAGACCCACATTGGCTGTAACGTGTTTTTCTGGCCATTGAAAATGCATCAGAATATCCTTCATGAAGGAGTCTCACCCAGAGAGGGTGCTCACTGACTACAGGTTGAGTTAGTGGTGGTTTGAAATATCACTACTAGTTCTCAGAACCAAGCAACTCCTTCCCAGCTGGCAGGCTTCTCTGACGTCCAGGAAGGTGGACAGCATTTGATGGCTACAGTTTACAAGCTCTATGCTGGGGGGTGAAATGAAAGTGCTAGTGAAATGAAGTGGGGAGTAGGGCCCACGGTAGGAGCTTTGGCACAGCAGTGTGTGGGCATGGACAGGTTCTTAAGTCTAAGTAGCTGATGATTACTTATACACAGCTTGGGAGCTGACTGCTCATCAACTGGTACTACCTACAACCCACCACCTTCCTCAGGAAAGGACGCCTGTCTGCAGGTAGCTGAGGAGCTAAGCCTGGGAATCCCTGGGAGTCATGGCAGAGAGAAATTGGTGGGGAGGACCCTATACCTTGCTGCTGAGAGAAAGAGGCCAGGCCTTGGCAAACCACGCCACAGAACAGGTTGGGGTGAACGAGATAGGAACTGGTAGACTTGGGACCTGAGAAACACGTCATACACTTTACGAAGCCACCCTAAGTTAGCCTGCGCTGGGAGGAGCCAGAACAAAGTCCTAGTTGTTGGCAGTATGCTTGCATACTTGGCACTCAGGGTCTGAGTTCACACTTATCCCAGCATTTTAAGATTAAGTTCCTTTGTCAGTGTGAGCTTCAGAAGCCCCTGTTTGATAAACAGAATTGCTGACAGCACATAAGAAAACTTTTAAGGATGAGCTAGGAGAGTTTACTTGCTGGCCCTGGGTCTGTGAGACTGTAAAACTTTGGGTGTAGAGGGATTTAATCCAGCAACATGGCTACTCTAGCTGGAATACAGACACGCCCTTAGTACACATCTTTAATCCCAAAACAATGAAGTTAGTTTGTAGAAGGAAGCACCCGTGTTTGAGAGAGATGTCTAATTGAGAGGCAAAGTAACAAATCAGAGAAAGATTTGACAGAATAAGACAGGCCCAGCTCTCAAAGAACAGGGAGGAAAGATTTAAGAGAGAGCAACCCAGAGAGAGAAAAGGAGGAGGCAGTTTTACCAGTTTTATAGAGACAGGATGAAAAGAGAACAAACTAGGCACAGGTGAAGACAGAATGAGCAGAGAATGAGGAACCGGAAGGTTAAAGAGATTGATAGTTTGAGGCCAAGCAGAGAAGCCAGAATCAAACCAACTGAATCAGCTTGGGGAGGAGTTTGAGCCAGAACCCCTGAGATAAACGAGCTAGCCAGAGTTCAGAAAGAACTAGAAAGGGAGATCTTATTCATCAGGAAGTCTCAGAGGCTGAACACATTCTAGACCTAGATTAGATGTATGGAGACTAGAAGCTTCCATGGCTAGGCCTAGGTAAGTAGGGATGAGCCAGTAAGCCTTGGAGAGGACGACATCAGGCAAATAGACTTTCACATTGGGAGAGGGCCTCACTCTGCTCATGCCTGCCTGAATGTTGGGGCCAGGACCAGTTCTGGGAGGCTCGGGACAATTTGGCTGTCTACTGCAAGGAGCCACTCTTGTCAGGTTAGGGTTCCACAGAAGGCTGGCTCTGGCGTCTGCTTGGCTCTGGCTCCCATGAACCTAATTCAAATGGCCGACATGGCCTGATTTATGGTCAGCCAGCAGCAACAAGACAAAAAGGCATCTTCTAAGCAGCTCCAGAGAGGTTCAATCCACTATCCGGCACTGCTGGACCCCAAAGGCAAGAGTGGGAAGATCCAGGAAAGTAGCTGAGCACTACGACCTGCAGGAATGGTACAGCCACTTTACCAAACAGCTTAACAAGGGGGGTGCCTCTCAAAGCTACTGGCAGGCCAGAAAAGGGTTTCTGCACGGACTTTGTATTTTTCAGTCATTTTATACCCATCCCTAAGGTAGGTGGGCCTTTGAGGTTGAGATGCCTTTGGATGTGCTCAGAGGCAGACAGGTGCCTGTGCCTCCCTCCAGTCACTGAGCGCTACACAGGAGCTAATGCCGTCCCAGCTAAAGCTTAGTGTTTTTCAAGGTTCCCCTACAAGCTTCCACAGTTCAGCAGTCCTGGCCCTTCTGCCTGGCCTGTAGCTGCCCCAGCAAGACTTCCTGTTCCAGCAAGGCTTGCTAACAGACCTTCCTGCACCTTTCTGGACAGATGCTGTGCAGACCCAGGTCAGTATCTCAAGGTTCTGGTTCCTCCAGCAGGGCCTCTATCCTGTAGTTCAGACATCTCCTGTGACATGAGCAAAATGAATACACCCACAGGTACCATCCCAACTGCCAGAAAAGACCTAGATTTGTGAGCCATGTCATCTTTGGGCTGGGGTTTGTTTTATATTGACATCTCTACAGGAAGCCAGTGGCAAAGAACTGGGCTGTTGGCAGCAGGCAACCTCTTATCCAGGGCACGTGACCTGAGGGATCTACACTGGATTCTTGCCATTCCCTCCAACACCCAACACCAGTAGCATAAACCACAACATCCAGACTCCTTCAGGGGCGTTTATTTCCCAGTCAGAAGAAAAGAAAAGCACGGACAGGCTCCTCTGCCCGTTGAGGCCTGGGCCTGGCAGACACCACACGGGGACTGGGGATAGGGAGGGGTGGCATAGGAGATAGCTCCCAACTGTGTGAACTTGGTCCCACGTTTGTCCTGGCTGGGTCCAGGGAGGGCCTGCCCAGGGGTGGTGGCACCAAGAACCAGGGCAGAGGCATCAGGCCAGCTGGCCCAAATGGAGGCAATAAATACTGACAGGCCAGGCACGAGGTTCAGGCCACAGGGCCCAGGTGAGACAAGTAAGGCTCGGCTGGCTTTGTCCCTAGGGGCTCTCTGTGGGGACAGGGGCTGAGTGCTGCCTACAAGGACAGAGAAGGCAGAAGAATGAGGCGCCCCATCCTGCCTCCTAGATGGGGCTGGAGGCATTGAGTTTTGGCAATTGACCCTCCCCTAGCTACTGGGGCCACCCCAACCCTGACCACGGGGAGGGGCAGGGCTGGCCAGGCCAGCAGGAAGCAACAGCAGCACACCCCAGGCCTCCCTGGGCAGGTCACCAGGATGGGGATGGCAGACAAGGCAAGGACAGGGAGACCACATGCTCATGCAGACAGGGGAGTTAAGAGTTAGCGACGGCCCCCAGTACACGTTCCACATGTTAAGGCATCATGGTTAGACAGTGACTGACAGAGATGGATGACCTGGCCAAGGAGGGGGTGGGGCCAGAAGAAAGACAGCCTAGCCCTTCCCCGTGCTGAGCAATCTAGCTCGGCTGGAGCAGAGACAAGGTGGGCTGGGCAACCCAGACAGTGTTCCATTCCATTCTAGAAGCCAGGGCCTGAGGACAGGAGGACAGAGGGAACCTGGAGGACAACAGATTGGAGGCCTGGGCTGAGCCCCTCCCCCACTGCACAGGCAGAAGCAGCAATGTGACACTAGAGACCACAGGGGCCTGCGGGCAGGAGGGGCAGACAGAAGAGCTGCCTGCCTAAGTAGGACCAGGTAGGAATGGGGAGGGAGGGTCCTGTCAGCACTTTGGTTTGGGGTGGGTAGGGGGTTGGGGTGGGGCATGTCGGTCCTTCTGTCTGTCCGTCGCCCTGCCCGCCTCCCACTGGAGCTCAGTCCTTCCATTCCTTTTTAATGGTGAGATTCCATTCCCAGGACAGGTGGTCAGTCTTGTCATCGTCCGTGAAGCGGGACTTGATGTTGTAACTGCCCCGAGCAAGCATGCCTTTGGGGGCCTCCTCCATGGGCGTCAGGAACTCGTACTCCTCAGCCCTGGGCCCATAGCTACCGACCATGTAGTCAGTCTTATCAACTGTGGAACAGAACAGGCATGGTTACACGTGATGCAGGACCGTCCGAAGCACACAGGCTTCCCACTCGACAGCCTCCTACTCACTTTTGACCCCTTTCCGGTATGTGTGCTGGATGTACTTCATGCCTGACACGATCTCTCTGTTCACCTGTGGGGACACAGAACCAGGGTTAGCTGCCCTCCCTCCCATCCCCCCCTCCAGGCCTCTCAAAGCTCCCACCTTACCCGGAAAGAGATTTTTATCCGGTACTCCACACCTTCCTTCAACACAAATGACTGTTTCTTGAAGCTCTCCAGATCCCCTGTATTGGAGAGGAGGCTCAGCAGATTACTTGGAGGCCTTCCACCCCACCCCCACACTCACTTTCCCTAGCCCCTTCCCTGACACAAAGCTCGGCCTCAGTGAGCACCTAGCTGCACTTCCCCTCTGCTCCACCAGAGGGCACCATTGTAAACATTATTTTTAGGGGTAGCGGCACTATGCCAGCTGGCCCCACCCAGGGACTCCAACACCCACTCACCTGTCAGGTCCAGTTCCAGAGGGCCTGGGGAGCTGCTGCACACCAAAGTCAGGCGAGTCACAATGACGTTAGGGACATTGGGGTCTGGAGAATGAGTTATGAGTCAGAGCCCAATCCCTGGAGAGGAGTGGACTGGAAAGGGGGCAGTAACAGGGTGAGGTGAGAGCCTCGCTCCAACCCACCCACCTGCAGAGACGGCCACTCGGCCCAGCAGGGCCTCCTTGTACTTTCGAAGGCTCTCATCATCCTTGTCCAGTTCTTGGATCTCCTGGATGCTCTTCTGGGCTGGAGGCTTGTAGTTGACAGAGTGCTCATCTTCCTCATTCTCCGCCGCTATCTGAGCAAGCTGCTCAGCAGTGGGTTCCTGTTCTGCCATACTCACCTCTAGCCTGGGATACCTGTGGGCGGGGCACGTGCAGGACTATGACAGCCAGGGCGCCTTTCACCCCACATAGACCCTGACATGTGCAGAACTTCCAGCGGAGGCAGGAAGCTGCTGCTACAGTCAAACTCAGGGGCCCATTTCGAAGGGCTACATCCCCAAGCAGCAAAATGGGACCACAGCCTGTTCCTCAAAAAAGCAAAATATCTTTCCGCCCATACAGATAAGGGCCCCAACGCTAAATCCCTGCGGTCCTGCTGCTACCCAGGTTCTACTTCCGAAACACTCTCACTGGGTTGGGTCATGGAGTAAGTTCTCCTAAAGACGGATGCTGTGTCTTAGCCCCGCGCAGAACAAAGCTCCGTTCTTGCCAGTGGAATACTGTCCCAAGCTCAACTATTACAGCTTAAAATCCAAGAGCCCAAAAGGGAACCTAAATGTGCAAGCCCGTCTTCGCCCGTGACTGCCCGCGATTGCAACCTGGGAGCTGGTGCACTGCTTGCAAATCTCAGGAACCTGTTTCTGGCGCTAACCCCAGACCGCCGGCGGCGATGCAGAACCGACCCGGGCGGAAGCGCCTAGGTCCTTTCAGTTCCGCAGATCCCCAAATGTCTCCCCGAAAAGCACTCGGGCCCCTGAAGGCGACGCGCAGCGGGACAGCGCGGCCGTAGGGCCCCAAGCCGTTGTCCGCCAGAGACACAGATAAGGCCGCGGTCCGGCACCGGGACGCTCCGGGCGACCCCGCCCGAGGCCGCCAAGCGTGGCCGCAGGCGACAGCATCCAGGGCGCGGCCCGCACTTCCGCAGGGCCCGCAATCCGGGCCGGGCGGAGCCGTGCGACCGCAGCTCCGGGCGAGGCCCCACGCCGCCCGCGCGGCTGAGGCAGGGGGTCCCACCGGCACCGGGCGCCCAGGCCCGGGAGGCGGCGGCTCCCCCGGCGGGACCTACGCGGCGCCTCAGGCCCGCCCCGCCCGCTGCCGTGACCGCGCCCCGCCCCGCCCGCCAGCGCCGCGGCCGCCCGGGTCGCCGCACAAAGCCAGCCCACTCCCCTCACGCGCGGCGCCGCACCGCGCCGCGCGCCCACTCACCGGAGGCTCGACCGCTGCTCTCGCGCTCCCTCCCGCACCAAGTGACGAACGTCGTCCGCCGCCCGCCGCTCGGACGGTCACTTCCGGGGTCACAAGACTTCCGCTCTCGCGGGTGGGGCCCTTCGCGCATGCGCCGGGCGGGTGGGCGCGGGCGGCGCGGGCGCCATTTTGCTGCAGGCCTCGTGGGCGCGTCCCGCGTGGGCTGGCGGCGGCCGGTCTCTCCTTCAGCTTGTGGTGCTTGTGTCTGTGAGACGAGGGCCTTCTGTTTGGGAACGGCGTCGTGCGGACGCCCTGCGGCCCCGCGGCTTCCCTGGTTGCTCGGCCTGGCTCTTGTCCCATTGTCCCTGGAATCAGCAGGACCTCGGTCCTCTGCACGTTGTAGCCGTGCTGCCCGGCGCATGGCTTTGGCGTCTGCGTGCCCTCCGGAATCCCCGTATATTTCAGGCTTTTGATTTTCGAGACAGGGTTCCTCTGTGTAACCGTGGCTATGCTGGAACGCGAGCTGTGTAGACCAGGCTGGCCTCGAACTCACAGCGATCCGCCTGCCTCTGCCTCCCGAGCGCTGATCACAGGCGTGCACCGCCGCCCAGCATACTTTACAGATTTGTGGAGGGCCTGGCTGGAGGACTTCCTCTGGTGCTGGGGTGCCAGCAGCTCCAGTTCCCCTGAGGATTGAGTTCCTGCTGCTTCATGAGGGCACTCCCAAACACAGCCTCAGCTCAGAGGAGCGCAGCTTAGAGAGGAGCCCAGCCCAGGCTGAGGAGCACAGCCTCAGATCAGAGGAGGCAGGGCTTTAAGGGGACCTACAGGAATTTTTATAGCCCGCCAGAGCGCCTTCAGCCCAGCTCCGCTGGCCACAACTGCCCTGTGGCTCCTGGGAAGCCTCCTCTGACTCAGTCCTCAGGCTTAAAGGTGACAGTAGGACTCCAGCGGCCGCAGCGTCTGGTCCGTTACCTTCGGCGGTGTGGCCCAGTTCTCTCCTAAAGCACTCACGTCTTCCGGCCGTGTGTTAGCAACCTTGAAGCAAACCAAGTGTCCTTCCAAGCCTAGTGAATTGTGTAGTGTTGTCTGTCATCTCTAGGGAAGATGGATCCGCAATACCATTGTCCACCACCTGATCGCTAAGGCTGTGACAAACTAGTTCAGAACAAAACCTCATCATCGTTTGCCTGTTCCCTCTCTTTGTTTTCTGAGATAGTGTCTCTGTGTGACAGTCCTGGCTGCCCTGGAACTCGCTTTGTAGACCAGGCTGGATTATTCCCATTCTTACTCTTTGGTGGATTTCACTGGACTTCCAGCTATACACAGCTGTGTCCAGGAAGTGTGTCAAACTAGCTTTTCAGGAGGCCTTGCCTCTGGATGGGCCTGGGTTTTCTTGTTTTTGTTTCTTTTTTTCTCCGTTTTTTGACACAGGTTTTCTCTGTGTGTACTCTTGGCTGTCCCGGAACTTGTTTTGTAGACCAGGGATTAAACGCATGAGCCACCCAGCCTGGCTAAACATTGCGTGTATGCGCATGCGCGCGTGTATTCTGCTTGTGTATAAGTAAATACAGCGCCCTCCAGGGCTGGAAGAGGGCATTAGGCTTGAAAACAAGTTACAGATGGTTGTGAACACGTGGGTACTGAGAACTGAACCAGGGTTCTCTGCAAGAGCAGCAGGTGATTCTGACTGCTGAGCCATCTCCCCAACCTCCACATATTTATATTGGTATCTAGAGACAGGGTCTTTCTGTGTAGCCCTGGCTGTCCTGGAACTTGCTCTGTAAACCAGGCTGGCCTCAGACTCATAGAGAGTGGCTTGCCTCTGCCTCAAGAGTGCTGGGAGCAAAGGCGTGTGCCACTACCACAGGCTTAATTTTACAAATTCTAATGCAAACTAAAAGAATTCACAATACAATCAGGGAAAATACTGAGTGGACTTTTAAAGATTTTTGTTAATTTTTCCCCCCAAATGTCAGACCCTATGGAAGAGCTTTGGATATCGGGTAGAGTGGAGAGATGGCTCCGCAGTTTAGAGCATTGGCTCCTCTTTCAGAGAGGTCTCAGGTTTGATTACTAGTACCCATGTGCTCACTCACAACTATTCTAACTGCAAATCTAGAGGAATTTAGTTCTAGGTCATCTTCACTACACAGAAAATCTGAGCCCTTCTCTCAAAAACATTCATCAAAAATAAAGTTTATCCTGGATGTAAAATATAGATGTTTCCAACTTGGGGCTAGCGGAATTGCTCCCTCAAAGATGAGGGGTGGAAAGGGCCTTTCTGCCATCAACAAGGCAATGGCCTGAGAATATGCTATCCACATTTCACAAGGACACCCATGAAGTGGGCTTCAAGAGACACGTCCCTGTAGGCATCAGGTTATTGTATAATTCAAATGCTGATTCCTGTACACACACCCCACCCCACCCCCTCTCCGGTTATAATCCTGAGAATCTCCTGTCTCACCACCTCTTCCCAATTGTCAATAAAGCAGTTTACAGCCAATCACTGAGCAAGGGAGAGAATAGGGCTGGACTTCCTGCCATGCAGGGGAGGGGGATTAGAGGAGGAAATGTAGGGTTCAGCCACGGGCAGACGTCCAGGATACATCCGGAGAGGAGCTGGAACAAAAAAAGCCACAAAATGCAAGTATCTCAGGGACTTTGGCAAAGAGGAAGCTAAGTTAGTTTAGAGGGTTAAGAGGAGACAACTGCTCAGTTGTTGTGTTGTGAAGCTTGTTAAGCAGATGTTACAGTCTCAGTTCCTGTAATGCTAGCTGGGGTGAGACAGACTAAGACAAACTCACCTTTTAAAAACTTTAACATGTCCTTCAGTATGCAGAGAAACCTGGAAATCTGAAGGAAGGAAATAGGAACTGAGATGTGTGTATGGATACCAAAATCAAATAAGATGTAAGAGCCAAAGAAATAAGGACTGTCCCATGGTGTTATCAGTGTACATTTGTCCAGAAAGCTAAATGAGGAGTCACTATACAAGCTCTATACTTTGGTAATCTGTGTCCCTGTTAACAAGTTAAAAAAAAAAATCTTACAGTCAGTCAATGTGGATAGGGACTTGGCTGAAACTGCCAAGAAAAATAGATTTATCTTGTAAGATTTATCTTGTAGCACATTAAAATATTTACTGATGGATCTGGGGACTAGCTCACATGGTAAGAGCACTGGCTGCGCTTCCAGAGAACACAGGTTCAGCTCTCAGCACCCGTAAGGCAGCTCACAACCATCTGTTGTGTTAATCCTGTTGTGGGAGATCCAGTGGTCCTTTTGGCCTCCATAGGCACTGCACCCATACAGAAAATAAAAACAAGCAAATCTTGACTTCAGATCCTAGTGTTAGTATTAACTTATAGATGAGGCTTACAACAGGTTTTCTATGAAAGAGGTGTATTAAGTGGAGAGAGGGGGAGCAGGGAGAGTGGGCCATGATGGGGGAAGAGAGAGAGAGAGAGAGAGAGAAGAGTTGGAAAGGGGGGGACGCCCCGATAGAGAGTAAAGTTGCTAGGTAACCCAGAAGCAGGTTGTTTCAGAATACTGACATTCCTCCCTTTTTTATAATTAAAAATGAGGAAGTCTCAAGAGGTTAAAATATGCTGGTTTTATAAGCTATAAACTTTTATATACTAAACCAAACAAAAAACTCTTGTGCTCTCATTTTAATAGACTATATTTATAATTTAAGGTTCTAACTTAGCAAGGACAAAATCTAAAGTCCTAATATTTAATGGTTAACAAATACAAGTTAATAGTCATCTCATAGATATCCAAATATATTTATAGATCTACAGATAGAAATATAGTCTCACTGCAGTTTTTAATAAACAGCTGAGAGTGGTCATTGAGTCATTCATATCAGAGTTGGTAAAAGCCTTCCTGATAGGCTCTAGACCTTGGTTGCTCCCATGAGGCTGCTGGCATTCCCGCACAAAAGACAAGAGGTCTGCAGTGCCCCATCTCGTGAGGATATAGCCAAGTCAGTTCTGCCAGGTGACTGTTTCAAATCCAGCCAAAGGGGATGCTGGTCCCGTTGCTGCCTCAACATTGCTGCCGGTCAGCATACTGGCCTCTGGAGGTCAAAAGGTTCCCAAGCAGGCTTGTCCTCTGTGCCCAGCCATAGAGGTCAA
>CM053746.1:1861942-1875517 GCA_028658305.1 Pachyuromys duprasi | reverse complement strand
ATGACAACCAAGAGCTGCTTCCAATGAACCTAGACTTACATACTTTAACTTGCCTTACATAAAAGGCAGCCCAAGTTCCTCATTTTTTAATTATAGAAAAAGGGAGGAATGTTAGTATTCTGAAACAACCTGCTTCTGGGTTACCTAGCAACTTATGATGTCATCTTGTATCACCCAGCCAGGTGGCCACACCTGGGGGCGTGGTTAGTGGTTACCTGACCTTAAAAAGGACAACCAGACAGGTGTTCTCTCTCTCTCTCTCACTCTTAACTCTCTCTCTATCGGGGCGCCTCCCCCTTCCTCCTCTTCTCTATCTCTCCCTTCCCCCCATCATGGCCCACTCTCCACTTAATAAACCTCTTTCATAGAACACCTGTTGTAAGCCTCATCTTATTTATAACACCTAGTACTCATGTAAAAAGCCAGACGTGGTTACACAAGTACATGTGACCTCCTAGCTTGCCCTGGAGAAGCCTGGGGATGGAGCAGTGGCTGGAACAGGGGCTCACTGGGGCTTGCTGGCTGACAGTCTAGCGACAGGTTCAGTGAGAGGCCCTGTCTCACAGGAGCGTGAGGCAGAGTACATACAGTAAGCCAACCGATGTCCTCCTCTGGTTTCTGCATGCATGCGGGCGCATACACATACACAAGAACTTTTTAAAAAGTCTTTAATATAGTTGCTGTTTTCCAACAAATGGCTGTCTAGTTGGCACCAGAGATGCATAACAGTAAATGCAAAAAAATCATGTAAGTTACAAATTTATAAAAATATAACCACATAATTCCTGAACAACTAACATTGTTAAACTATGGCACGGAAAAAATTGCCAATGATTCATGAATTGAGCAGACATAGATCACAGGGCAGAGTGCAAAGCAAAGCAAGCATGTGCCTGGTCAACCATAACTGGTTATCCTACAGGACAAGCCCTAGCTACAGAATTACAAATGGGTCTGCCATTTCTTTGCTTTTTTGGAGACAGGATTTTACTATGTAGCCCTGGCTGGCCTTGAACTCTCAAGAGATCTGCGTCTGCCTCCTGAGTGCTGGGGTTAGAAGCCTGGACCACTATGCCAGTTTTGTTTTAATCATTTGTGCTTGAATAGAGTTGTATTTGATATTTCAAAAAGCACAGTATTTAACAGAGGTCTTTGTCATTTAGAAGGCCTGAGTTTGACTTCTCAAAGATTCTTCAGATCTGCTCAAGTGTTTTAAATAACTTTGTGTGTGCTTGTGTCACTGTATGTAATGTCAAAATGCCAAGATGAGGTAAGGGCTGAAACAGCCGACCAACTACTGAGGTAAGTTAACCTAATTGTATACAAAGAACAAAAAGGCAGATGGAAAGACCCTTTGTTTTGCTTTTCAGAGGGTGTTTTGAGCACCACCACAGGCTAGCCTTCCATGAGCTATCCTTTTGCCTTAGTGTTTTGACTGCTGAGATAACCCTTTGCTGCCAAACCTAGCTTGAATAGCTCTTTTCAGGTCTCTTGTATCCCAGAAATTCCCTATGTAAAAGAGAACCTTGAACTTGTGATTTTCCTGCCTGTTCAGGCATACACCACAAGTTCTAGTTTATGAGGTGATGGCGATGAAACCCAGGACTTGGTACATGCTAGCCCTACCTTGCCTATACAGTGCCAGCATTTTATTTCCTCAACAACTTTCTTTGTTTTTGTTTTTTGAGATAGGGTCTCTCTATGTAGTCCTGGTCTTTGCTGTTACCAGGCTGGCATCAAACTCAGAGATCCTCCTGCCTCAGAGTGCCACTTCACTCAGCCCCTGCCAACTCTTGTAACCAATGTTTTTACTAGATCCTAGTAAGGCCCAAACTCAAGACTTCAGGACACACTGTAGTCTAGTCAGCAGACATTGCTCTTGGGAACTGGAAAGTAGTTCTGAAAGCCTGGGTTTACATTTGAAACTGTGAACCAGGTAAGTGAATGTGAGTCTGAGACAGACATTTCCCTGTCACGCTAAGTAAGAGAAACAAAAATGGACCCTGGGGTGTTGGAGTCAGATAGTAGCTGGAACTCATAGTTTTTTAAATGTATATATGACTAGACACTACAGAAATAAGCACAGTAATGTACACATACGTTAGTATCCAGGTTTTCAAGCTCTGGTTGGAAAAGGACAGAAATGACAAGCTCACCCAGCGTTCAGATGCTGGCTGCAAAATGCTAGTCTCCACTAAAGGAGCCAGGGTTCCTTGGAGAACTGGTGGCTCCAGGTTTGGGCAGGAAAAATAAAAGGTAGGCCTGTAGCATCTTAAAGACGCTGTTGGAGCACAGTGGCATAGAGGGCCACCTCAGAGACCCAGAGACCAGAGATAAAGAAAAGCCACTTTGCTATAAATGGCCAAGCGAATAGATGGTGGAAGTTTATAGCTGTACTATCCAGGGGATAAGGGGGAAGCTTGCCATTTGTTCAGGTCTAGCCTATCTGGGCCAGCCTGGGCTATAGTTCCCAAGACCTTGTTTCAAGAAGAAAAAGAAACCCACAGAGTGGCACAGGGGCTGGAGCAGGCAGATTATTCATTCAAAGATAGCCTGGGCTGCGACTCCATTTCCAGACAGATTCAGGGGAAAATTATATATTTAACCTACTCATCCAGGCTAGAAAACGTGCAGAACAATTGAGTGAATTCTTGTAGAACCTAAAACTGTCAACTGGGAGGACGGTCCAGAGTTCAAGGCAGAGCACATGTCTATAGGGGACGCTGACTGGAAAACATAAGAAACGGCACATGGCAAACAGTCTGCAACAGAGCATCCAAGTAGTTGCACAGGAACTCTTTGCACTTCTTACTTTCCTATAAGCCTGAACACTGAATTTTACAGTAACACTTCAGAATACTCACAATTAAAGCAACTGCCAGCTGCTTTAATCCCAGCACTCGGAAGACAGAGGCAGGTGGATCTCTGTGAGTTCAAGGCCGACCTGTCCTGAGTGAGTTCCAGGACAGGGAAAATTACACACACAGAAACCCTGACTCAACAAAACAAAACAACACAATAACAAAGCACCTATCAAGCCTGATGACCTGAGTTTGGTACCTGGGACCTATATAAATGTGAGAAGAGAAGTGACTGCACAAAATTGTCCCCTGGCCTCCACATAAATACAGTGGCACGTGTGTCCACACCCACAAACATACAGTAGCACACACAATAGTAATCAGCTTAAAATTTTTACTATGGATACGGATACAAAACCTGCAATCCCCTCAGCGAACAGGTGGAGGCGGGAAGATCAGAAATCCCAAGTAAAGGCTAGGGACAGAGCTCCTTGGCAGAGTGCCTGCCTTGTATACATGACCCAAGATTTAGCCCATACATAACTGTGCACAAAATCAGCCATCCTCAGCTCTACATGGAGTTCAAAGACAGCCTGGGCTACATGAGATGGCTAAGTCAGTGAAGCGCCTGCCATGAAAGTGTCAAGGACCCGAATCAAGGACCTTCAGTAAAAAACAGGCTTACAAGATGGCTCGGTTGGTTACTGCCCTTGCCACCAAACCTAGACACAGAAACAGTGGAGAGAGAAGCGACCCCGAGCTACGCTCTAGGGTCCACATGCACACGGTGGCCCATGAGCAGCACCTCTTCACACAAGTGCGATTTGAAGTAAAAGCCACGTGTGGTGGCACAGTTTAGTAGAGCATCCCGGAGACAGAGGCAGGAGGATCTCTGTGAATTCCAGGCCGCCATGGCTATGTACTAGGATATGTTTCAAAATAAAAAAGATAGGGGCCATACAAATAGCTCCGTGATTACAATCACCGATTATCTTGAAAAAGATCCAAGTTCAGTTTTCAGCACCCACACGGAAGCTCATCACCATCTAATTCCAGTGCCAGGGAATTTAATTTTCTGGCCTCCCTGGGTTCCTGCATGCGTGTACACACAGCTCTCCCCCCCATATACATATAATTAACAAACAAGAAATGGGCATGGCCACTTCTATTCCCCCACCACCACACACAGGGTCTTTCTGTGTAGCTTGGCTGGCCAGGAACTCCTTTACGTAGACGAGGCTGGCTTCAAAATTATAGAGCTCCACCTCCTCTGCCTCCTGAGTGCTTCGAGGAAAAGAACCTCTACTTGAACTTTAGTACCACACATCTGCTCACAGCCACTTGGAACTCCAATCCAAGACTTGACACCCTTTCCTGGCCCCCAAAACCTCCAGCACATATGTGGTCTACATAAACTCACTGCATTCAGACATACATAAAAACTTGAAAGAATACTTTCAAGAAAACCCGGGATATCACTATCTGTGGCTCCCATATGTGTGCACAGCTGTGTGTGCGCTCACATACACATATGCACACGTTCCTGTATGAGCACACACATACAACCACATACTAAATGAAATAACTGTTCTAACCAGTTTGTCATTGCTATAACAAATACATCTGAGATAATCAACTTCACAGGACAAGCATCATATGGTAGCTCATGCCTAATGTTCTAGCACTCAAGGCTGAGGCAGGGGGATTGGTGTCAAGTTCAAGGCCAGCCTAAATTACAGCATGGATTACTACTTTACAAAAACAATCATCCCTCTAAGACAGAAGCTTATCTCAGCTGTTCTGGAGGTTTCTTTGGTCCGTCAACAGCAGGGTTCAGTACAATGGAAGCCCATGGCAGAGAAAGTTTCTCATTTCACAATTGCAAGGAACCAAAGAGGGGTTAGCAAGATGGCTCACTGTGTAGACACTTGCCACAAGTATGAAGTTTGATTGCTAAAACCCAGACGGAAAGAGACTCTGACCTCTACACATATGCCATATAACATAAATAACAAAATTAATAGAAAGAGGAAGGGTTAGGTGCTAGTATCTTCTTTAGGGGTACCGGTTCCGAAGTTCTAATCTCCTAAAAGTTCTACCTACTCTTTTTTTTTTTTTTTTCAGGCAGTAGGGGCCAGTTCAAGACAGTGTTTCCTTGTTGTTGTAGCCCTCACTGTCCTGGAACTCAGAGATCCACCTGCCTTCTGAGCACTGGGGTGAAAGGCGTATACCACCACCTCCTGGCTCTGCCCACTCTTAGGAGCATCATAGCCAGAGGCCAAGCTTTCAACATACAGGTCTTAGGCAGACACATCTAAACTATAGCAACAATATTAAACAATATAAAGAGATGAGGTATAATGAACTGATTTTTGTACAACTTGAGCACAAACACGCATTCACCATATTCAATGTTTTAAGAAAACAAGGTCTTGCTGTACTGCCCAGACTAGTTTTAAACTTCTGGGTTCAAGTGATCTTCCCATACCAGGCTCCTGCAGGGCTGGGATCATAGCAAGTGTGCATGCACCATAGGCCCAGCAACAAAACCAACCACTTCTCCCTCAACATCTAAGTCAATGCTTGTAACTAAAGAACTGTAAGCCACTGAGGCCAAGGCCAGCCTGGATTCCACACAGCAAGTACTAGGTCAGCCAGGGCTACAGAATCAAGAAACCCCAAACTAAGATGTTACAACTTTAGAGACACATGGCAGTGCCCCAGCATGCCCCTGAGCAGCCTAATGACAGTAGTGAAGCCCTGTCTTAACCAAGGGCGTGGGGGAGCTACCCAAGCTGGCTGTGCTGCGGCTGCTGGCGGACCAAGGCAAACCTGGGCTATGTAACAAAAGCAAAGAACACTATAACACTTGCATTTGTGTTTGCTGAGTACATAAACTCGCAAGGGACCAGAGAGAAGGCTCAGCAGCTACAAGCAACAGTTGTTCTTCTAGAGGACCCTGGTTTGAATCTCAGCCCATTTGTAATTCCAGTCCCTGGGGATCCAACATTCTCTTCTGGCCTCTAAGAGTCTAAGCTGGATTCTGGGGAGGGAAGATACTCATGTAGATTATCCAGCAGAATCCAAGGCACAAGCCAGGTCCTTCAGACTGAGCACACAGCACAGAGCAGAGAAATACTCTAGGCCTCATCTCCACCTTTCCTTATATTCCTTATACTCCAATTCTCATTTTTGTTTGCCTATTAAAACTAGTAGTTTGTTAAAGGGAAAAGTAAAACAATATTTACTTGAGGCCCTGCTACAAAACCGAGATTGAGCAACTAACAGATTAGATTTCTGACTGTAACATGGACCACTGCAGCCATGTAAGATGGAGCGCTTGAGACCTAAAGGGAAGATCACTCTTTAGCTCAGGTGGTTTATAAGACCTTTTCTCGCACAAGCCTAAACAGAAGACTCATGTACCTGATTTGGCACCTAAGAGGTGCCTCTAGTTACCTCCAGTTCAAAGAGATGGCAATGTGAAGAATCTGGAGTAAACTCAGACCCCCAAGTCCTCAGCAGCCACACAAAAAGCCATGTGCTGGCACGCACTTGCAATCCTAGCACTTCATATATGAACAGGATACCAGCCAACCTAGCCTAACTGGGGGAGTTGACGTCCTAGAGGCCCTGTCTAAATCAAGGTGGAAAGCTCCTGAGGAACAGCGGAGGTTTTCCTTGCTCACACACGTGTGCATGCATGTGGACAAAACCAAAACACACTAAGTCATAATGTGTGCTCCATGCCACATGACTCAGAAGTCCCATCTGCACACTCAAATAGGCTCCAGCAGCCCAGCCTATGAGAGTTCTGCTTCTGTGGCTTGCCACCCCGCTGTATCCACCCACCTTTGGTCCTCTAGGTATCCCCAGGGGCAAGATGCCAAGGGCAAGTTCCGAGTGTCCACTTCTCAGGCCCCCTCCTCAAACTCTGTTCCAATCCAGCTCAGCAGCCCAAGATACCCTAGCTGTGACCACAACCCTCCTGACAACTGGCTTCTGCCTCAGCTCCTGTTAGCTATTTTACAGCTAACTCTGTCTCCAGAGCCAAGCAAGGACAGAAATATTGAAAATGAAGATTGCACATGTGCCCCCTAAACCATATAGCATCCTTTGCAAAAGCCTATGACGCTATGTAAGTTCTAAGCAAACACAATGTCACTTTCCATAAAACCCAGGGATCCTCATCACCAAGGAACGACACCCTACCTAGTCTTTGTTCCCTGACAATATAACAAATGACAAAGACACAAAGAAAGCAGGTTTCTGACAAGAGCATAAGGCAAGGGAGCAGTCCCTGGATCATCTCTAGCCAGCACATAGCAGACGGTCCCATATGCCCTTGTCACCTCATGGTGCAGGCAAGAAAGACAGGGCGCTCCAGGCACAAGGCCACTGCTCACCAAGCTAGAGTGAGGAATTCAAACAGCAGGAAGGAGACAGGTCTCAGCCAGGGACTCACAGGCACTAATTCTAATTTCACACCAGGTGCTACCTACAGCCAAATACCCAGGTGTGGCACAGAGAAACTCTAAAGAGCAGGATGGACCAGACAGCTCCAGTTCTACACACATTTCTATTTTATTATGGCAAAGGTGTAAATGCCACCTTCCCCACAACAGCAACCAGTAAAATTTATCCCAAAAATAACTCAGTACAAAACAGGTCTGTTTCAGATTAAAAAAAAAAAAGAAAAGAAAAAGCCTTTACATGAGTTTTTAGGTCCTATTTTAAAACAGGGAGAAAAAAAAATTTAACAAATCCACCATTGTGTGCACAGTCCAGTCCCCAACCCTCCCTCTGGGATCTCGGACGAGGCTTCTGGGTCCTGTTCCTTGTGTGGATTTGCTCGGCTGTTTAGCTGGTGTCCATCTGAAAAAGAGGGGAAGGCTCGCTGAAGAGGCCCTTGTTCCTGCTGGCTTCAAGAAGTCAGCACCCGTCTCCGAGGGAGGACTCACCCTGGCATTGTAAGCATCGAGCTGTGCGTCCAGCTCCTCCGCAGAGAGCTGCTGCTTTGAGTTCCTGCCGGTGCCTCTGCCTCTTCCCCGGCTGCCCCCACGGGTCCCTCTCCGGGTGCCGCCTCCACCAAAACCTCCAGAGCCACGGTTTCTTGTCATGCCACCTCTGTTTATGCTAACAAAGAAAGGGAGAACTCTGTGAACCATCTGGAAAGGCCTTGTGGATGGCATTATCACAAACCACAAGCCTCCCCAGCCCCAAGGGCCTCAGCACTTACCTCTGTGCAGGTCTTCGCTGTGTATCAATCTGTGATGTGACAAGCTGGATATTCATAGGACGGCCTGTGGTAAAGAACATAACAAGGCTCATTCCAGAGGCTCTGAAGCTGACCCAGAGGACACCGCACCCTGGTCTCCATGCAAGCTCTGGAAAGGGCCTTTGTGTGTCTCCAATGCCCCCAACAAGGTAATTGGCCTGGAGAGCCTGGTGGGGAAACAAAGTACAATAACAACCCCACCGACACCTCCTCACTCCTTCTCAGTTCAGGCTAGGAGGGCTGTTTGGTCAGGTGTTCGGGGTGCTCATGGGCGGACAGGTGTGGGTGACCTGACGGAAGAAGAACAGGTACCTTTGTCTTTACGACTACAGCCCCGCACTCAGGTTGTACTATGGCGGTTCTGAGAAGGCTTCACAGAAGTGAATCTTCCGGAAGGAGCTGAAGGAGGGGAGGGATGTAGCTTGCTGGATGGGGGTTCACAAGAGGTTGTTCCAGATGTGTGGGGCAGCATGAGAGGTGGCAGAATGGAAGAGAGAGACAAAGGGGCAAATGCAAAGTGTCCTCAGCCACAGGGGCAGCCCATATTCCTACAGGGAGAGGTGCCAGCCCCAAACTCCACAAGCCCCACAGGCATCCTGGGCCCAGCCCCAGACTCACCATCCAAAGGGACACCGTTGTACTGCTTCATAGCTTTCAGGGCATCTGCCTTCCGTTCAAAGTGCACATCTGCTGTCCCTAAACTTCGGCCAGAGCGATCGTAGTGCACAGCTGCTTTCTTCAACGTTCCAAATTCAGCGAAGAGTTCCTGGGAGGAGGAAAGGGTAAAAATTAGCAATGTACTCACACCATTTTCCTCCTAGTGGCTCAGCAAAAGTTGCTGGTTTCCGTGCTTTAGTGGCACTTTACTAACAGCCACCTAGGAAGGGGGCAAGGCAGTGGCAATTAAGAAAGGGAGGTTGGACCACCTGGGTTTCTGGGTTTCATGAACACCTGGGTTTCTGTCTACTTTGGGACTGTGTAACTACCTTGATGCAGGTGAAGGAAGCCACAAAGCCCTGGCACTGGGCAAAAAGTAACGAACTACCTCTTTCTACAAGGGTACTGACAGTTTGCCAATGGCTGTTTTACCAAACAGCAGAGGCCAAGAGCAAAACTGTCCACAGAGCACACAGCTCAAAGGGCCCACTAATTTGGGGAGCTATGAACCCAGCCCCTCCCCCAAAGACAGACTCTGGCTCACCTTTCCCTCTCCTCCTACTCAAGCCTGCTGCAAAGTCTGAAGCCAAACGTGCCATGGAAGCTGCCCTGGCCTCAGGCAGGCTGGGAGTTGGAGAGGGAACCAGACTGAGGGGCTACTTCGGCTGCAGGCCTACAGTGGGAAGTGGAGCTCAGCAAAAGCGGTTTCCAGTGGATGCTAGAAACCACCTTAAACAAGTGTCAAGACACTGAGTGCTCACTGGCCTGGTTCTGCTCCCCCATGGCCAGACGCCAGACTCCGAGAAGTGGAACCCAGAAAGGTCCAGCTCCCCCAACCCAGCCATCTCCCAAAAAGTTGTTTCATAATCAGAAAACTCTAAAATGCCTTTGCGTCCAGTCAGAAAACAAAAAACAAAAAAACCAAAGAAAAAAAAGTAAAATACTTCAGCTAAAGCCATGGAGGACCGTGGCCCCTGACAAGACCCAGGAAAGGTTTAGATACAGGGCTTCAGGGTGGGAAATCCTCAGCCACCACTGGCCCTGTGCGGCCAGAGATCTGCGGGGAAGACTTTCCTTCTCCAATTAGCTCACTACAACGGGCACAAGATCTAAGAAGCGAGCAGCACTGCACGGTGTTCACAGTACAGACAGCAGGCAGGCATCATTTTGGGGGCACCCCGGACTACCTTCCTGCAGCCTAACTTCTACCAGCCCCTTTCAAACACGGGAGATGCTCCTTTTTCTGAGGTGAAGCCGCTAAGGGTGACAGTGGCAGGCCCCTGGGCATCCTGGGGGCAGGCAATCAAGAAGGGATGGTGACCGGCGCGTCTGCGCGGGAGGAGCGGCGGACAGCTCCGGCCCCTACCTGAATATCAGCGTCTGACACTCCGAAGTCCAGGTTTGACACCAGCAGCTTCCCACCCGTCTCCACGCCGGCTCCACCCCCAAAGCCGCTGTCGAACAGGTCGTGCTGCCACTTGTCGGGGAGTTGTTTCGGCTGCAGGAAAAACCGTAAGGACAGAGACTCGTGAGCCCCCGACACCGCAGCGACCCTCTCAGGCAGGCCCGCGGCCGGGGGCGAAACGCCCGGAGGGCGCCCCGAGCCCGCCGCCCCCGCCGCCATGAGGCTGGCCCGCGAGCGGACAAAGCGTCCCGGAAGGTCCCGGCCTGTGGCCCGGCCTCACGGCGCGGCCTGGCCCCCGCCCACCCCCTCGCCGCGGTCCCCGCTCGGCCCGCGGGCCGTCGCCCGCCCCCGTACGGGCGGGAGCCCCGCACCCGCCAGCGCCGCACGCTCCCTCACTCACTCTGCTGTAGGGTGCCGGCCGGTTCCTGCCGCCGCCGCCTGCGGCGCCGCGAGCGATGGCGGGCCGGTTCCTCAGAGGCCCGCCGCCTCGATTCACGCGCGCGGCGGCCTGCACTGCGCCGCCGCGGCCGCCCTGGGCGCCGGCCCTGCCGCGGCCCCGGCCCCCGCCGCGACCGCCTCGCTGGCTCCGGTTCAGCTTAATGATGTCGTCCAAAGACATGTCCATTTTGTCGGCCATGGCGGGCGCGGAATCGGGCCTCGGCTCGAGCCCGCGCGTCAGCACGCCGCAGCGTCACTTCCGGCGCCTGCCCCGGCGTTCCGGCGCCCCGGCCCCGAAGCTGCCACTGATTGGTCCCGGTGCGCGCGGAGCTGGCGGGCGCGTGCGTACTGCTCCCCGCAGCGCTCAGCGCTCCTTCTGTGCACCCCGACGCGGCACGGTCGTTTTTATACCTTCCCGCGCGGAGGCAACGGAAGGGCGGGGCGCCTCGTGATTAGGCGGAGAAGGTGCGAGGGCGAGCAGGGGGCGGGGCCTGCGCGCCCCACCCGCAGAGGCCGGAAGCGCCTCGGCGGCCCTGATTTCGGCCTGGGGCTTCCTGGCGGGAGGGCCGCGCCGGCGGGCCCTCTGTTTGCTCGAGGGCTTCGCCTCTGAACGAGCTGGAGTCCGCACCGGGCAAGTTAGTGACTGTCGCCCTTGACGCCTCACGTCTTTCAAAGCAAGGCGCTGATGCAGAGGGCTTTTTGTCTGTTTTTGTTTTGTGTTTGGGTGCCCTCGACCTCCATGAGATCGATTTGGGGGTAGAGGCGAGTGCCACGGCGCCCGGCTACTTGGGTGCAGATCCCTACAGCCTTCCTTAAACGTGGCAAAGCAAACAGTTGTGGAAGCGTGCCACGCTTCCAACGGGCTCTCTTTGCCTTCTTCCAAGAAAAGTTTGTGCGTCTTTTTGTCGAGGCGCAGGAAATGCTGGCTGTCGATCACTCCCTCAAGAGGTGCCTTGAAGCGCCTCACACTTGTTGCAGCTCCCCGACTTTAGAGGTCAAGTGCTGAACTACTACATACTGACATTAGCCGTGCGATCCTCTTCCCTCAGGTCACACGCCCTGCTGCCATGAAGGTGAAAATTAAGTGTTGGAATGGTGTGGCTACTTGGCTCTGGGTAGCCAACGATGAGAACTGCGGCATCTGCAGGATGGCGTTTAATGGCTGCTGTCCAGACTGTAAGTGCCTCCCTCTGTGCTCTCAGAACTTCGGCCTGCCCGGCCAGCCTTAGAATTTTAGTTTCCATTTAACGAAGGAAAGTCGACAGGAAAGCAACAGAATAAATCAAGCCCGCTTGAGTATAAAGACCCTAACCAGCGTGGTGGCAGACACCTGTGGTAGCGACACGGGCTACACGGTGAGACAGTGAGAGAATGATAATCTGTCATTCCCCTAGCCCCTCCAAATAGCACTTTCAGTGTGAATTTTCTCAAAATAAAGCAGGACAAAGTAGGACACCCCTGCCCAGCACATTGAAGTTCACACAATGATGACCATGTTGTCATGTTTGCTAGTCTTTGGAGTAAACTTTAAATAGGTGCTTATAAACTATAAGGACACTTTATCCATGTCTTGCAAACTTGTAGCATTTTTGTTCCAACATCTGTCCCCTAATGTTTCATTATTGGAATTTGAGCCAGACTCAACAGCTCAGTATTCTTACTCTTTCATCTCTTGAATCCAAACGGCCTCTTCTTCCTCTTGTTTTCAAGACACTTGAATTTAATCTCAGCACTGAAGAAGCAGAGCTGATCTTAAAATGTGTTCTGTGGAATGCAAACAGTCTTGCACTTTTTTTTTCCTATGTCCTCAATATGTTATGTGAGGTAGAAATGTTTGATTACGTTGAGATGAAAGCAGATTTATTTTATTTTACGTTTTGAACCAGGATCTCATTATGTAACCTGGCTGGCCTGAAACTCATAGTAGTGATCCTCCTGCCTCTGCCACCCTTAGTGCTGGGATTAAAGGCATGTGCCCTAATGGGCTGGCTGAGTCAATCATGTTGAAGAGGTGTGAGTTTCTTAGGAAGTTGTAGGTTTCATCTGTTCCCTGATTAGTAACTAAGCAACAGGTCTAGTTTTTATTTATTGTTTTAAGTAGAACAAATGTAGATTTGTTGTTGTTTTGTTTTAGTTTCTTGAGACATGGTTTCTCTATGTAACACTGGCCATTTTAGAACTGGCTGTATAGGTCAGGCTGGAAGTCACTGAGCTCCACCAGCCTCTACCTCCTGAGTGCTGGGATCAAAAGCATGTGCCACCACTGCCCAGCTCAGGTATAGGTTTTATTAAGGAAAAATGGGAAGAAAGTCCCATGAGAGTGAAGGGTTACGGGGAGGAATACTTTATAATCAGTTTCCTATTTAATGGGATTGAACACAGGGCCTTCCCTGTGCTATGCGAGCTCTCTACCCCTGAGCTGTACTCCCAGCTCTTTTCACATTTTTGTTTTGAGACAGGTCTTACTAAGTTGACCAGGATTGTCTTGAACTCACTGTCTTGAACTTTTGTTTCTCTTGTGTGAGCCTCTAGAATAGCTAGCATTATAGGCTAGCCCAGCTATTCATTTTTTTTTAATCACTTTTAAGGGTGGTCATGTGGCACAGGCCTTTAATCTCAGCACTGAAGAAGCAGAGCTGATCTGGATTCCTGTTGTGTCTGATGTATGTAGTGAGTTCTGTGCCAGCTAGGGCTAGGGCTACATAGTAAGATATGTATCCCTTGTTTGTTTTTAAAACAAACCAGCTATACATTTTTTAATGTAATTTATTTATTTTTATATTAATCACAGGTTATGTACTTTGTATCCCAGGCGTAGCCCCCTCCCGCATTCCCTCCCACTCTCCCCAATCCCTCCCTCATCTCCTCCTTGCCCCCCTCCAAGTCCACTGATGGGGGAGGACCTCCTCCCCTTCCATCCGACCCTAGTTTATCTTGAGCTATTCATTTTTTTAAAAATCACTTTTAGGGGCTGGAAAGATGGCTCAGAGGTTAAG
>CM053746.1:1790692-1861842 GCA_028658305.1 Pachyuromys duprasi | reverse complement strand
CACTGAAGAAGCAGAGCTGATCTGGATTCCTGTTGTGTCTGATGTATGTAGTGAATTCTGTGCCAGCTAGGGCTAGGGCTACATAGTAAGATATGTACCCCTGTTTGTTTTTAAAACAAACAAACAAACAAAAAACCCGACCTCATTAACAAAGCCGTCCTTAAGGCTCTCACTTTTATGTCATTGAAGCTGCTCCCACAGTGGGAAGCTGCTTTCATAGTACCTTCGCTAATGTGCTGAATTCAGAGATTCCTCTACCTGGCCTTAGACACTTCTCCCCTCTAAAGTCTATAAATGTGAAAAATGTTTTATTTGTTTTGCTGACTGCCGTTGGGCCATCTGTCCCAGCTCACCAAGCTATAAGTGGAAAGGACCCGAATCTCCTACCAAGCCTGGAAGGAATCTTTATTTAAAAGTGCCACAGATATCACTCGAGGAGGCAGAGTTAGGAGGATTGCTGTTCAAGGTCAGCCTGGCCTACAAAGTGAGCCTAGGATAGCCAAGGCTACACAGAGAAACGCTGTCTCAAAACAAAATAAAACAAACAAACAAAAAAACAAAACAAGTGCTTCTAGGGGCTGGAGAGATGGCTCAGTGGTTACGAGCATTGGCTGCTCTTTCAGAGGACCCTGATTCAATTCCTAGACACATGACTGCTCACAACTGTCTGATCTGTATGTAGCTCAAATTCTAGTGGATCTGACTTCCTCACACAAACACCAAATGTACATAAAAATTAATAAATTAAAAGAAAACCCAGCATTTTTTTAAGTGCTTCTAGGTTCAATAACACTAGACTGTTAACTTTGTAAAAGTTTCCAGGAAGATTTCTAGCAACTTCCACCTTCAGGCAAAGGGTGGACATTGAGTCTATAGATTGAAGGTGGCTCTGCTGGCTCCAGGCCCCTGAGCTATCTGTTCTTACCTGAGCATAAGTGACCCCTCACATGGCTGCAGAGCCGAGCCTGGATTACCCCAGGTAGGTCTGTGGTAAGAAGGCTGTCCAGGGAGCATGCTTAGTGTGGGGAGTACGCTAAGGCTGGCTGGCTTTAATTTTTAAGCTTATGAAGACAGGCTCTCTCTGTGTAGCCCTGGCTGTCCTGGGCTCATTTCGTAGATCCATCTGCCTCTGCCTCCCTGAGTGCTGGGATAAAGGCATCCACTTCCGTGCCCAGCATGGCTCAGGCTTTTAACAGTGCTTGTTAGCTAGCTATACAGAGTGGAAAACTCATGGGTGTTGTTAAATGAAAAGGAGTCCATTTTAATGTGCATAGTGTTGGACGGTCCAGTGTGTTTTCTGGATGGGTTCTATAGCACCAGATTTCTCACAGAGTAAACTCCTGTGAAAGTTAAATTACTAAAGCCGTAATAAATCTGTTCCAGGTCCCAGAGGCCTTTATGGTAGAAAAGTCTTGTCAAGAGGAGTTTTGATTAAAACAGTCTCATCAAGGCTCTAGCAAATCCTTGCATGACTCATGCTTGGTACACTAACATGCTCAAGTCCCCCAGCTTGCTGCCTGGAGGGACATCGAGAGAACCAGACAGCACCTTCCAAGCATGACTACCCACAAATGGGCTGGCCCAGTTGTGAGCTAGCTGGATCAAGTCTAATTGGGAGAGGGTGATGTAAACAGAGTTCTGAAGTTAGGAGCCATCCGTGGTGTCGTACACCTTTAGTCCCAGCACTCGGGAGGCAGAGGCGGGCGGGTATCTGAGTTTGAGGTCTATAGAATGAGTTCTAGGACAATACAGAGAAACCCTGTCTTGAAAAACAAACAAACAGGGGGCTGGGGAGATGGCTCAGAGGTTAAGAACACTGCCTGTTCTTCCGGAGGTCCTGAGTTCAATTCCCAGCAACCACGTGGTGGCTCACAACCATCTGTAATAAGATCTTGTGTCCTCTTCTGGCATGAAGGTGCACATGCAGCCAGAACATTGTATATATAATAAATAAAATCTTAAAAACAAACAAACACCAGGAAGGAGGAGGGGGAAGAAAGAAAGTCTCAGTGGGGCTGAGCACAAATACGACAGACATAGTGCTGGTACCCAGGATGCACTGGGTACGGGGTGGCGTGGCTCTTTTTCCAGGACTGATATTGATGTGGGACAGGACTGAAGGTATCCTGTGCTCTTCTTTTTTCAGGAGGGTTTTCTAGGCTGTGGAAGTCACGGAGACTTGTTTTTGAACAGGGTCTCATGTCTCTTGTATCCAAATTGGCACCAAAACCCTTATGTACCTGAGTATGGCCTTGAATTCCTGATCCCATCCCAAGTGCTGAGATGATCCAGTTTTGCAAGACTAGGGGTTGGATGCAGGGCTTCATGTGTTCTAAGCAGCCATCTTACCAGCTGAGCTACATTCCCTGTCTCCCCATTTGTTTGCTTTTTAATTTTATTAAGAAATTAGCTGGGCATGGTAGTGCATGCCTTTAATCCTAGCACTCAGGGAGGCAGAAGCAGGTGGATCTCTGAGTTTGAGGCTAGACTGGTCCACAGATCCAGTCCAGGACAACCAAGACTACACAAAGAAACTCTGTCTCTAAAAACTGTCTCCAAAATAAAAGAAAATATCTATTTTTATTTTTATGTGTATGGGTGTTTTGCCTGAATGTATTTCTGTATTTACCACATGCTTATAGTGTCTGGAGAAGCCAGAAGAGGGTGTCATATGTTCTGGAACTGGAGTTACAGATGGCTGTGAGTGCCGCGTAGGAGCTGGAGACTGAACGCCCGGTCCTGGGCGGACCGCTCTGTTGTCTCCAGAGCTGCTGATGGGATAGGGGCTTTGTCCATCGTGCTTAGGGTTTCTCCATGGAGAAAGCATTTCCATCCTGCAGAGGCCTGCAGCCTGTGTCTTCACAGGCACCGAGATTCAGGTGAAAAAGAGGGGAGTGCGTGCTAATTGATGGCGCCCCACCAGCAGCTGCCCACACACACCAGTGTCCCCAGGCCCGTGTAGAGCAGGAGAGCTCTGTGTTCTGGACTGAGCTTTCCCAGTTCCAGGATTTCTTTAATAAGAGCAGAGAGTTCCCTGCTTAGGCTGTGAATCTTGGCGCCTTGCCTGTTACTGTCACTTCTGGGTATTACAGGTCAGTTTTCCCCAGAAGGGTGGGAGAGGTGGCCAGGCCACCTCCCCTCTGAGGACAGTTCACTTGCTGTAGGGGAAGTCAGTGCAAGTCTCTTGTACAGTGGGCTGTGCCTGGGAATGATTTGGGTCACCCTCCTGCTTTCGTCTGCTGTGCTGTTAGAGGTCTGAGCTCTGCCTGTGGGCCAGAGCTGGTGCTGCTGTCCCAGAGGAGCCTGCCTGGCTTGGCACATGCTCTGTGTGTCTTCTCTAACATCTCTCCTCCTGGCTCTTGTTGCAGGTAAGGTGCCTGGTGATGACTGCCCTCTGGTGTGGGGCCAGTGCTCACACTGCTTCCACATGCACTGCATCCTCAAATGGCTGAACGCGCAGCAGGTGCAGCAGCACTGCCCCATGTGTCGCCAAGAGTGGAAGTTCAAAGAGTGAGGCCTGTGCTGTGCCCAGTGCCCTCTCCCGGCACTGTACTAGGCTCAGCCCCTTCCCTGCCCATCACCAGATACGGCATCCTGAGTCCCCTTCCCACAGGGGCCTGTCTCTGTACTGCAGACAAAGAATGATTTTTGTTTGGCTGAGACAAGGTTGAAACAAGGACTGGAGCTTCACTTGCTCTTTTGTTTTCCATCACGTCGTTGACATTTTTATTCAATAAGTAAAACTCATTAAAGTTCTGAGCCTTGCTGGAGGCCTCTGGTTGTCTATTTTCTTGACATATTGATGCAGCTGCAGCAATGTTTTGTTATGAAAACTCTCATGAATAAACATCTTGATGAAATATCTGCCAAGTCCTTCATCATAACCTGAGTCACAACATAGAAACAGGAGGAGTAGAAGGGCGGCGTGGGGCAGGGCCAGGCCGGGCAAAGATGGTAGGCTATGTTTGTGTCAAGGGGTCTGGCAGGGGCCACAGCCATCAGCTGCCATAATCTGGTGAAGTCCCAGGATCTTTTCCCATGCCAGCCCTAGCTAAACAAAACTGGCTCTTCAGGAGCCATTCTTTGAGGAAGAGAAAGCTGCCTGGTCGCGCCCAGATGGTCTTTGGAGACCACCGCACAAGCTGTTGACAGTCCTCTGCCTCTACCTCAGGCTAAAGGGCAGATCTAGTGTGGGAGGGTGTGGGCCCTCTGCTGTTTTAGGAAGGACAGCCCTTTGGAAACTCCTTTATAGCCTACAGCTGGGGATTATCAGCCATTGGGGGAGCAATAGCTCAGCCCTAGGGTGTCATTCTCCTGGGTAGAAACCAATTTAGGCTGGTATCCAGGAGTCCTGGTCAGCTGGTCACTTAATCCTCACACTCAGTGACTTGTGCCCAGGGAACACTTGTACTCCACCTGGCTCTGCCGCCGCCAGCAGGGTCAGGGCTCTAGGCCGTCTCCATCATGTTTGCTGCCCGTGAGACTTGCTGCCCACTGTTGATGGTACCCTTGAGGCACTCTGTAGAGGGATTTAATCCAGCAGCACGGCTACTCTAGCCGGAATGCAGACACGCCTTAGCACACACCTTTAATCCCCAACAATGAAGGTAAAGTTAGTGGGTAGGAGAAGCAGGCAGATTGGAGTTGGGTTGAGTCAGTGAATGGGGAGGCAGTGCAGTGGAGTAGAGTTGGTGGGATTCAGACGCTGAGAGAGAGAAGTCAGATGGATTCAGTCATCCGAGAGGAGTTTGAGCCACAATAGCTGAGTTGAACCAGCCAGCCAAAGTTCATAGAGCTAGAAGGGTGAGCATATTCAGCAGTAAACCTCAGAGGCTGAAAGCATTCTAGGCCTAGATAAGATTATATGGAGGAGGGAGGGAGAGAGCAGCTCTGATGTAAACAAATATAAAAGTTTTTAAAAATTAAAAAAAAAAAGATTATATGGAGGCTAGAAACTTCCAGGACTAGGCCTAGGTAAGCAGAGGCAGTAATCCTCAGCGATGACAATTACATGAGGCGAATACGTTACTTTTACAGTACCCTCCCTGACTTGACACAGACCTGTGCTTCTGAGAGTCTGTAACTTCATACCACTGTCTGTCTGTCTGGAACGTGCTGGGCCTGAAGTGGCACCAGCTACCAGGAGTGAAAAGATAGGTGTAACTCAGCCTGAGGATCCCTAGGAGCTGCAGAGGGAAGACAGGGTTTATGGATTTGGAGCTACTTGGGCTGAGAGGTCTGGCCCATCCTAGCTTGTTCCTTCCATTACAGTCTGCTCTCTGTCCTGGAGCATGGGACCCTTCTGTGGGGAGATCACCCTTCTGTGGGGAGATCACCATGCTGGGGCATCCTTTTTTTTTTTTTTTTTTTTTTGAAGCATCTTCCTGTGCAACAGGAAGTCCTTATTCTCCCAGGCTTGCCTTGGAGTCCTCCATGGCTACTCGGCTTCACTCACTCTAGGTTCCTTAGCACTTAGCTGCTTCTCCTCCTCCTTCTTCCTCTTCCTTCTACTACTTCGGCTAGGTTTCTCCGTGTAGAGTAGGCTGTCCCACACCTCTCTCTAGACCAGGATGGCCAGAACTCAGAGATTCCCCTGCGGCTGCCTCTGGTGGGATTAAAGGCACTGCCAACGACTGGCTAGCACCAGGTTCTTTCTCATCTGTGGTCTCCCAGTTTCAGCTGGTTCTGTCCTCAGGGTCAGCTCCACCCACCTCATATCCCAGTCTCTAGAGATCAGAAAACCACAACTATAAGCCCTCCCTGCATATGGGGTCCCTGTTCCTCCCTTTCCTTCTCCATTGTTCTTCCACCTGCCTCCTCCAAAAACCTCAGGACGGCCCACCTGATCTCACCACTACAACTTGTGCTCTCCTTGACAGGAAAGTCTTGTAGGAAGCTTATACTGATGACCTCAGTAGGGTTTCTCTGTGCCCTCTTTTCTAATGCACCTGTATCCACCCTGCCCGCCAGGGACTATGTCCTGTTCAAGTTCTGGCCCCTGCACACAGCACATGTCTGTCGCCTGTTACCAGTCTGTGTCCATTATTTGAACTACTGTTTGGGAAGTACAAAGAAGGCTCCTAGGCCACAACCCCTGGGGTAGAGTGGGCAAGACAGTTTCTTTGTCCTGGGGTCTAGACATGCTTGCTCAGGTTTTCCTGAAGGTTGGAGCCTGAGCTTGAGTGTCCTCTGAAGGACAAATCCAGTAGCAGAGCCTTCCACTGAAACAAACCCCGCCTAGTACTTGGGAAGGTGAGGTAGTTGTTTCCTACAGGTTCAAAGGCAACCTGGGTACAGAGCGAGGCCCTACTGAGAAAATGTCTCCATGAGATCAGGCTGCAGGCAGGCCTATCAGACATTCTCTCTTCTTCCTTTTTTAAAGATAATTTATTTGTATTTTGTGTGTGGATGTTTCCCCTGCAGGCGTGTCTGTGCACCTGCACACATTCCCTCAGCATCTACAGAGGCCAGAAACAACCATCTGATCCCCTTGAGTTACAGTTACAGATAGTTGTGAGCTGCCACTGGGCGCTGGGACTCCAGCCTGGTCCTCTGGAAGAGCAGCCAGTGCTCTGAACGTGTGTGGATGTTTCCCCTGCAGGCGTCCAGCCCGGCCCTCTGGAAGAGCAGCCGGGGCTCTGAACTGCCGCGCCACCTCTCCAGCCCGGAAAGATCAATTAATTAGTGACTCATCAGAAAGGGCCCAGTCCACTGTGGGTGGCGCCGTCCCTGGGCTGGTGGTGCTGGGGTCTGTTGAAAGCAGGCTGAGCAGGCCATGAGAAGCCAGTAAGCAGCAGACACTCTTCCATGGCCTCTGTATCAGCTCCTGCCCCCAGCTTCCCTGTTTGAGTTCCTGACTTGCCTTTCTCCAGTGGACTGTGACTCAGGATATGTAAAATAAAAACAAACAAACAAAAAGCAAATCAAAACCCTTTCCTCAGCCAGGCATGGTGGCACATGCCTGTAATCCCTGCAGTCTGGGGGCAGAGGCAGGTGGATCATTGTGAGTCCAAAGTCAGCCTGGTCTACAAAGCTGTACAGGTCAGCCAAGGCGACACAGAGAAACTGTGTCCTGAAAAACCAATCTAAATTAAACCACAAAACAAACAAAAAACCCCTCTTCCCTCCCCAAGTTGTTTTTGATCATGGTGTTTCATCATAGCAATAGTAACCCTGATTAAGATGGTTCCACATCCCACCCTTGCACGTTGACACCTCCGGTCAATACGTCTGGGACGTGTAAGATGCTATTCCCCTTCAGGAAGGGAGAAATTGGCCCTTGCCTGTCTGTGACGAGGGTCCCCAGACCTGGAAAGCTAAGAGCGCCCACTGATCTTCCTTGCGCAGCCTGGGCTCCGTTGCCACTCCCCTCCCTCCCTCTGTCTCCACCCCTGCCCCCACCGCAAATAAAAAGCCAGCTCTGCTCAGACTTCACACCATCCCTTTGGCTCTGCCTCGCAGCTCCATGGCCCAGTGTAGGACGCTGGTGGCCGCCGCCCTGGCGCTGCTCCTGCTGCTCCTGCAGCCTGGCCTTGCGTGGCACAAGCCCGCGGCGGGACCCCACAACTACTCCGTAGGCCGCGCCTCGGGGCTACTGTCGAGTTTCTACAGGCTCCCGTCCACGAGACGCTCCGGCCCCCCAGCACTCGCGCTTGGAGCCGGCCCCCTGCCCGGCGTGGAGATGCGCTCCAGCCTACGGAGCCTTGTGAGTGCAAGCAGGTGGTGGGTGGCGGGAGCTGGTGGGGCAGGGCCGGGCCCTCAGCCTCCACCGCCTACCCAGGCCCTGTGTGTCAAAGACGTGACCCCGAACCTGCAGAGCTGCCGGCAGCAAGTCAACAGCCAAGGGACTTTCCAGTGTAAGGCGGATGTCTTCTTGTCGCTGCACGAGTCTGAATGCCAAAGCTCCTGAGCCCTGAACCCCAACCTCGACGCTGTGGTGGGTAACCTCCCCATGCCGTCCTGCCTGAAGTAGGAAAGGCCCTGTGTGGGGTTGGCTCCCACGGCTCCTAACTCTCCCTCCACAGCAAATGGCTGAATGAATAAAGAAGCAAAATCAGTCTCTAAGGGTTGCTGCGCAGCGACAGGTCCCCCTGTGAGTGCGCTCCTGGCCAAGCAGGGTCTGGGGGTGGGGGGATATCACCTTCTCTAGCCACTCTTCCACAAAGCCAGAAAGGGGATGGCGTCCCCGCCTCCCTTCAGAGGGTCTGCACAAGTGCTGGGCACAGATTTTTCCTAGCAGGCCATCTGAAACAACCCTGAGGGTTCCAGGTCCTGCCAATCCTGTCCCTCAGTCTTCAGAGCCACAGCAGCCCAGGCTCCGAGCTTCCAGGAAGCCCTGCTGTGTCCTGCCTCATCCCAGCTTCGGGATTCCTACTACTCCCACCCTCACCTTGTTTGTTTCCACCTGAAGACCCTGAAGGACTAAGCTCGCAGCTACTGTGTCCAGCAAATTAAAGAGGACAGGGAGGTCTGCAGATCCAGAGCAAGGATGCCCTGCTCACACACAAGGCTGAGTGTGAGGTTGGCCCAGCCCCATCCAGAGGGACCACAGGACTTGGTCCTGCGTGCGTGGTCCACCCCTCACATATTCTGGGCTGGGCAGCTGTTGAGTTCTGCCTCTTAGCTGCTTCTCTGTTGCCTTGCCTTCCCTCCTGCCCACAGCAAAGACAGGTGGAAGGCACATTGCTTCAGCACCTGAGCTCTGCGCTCCGGTCTGGGACCCGAGTCTGCTGTTCACGGTTTCTTCCTGTGTGCTGCTCTGACCAGCCACACCTCTTACTGATGCCACGGGTGGCACATGAGCACGGCTGAGGCAGCAGCACACGGAGGTGACTGCTCAGGCTATTTCAAAGCCCTGAGACCCTAGCATATTCCAAGTAGGCAGCTGTGGGGAAGGAAGGCTTAGCGTGGCCCAGGCTGGAGGTTGGTACCTGCTCCAGATCCTGACTCTAGGTCTGAAACATTCACAAAGGTGTCTTGGAGAGAGGTCAGGCCTGCCTGCTTCAGCAGCTGTCCAGGTATGGGGCAGGAAAGCACCACCACAATCCTTGTTTGGGAGGAGGCAGGGCCTCACCACTCTGTTGGTTGCTTCCTCAGTAAGCCAGTCTTCCCTACACCCTACATGGAGCCATCAAGAGGCAGCTAGAGGAGCCCCAGCCACTGCTGGACTCCAGGCAGCCCCGCCAGGGTCCCAAGATCTAGGTCCTGTGCTCTGTGGGAGAGCCAGGCCACATGTGCACACTGCCCGGCCTAGCTCCTCCCCTTCTTTAAGAGTTCTTGCTGTGGACGGGGTGGATGGGTTTCCTGCTTCTTCCCAGGGCCAGGAGCGCACAGGCTTTATTCATTTGAGCCACAGAGATTTACAGTAGCCACTGAGGCACAAAATGAACCAGGAAGTCTGTGCAGAGGACAACCATGCTGGCCCAGCCGGTCGGGGCCATCTTCTAGGTACCAGGACTAGTACGTGCCCCCAAGGTAGAGGGTGCCCACTTGCAGGGTGACCCAGGACAAAGTTATCCCTCTGTTCATTTCACCAAGGCTGGGTGGGCAGATACACGGCTTCCACTCAGGCAGGAGGGTATCCCCGGCCAAGACGGGGGCAGTGGCAATTGGAACCCGTGATGCCAAGGACACTTGGCAACACTCCCTTAGTCACGGGTGCCCTCTGCTTGTCCTGTTCGCTGGGCTGCCTCCCTGTGCTGCCACCCACTCTGAGCAGCTCAGTGGAGGGGGATGGGGGTCTGCGGAAGACAGGCACCACCAGGCAGGCGGAAACAGCACCCTCTAGCAAGGCCAGCTTCCTTTGGAAGTGTGCGAGCTGGCACTGAGACACAGAAGCAGAGTGCGTGGGCAGAGAAGAGGTGGGCACAGGACAAGGGCACAAACGGCACCTTCCAGGTCAGAAGCTAGGCAGTATGGCCCACAGGCTGTGCCTCTTGCTGCCTCATAGCCTCCAGAAAGGCTAATTCCTTGGCTTCTTTCTTCTGATTCCGTGCTTCATATTCCAACCTGGGGCCAAATAGTTATCAGCTGGGTCTTCAATACAAGGAGTTACCCAGTGCCAACCCAGCCAGAGGGGGAGGGGAGCACACCTGTTCTTGATGATCCTTTGCACAATCAGGTCTGTAGTGAGGTCACTGCCGCTGTCAATCTGACAGAAGATGCCTCTTCTCTTGGGCTCCTGGAGGCCTCCAAGGGAAGAGAAGAGGAGCGTGAGAACCCTCCTGACTACGAAGATACCTCAGATGCCCCTCCACCCACGGAAGACCAATACCTGCAAGGATGGGAGTGCCTACTTCCCAGCCCAGGCCGCGGCAACCCACCTGATAGGGGTCAGAGCCATCCCTGTCGGGTACAACTTCTGTCTTCCCGTGACATACTAGGTCCACCTGGGTAGGGAGCAGGGTCAGGAGTTGTCATCACAGAAGCTATGGAAGCAGGGACAAGCACGCAGGGCTAGCCCAGACCGAGGGAAGCTGGTCTTGGCAGACCCAGGCAGGAGCCCCTGGGAAGCCTGCACCATGCTCTGCCCAGACAGCCTCACCTTGAAGTGACCCAGGAGCTCTGCTGTGACGGAGTACGGCGCCCCAATCACCACTTCTGAGACATACTGCAGAGACAGGCCAGTGAAGTGGCTCCCTCAGCCCTGCAGGCCAGCACTGCAGGGTGCAGAGGCGGCTCGGGGAGCCAGCAGGGACAGAAGCTGCACTGGTAGGCCCCAGCCGCCCTCCGCCCACAGCACTGGGCAGATGGACACCCCAGCCTGGCGCACTCACCCGGCAGGCCAGCACACTGAGGGTCCGCTCGTGCAGGTTCATGATGGGGTAGTTCTTGCCCTTGTACCGGTTGACTTCCTAGGGCCAGTGAGTTTGGCTCAGCTGGAGGACCTCAAATGAACGGTGCCTTCCCTCCCAGCTGGCCTTCGAGGGCAGAAGCTGGGAAAAGCGCCCCCTCTCACAGGAGCACCCTAGCCAGGGCTGTCCTGGACTCCAGAAGAGAACCAAGCTTGCCTTCACTAGACACCTGGAGCCTCACTCCGTGACAGGCCACCTGTGCCCAACACTGACCCCAGCAAGGCCCTGCGAGGGATCCCACAGCCCAGCAGCTGGTGGGGTGCTGAGAAGCAAGCAAGTAGGAAGGCAGAGACCTGGTCAAAGTGTAGGCCGACAATGATGTAGGGGCTCTTGGCCAGCTTGTACACCTCCTCCAGGAAGTCCACGTGCCCGATGTCTGTATCCTGATTAAGAAGCAGTAACGAGCAACCCAACACTTGCATGGTAGAGGCAGGAGCATTGCAAGTTCTAGGTCAGCCTGGATTACACAGGAAAATTCTGTCCCAAAAAAGCAAGACCTGGGCTGGAGAGATGGCTCAGAGGTTAGGAACACTGGCTGCTCTTCCAAAGGTCCTGAGTTCAATTCCCAGCACCCACACAGTGGCTCACAAGCATCTACAGTGAGATCCCGTGCCCCTCTGCTGGTGTGCAGGCAGAATAATGTATAAATAATAAATCTTAAAAGAAAAAAAAAGCGAGACATGGGGCCGTAGCTCAGCAGTAGATTTCTTGCTTCAGATACACAGTCCTGGGTTCTAGCCCCACGAAAGGAGAAACAACAATAAAGAGCAGCAGTAACAGGCCACCATGGGAGACGCCAACAGCCTGTCCCCAAGGGACTCCTCCTATTCTCCCTGATAAGGGCTACACCGCTCTGACCCAGCTCCACCTGGACCCTCGGTGTCTGTGGGTCCCCCTGTGGCGGAATGTGGGACGGGAATTCGGGGCAGCAGGAGGATACGGAACAGGTCAAAGGCACCGGCCACATAGATCACTGTCTCCCCAGGCTGGGGCTCCTTTCCAGAAGCAAACTGGATGATCTTCTGGGAGGTCTGTAGAAACTGGGATACCCCTGTCCAGGGGTTCTGACCCCCAGGGCACTGTCAGCCAAGAGAAGGAACCAGTCAGCGGTAGGAACCTCTCTGCACGTGCCCCTTACCCGGCACCCTCCCCAGGGTGGCTCTTCTGAGCCCAGGGTTCCCTGTGCCCGTCACAGGTGTGGGTGATGGGAGCGTGTGCAGAGAGCAGTACAGGCAGGACTCCCCCAACCCCAGCCTGCAGATAACCCAGCAGCACAGCCGGTGGCTATGTCCAGGCAGGCCCTTGGGGCAGGGCGGGACACACCATGGCAAGGCCAAGCAGGACCACTGTAGCTAGCAGGACCGTGGCTCCACCCGGTGGCCACAGAGGGTACTGCAGTCAACACCAGCTCTGCCTGGCAACACACCACCGTGAGCAGGCGCAGAGCCCAGTGGCCAGCAGACACAGCCCTCTGGGGGACCCGGCACCCTGAGGCCACCATCTGGTCACCTGGGAGGAGACTTCTGAGGAAAGTGTGTCCCCGGCAGGTGTCGGGTGAGGGGGCTACAAAATGAGAGAGGGCCAGGCCATTTGGTTAGATGCCACCTGTAGGTGGGCAGTCCTTGCTCCTCCTCTGCTGCTGGGACTGGCCACCTCTTGCCTGTCCTCCCTCCCAGCGTCCACTAGTTGGCCAGGCCTGGTGGTCAGTGCCTGGTCAGTGCCGGGAAAGGGAGGGAGGAGGGCAGCCGGTGAAGCTGTGGGCCAACCTTTCCCCGTGGGCAGCCTGAGCTGTGAGGGCAGGAGTGCGGTATGGAGCTAGTCACATGCCAGCTGTGTCTCCTAGCGCAGCAAGCCAGGCTGTACTCACCTTGCCAAAACTGTCGGCATATTCCCGGTACTCGGAGGACATCTCCTGCACACAAGGGGAGGAGGCTAAGGGACCTCCCGTCCCGCCCACCAGCTCTGGGGACAGTACCCTGCAGCCCCAGAGCCTGCCGAGGGGACGGTCAGGGAGAGAAACAGGGTGAATCCAGTGGTGCTCAGGCATGCCCTCCTCCCTGTTGTGTCCATAACCCCGGAACCATACCCTGGACCCTCTTTCTTTGGACTTACCTGGCTGCTGTGGTGAGCCTTGGTTACCAGCAGCATGCGACCTACGAGGTCTGTGGTGGACACACCCTGGGTGCGCTTGCACTCTCTGGGACAGAGGTAAGGTGGAGGTTTTCATGCAGGATATACTCCCGAGGTACACACCTAACCTAGTCCCCCCAACTGGGGCCCGAGCAATAGGCTTCTGTCAGTGACAGAAGGAGAAAGTGGCTCAACTGTACAGTGTACTGGCTGGGGGGGGGGGGGAAGGTCGCACCTAGGACACGACAGCTCCGGTCTCCAGACACTGTTCCCTCTGGCCTCCCACACCCGGGCCCCATACTCTGCTGTACATTCTCTGCCAAGGGAATTCCTGGCTGCCCTGTCCCCTGCAGGAACCACTGGCCACAGCTGGCTCCTTAAAGTACAGTTAATTAAAGTAAAAAGCCTGTTCTCCAGGGGCACAGGACGCTGCAGGTGTGTGGATGCCCTACACAGTGCTGGTCAGGAATGCTGCCACCCTGCAGAACTGCTCGAATGCCCTGGCACACAGCTTCCGTCCTCCATCTTCCAGTCCTGACCTCGGGCCCAAGTGCCTCACAGGCTAAGTCCAGGCAGCAAGGAGGGCTAGAAAAGGGCCTACTTTAGCACCACCCCCTGCACCCACCTGTACCGCCCGGCCTGCTTCACTTCCTCATAAGTATCTCGGCCATCTGCTGTCAGTGTGATGTCATCTAGGGGTGACAGGCACACAGAAAGGGATCTGTTTCTGATGTTCAAGGAGAGGATCTTCCTATGTAGCCCAGGCTGACATGGAACTTTCAATGCCCCTTCTTCAGCCTCCTCAGTACTAAGATGATAGCTATGCACCATCACACTAGGCTCATAAACAAGGACTCTGAACTCAGGGTGTCCTGGGGACCAGAGCCCGTCATCCGCAGGCCACCCGGTCGTTTGTACCATTGTTCTGGGGGACAGCACAGGATGAGACAGGATGAGGGGCCTCTCTGAGAAGCTGTCACCAGGTCCGACTGCCCAGCCCCCATCTCAAGGCCCCGCCCACTCACTGCCATGAACACAGAAGTCACAGTTGTACTTGTCCAGTGTCTCCAGGGTGGTGACGTAGGGAGCGGCGGGCACCACCTCATCCACCCACTTGATGGCCTGCACCATCTTGTACCTCTCCTCCTGGGTAAACACTGGCGGCCCCTTATGCTTGGCAATCTCCTCTAGGGACAGAGAGAAGAGGAAGGACAGAATGGGATGAGGACACCCGGCTCCCAAGCCCCGTCCGTGGGAGCCTCTGCCTCAAAACTGACAGGGGAATAAGCACACCGCTTAGCCCAGCATTAGACCCTGGGAAGGACCCACGTGAGCAGGTATCTGCCGATTAAGAAGGATGGCCTACAGCTAAGAAGAGTGATTGGTCTCTTCTGTCTGAACAGGGCAGGGTGGACATAGCTCTGCACGGTGTCACTGCAGCTCCTGAGAGCTGGGTTTCTTACTAAACCCTGTGAGCCCCCACAGAGCTCTGGGAAAGGACACAGGGACCTTCCCACCCACCCTGTGCCCGTCGGGCTTGGTCAGTTGGAGTGGGTCCCAGCACACCAGCCCACTCCTTACCGTCAGTATGCACACCCACGATGAGGTAGTCCCCCATGGCCCGTGCCTGTCGCAGCTGGTTGGAGTGACCGTAGTGAACCATGTCATAGCTGTGAAAACAGACAGGGCAGTCAGGTCCTGTGCTGAGCTTGGTGGGAAACGAGTCCCAGTGCCGAGCACAGCTTTGCTCCTTTGCAAGCCCTCTGGGAAGCCCTACCCAGGCTACTACACCAGGTCCCTGGGTGCTGGGCGTACAGAAGACATGCTGCTTCTCAGTTGTCTAAACCCTAGACACTCGACCCAGGGCCAGACTCAGTCAGTGACTGGTCTAGCAAGAGTGGAAAATTCAGAGACAAGGCCTCAAGCTCACTAAGAAACCAAGAATGACCCTGAAATCTTGACCCTCCTGACTCCACCTGCTGGGATTATCACCATAACCCATCTATTTGGTACTAGGGAATAAATGCAGGACTTTGTACACGATTGCACGCTTGAATGCCAAGCAACCACTCCACCAACTGAGCTACATCGTCAGTCCACATATGCCTATGGGACAGCTTGTACCCTAAACAAGAATCATATCCCTGGAGCAACAAGCCACAGGCAAGCTTTGAAACAAGGGCAGTCTTAAGTTGTGAGCAGACCGTGTTCTGCCCTGAGACAAGTGGCCCTGCCCTCCCACCCCCATGGCCTGGCTTAGCTCTCTGAGGAAACAAAGTGCCTGTCACCTGGTTCTGGAGCTTTTCTCCTCAAATCTAGGTCTGGTCACAAGGACGCTGTCAAGGTCAGAGCTACCCCGAAGCCAGCAACACGCTGGGCCCTGAGGGTGTCCTGGTGTACCAGCCGGGCTGGGCCACAGGCGCTGCTCTGCTTCCTCCAGAGCTCTAGCCGGCTGTCATCAGGTGAGTGGAGCAGCCCTGTGTAGCCACCACAGTGCACAGGGTGGGAGGCTGGGGCACCAGGGTAAATTCTGGGCCAGCCCTTGTGCCCACCAGACAGGAAGGACAAGAGGAGGGGTCAGAGTCTGCATCTGGGATTTTTGTGGCACTGGGCCCAGGATTGTGGCAGGGCCAAGGTCATAGTCCAGTGACACGAACTCAAAGCCACTGGTGGCGACTCGGTGCAAAAGAGCAGAAGGGGCTGACGTTGTATTGAGCGGCGGAGCACTTGCCCAGCATGTACCCCATGGATTCCACCCTCGGCACCAAACCAAAACAAATCCACAGCGCCCAGCCCAGCGCCCCGGGAGCCCTGTGACCCCTCCCAACCCTTCCCATCCACCATGGAGAGGCACGACGAAGGGCTGAGGACGCGAAGTTATAGGCAGGCCACCCTCTCTGCTTGTTGACAGCTCCGCGACTTTCTTAAAGCAACGTCGCGGGCTGGTTTGCTGGAGACGCTCCCGGCCTTCCAGCCCCGGTAGCCTGGAAGGCGAACAGCCCGCCGCACTTCCGGCTTCTGGGAAGCGCACTGCCCGGTGCACCCGTGTCCGCACGCCACAGCCCCACGGGACTGGAGGCCGGGCCGCCTCGTGCAGGCTCAGACCACTGCGGACCCGCCAACGGCCGGTGCGTGACCCGAGAGGCCGCCCGCCCCACGCCGCCGCCCCACTCACCAGCCGTCGCACCACACCCGCACGGCGCGCCGGCCCGACGGGGCCCCCCGCCCAGCAGCACCGGCCGCCCCGTGCCCGTTCCGGATCATGGCACCACAGGCCCCACACGACCAGACAGCTCCCGCGACTTACAGAGCCGTGGCCCGCCCCCGACGCTTGCGTCGTGCTCACGCGGGGCTCACCCGCTTGGCGCGGCCAATAGCGTGCGCCACCCCGGGCCCCGCCCCCGGCGGGCCACACCCCTCCGTCCAGCCCGAGCGGCCAATGGCCTGTGCCGGGGGGCTGACCCTCCCGTGTGGCGCCCTGCAGAAGTCCGCCGCGCGGTGGAGCGTGCCGGCACGGGCGCGCTTCGCCCGAACCTTAAGCGTTCCCGGGCACCGGGCGCTTCGCGATCCTGGCCCTCGGACATTCTCAGCCACTCCGTGGGGCATACAGCAGTCACTGAGGCAGGGGAGAGGTGTTTAATAAGACTTGCTCAGACGGGAGGCTTAGATCCGCCCCTGTGCCGCACACCAAGACAGAAGGTTTCCATAAAATGAACACATAGCAGTAAGTGGTAGAAATAGGGAGGCCCTGAGACTAGCCCGGAGTGAGGTAAGGCAGCGGTGGGCTCCTCTGCTGGCCAGGCCGGGGAACGCCGGAACTTTGCTCTCACAAAGGCCTTGGTGCCACCTTTGTACAGGGTTGAGGAGGGGGAGGTGTCCTTGAAGGGCAAGCCCACAGTGGGGAGATTGCAGCAGTGCAAGGGGGCTTCCCACAAGGACAAATGGCTAAAAAATGGTCACCGCAAAGTGCCAAAGAGTTCTCACTAGATCTGTGGGGCACTCTAGCCTTCGCGGTGACACAGGCCCCTGAACAAGAGTCAAAGCCATCTGCAAAGTGCCAGTTGTTCTCTGTGCACACCAGGCTATGTTGCTTTCTTCCTTTTTGCGCGCTTGGCACAGCCCCTGCCAAACCAGCCGCCTAGGATGGGGGGAGCTGAGGTGGGCGGGGCACCCTGGTCTGCAGGGGGGCCCTCTTCTCGGCTTCTGCACAGCGACTTCCTGCTGTGGCTGCCTTCTTCACCTGGACGGAGGGGAGTTGCCAAGGAGAAGATGGGATCTTGCCACCTAACAGAAAGGAAAGAGCCATCAGGCTGGTCTGGAGGCATCAGTCACATCCCTCCCAGGCACAGGAAAGCTGTCTGAGGCACCTGTCACCCTACCCCTTCCCTCTGCATTTTAATGTGGTTGGGCTTTGTCTGGTAGCAGCTTTAGAGTCACTAAACTACAGAAGAGCTGCAGGGGCTAACCTTCGTGGCTGCCAGCTCAAAGGCCAGCACCAGCCCTATGGCTGGCTTGTTTCGTGTCTCATCCCTTGTTAGTGGGCTCTGCGAACATGGCAAGGGGTAGTTCTAGCCACAGGATGGCTCCTCTCCAAGGATAAGTGGCTAGCAACTCTGGGCCCCAGCTTTCACTTGTATGGACTGGAGTGGGTGGACCCTTTCGGCTTCCCAGACTGCATGATTAGGGATGGGAGGGAAGGCCAGCTGACTAGGGAGGCATGGTGCACAGACTAGACCATGAAGAAATCATGTGTCTGATTGAGATGTAGAACCATATATTATAAACGTAAGATACAAATAAGCACTGATTTAAAAAAATGAGCTAAGTTAATGTTAAAAACAACAACAACAACAAAAACCAACAACAAAAAAAAACAATACAGCACAGGAGAGGCCCACGTCACAAACACCACAAACATAACATACAAGAATTGCCAGGCCCAGAGGTGAAGGGATCCTGAATTTCTTGAACCCTTTGATTAAAAGAAGTTATTGATTTCCCCTATAAGACCCTGAAAATTCACAGAGAAAGAAAGTGTAAACTTTTCACTCAATACACACCAAGCCTAAATCATAACAAACTCTGTATTACGGCAGTCTGCTTACGCTTTCCCCAAATTTCCCCAAACCAAGGACAGCTCCTGCCTGACAAGAGCTGCAGTCCGACCTCACCCCTCACACTGTCCACCAGGCTGCACAGGATCTGTGGGGAAGCACTCTGCAGGGCGTACTAGCAGAAGCCCTCACAGAGATGCTGAGCACCATGCCAGGAAGGGTGGAAGAGTGTGGAGGAACCTCACCTCAGCCAGTCCCTCTGGAGGCTCACAGAAGACAGACATAGCCCGTCACACACGGGCAGAAACGGGGCCATGCCGTACCCACTCACCGGCTATACACGGGGATCTCCAGGCCGAGCTCATTCATGAGGAGCTGCATTACATCATCGCACTTCCCATGAAGCTTCAGGGCAGCCCAGTCATCCTTCGGGGTCCACTGAAGATAAGAAAGGCAGGTGAGGATAACTTCCTACCCTTTGCTTGTCCCCTACAGACTGGGTCAGCCCTCCCCAGGAACACACTTGGACCTGCACAAGACTTTTAGTGTTGGAGGTCCTAAGTCACTGTGCCTGACTGGCTAATTAAACAGCCTACACCTGGGCATGGTGGAATGGGGTACGCGTGGCTAAGGTTCCAGGGCTTTGGAGAATCCCAGGAGGAATCACCGGAAAATTAGAGAAGGAAGGAGAATGTCACCATGGGTTAGTGTGGAGGAGGAACCACGTGGGCAAGGAGGAAGGACTGAGGAGGGCATGGATGGAGGAAACCAACATGAAGAATACAACCACATATTCATAAGATTATGGATGGAAGATAGTCCAGTTGAGGAGGATTAAGGTGGATGACACTGGATGGGGGCTGAAAGTTAAAGTTGAATGGTGAGGTAGAAATATCTGCCTGGCCCAAGGTAACTAATGCAATTATAAAAATCTGACAGGTGTTGGTGTCTTACTGTCTGTGATATTGGGTTACTAATACCGCTGTGATAGTCATAGGCCAATAATAATATATAGCCCAACAGCCATTTTTTATTCTCTACAACAAATGGTGCTCAACCACGGATGTTCCCAGCTGGCCGAAGTCACGCCCATTGAATGAATGTAAAATACCATATGACCAAACTGAGTCTGGAAACTTCAACCTCATTTCAGGATGGAGGAATGGGACGTTCTGACTGTGGCTCTTCTGCTCTAAGGCCCAAGTCTGAGAACAAGGCTCTAGGGCCAAGTTACCTGTAGGTTCACAATGTAGAGTTTGGGCCGCCGGCTTGGAGGCTTCGTCATGCACCAGAGGCGGGGATATTTCTTCAGGACCTGGGAAAGGGACAGACACGTAACAGGGCTGATGACTACAACAGCAAGTCCACTGCCTGCTAACAGCTCTGGGTGGGCAGAAGTCCACTGCCTGCTAACAGCTCTGGGTGGGCAGAAGTCCACTGCCTGCTAACAGCTCTGGGTGGGCAGAAGTCCACTGCCTGCTAACAGTTCTGGGTGGGCAGAAGTCCACTGCCTGCTGACAGCTCTGGGTGGGCAGAAGTCCATTGCCTGCTAACAGCTCTGGGTGGGCAGAAGTCCACTGCCTGCTAAAAGCTCTGGGTAGGCAGAAGTCCACTGCCTGCTGACAGCTCTGGGTGGGCAGAAGTCCACTGCCTGCTAACAGCTCTGGGTGGGCAGAAGTCCACTGCCTGCTGACAGCTCTGGGTGGGCCGGCCAGCGACATGCTCAGTGCACAGTGAATTCACAGTATTGTGAGCACGTACCTTCAAGCTGGACCCTAAACACAGGATTGTGTCTGCTTTGCTAGCAGCCTCAGTCGCTGCCTCCCAGTTCAGAGGCTGCCCCAACGTTCCCCTCTCCCCAAAGTGCACAATGGTATCCCGAAGCTGAGTCCCACACTTGTGGCAGGTCCGGCCTGTCTGGTGTCGGTGAAGGGCAGTGCGCTCAGTCACATCGAACACTCGCACGTACTCTCTGTTAGGGATGCAGGAGGTGCAGACCTGAGAAAGTGAATGCACAGTGAGTGGGCCCTGCCTGGCGCCTGGGCCCCAGGTCCCTCTGGCACTGCTCACTTCAATGTACATGTTCCCGTGCAGCTCAGAGATGGCAGTGCGTGGGAGCCCACTGCGCAGGTGCAGCCCGTCACAGTTCTGCGACACCACGTGCTGCACCTGGAAAACAGCACAGTGGCACTTAGTAGGGATAGAGGGGGCACGCACACACACACACACTGCAGCAGAGAGGACATTCTGAGCTGGATCTGGCCAAGGGCCAAGGTTCCCATAGTGAAGCAGCAGCAGCTGGGAGGGTAAGCATCTACACTGGCCCTGCAAGCTGGGTGGCAGCCTGGGCAGTGAGAAGAGCCAGGCCTGGCAGGACTGCCCAATTGCCTAGGGCCAACAACCTCCTGGATCATTCTCTTTCAGAACCCGAGGAGCCCAGGTCCCCTTCCCTACAGCTTCAGCAGATCTCTGGAGGTTTCCTACAAACCCTAGCTAGGATGTTGTCTACAGACCCTGATACAAAAGAGATCAAATGGGAAGCTGCAGAGTAACAGTTCAGGGCTGCTCTTTCTTCTTGGAGGGATGGAGCGCAGGGATTAAACAGGAGTCTGAGCAACTGGGGACTACTTACCACAGAATTGAGGCGAAGCAGCTTCCTACCTGGGCACTGAGGTGCAACTCTGGGCCCTTCCTAGAGTTTTGAGTTTGCTTGTTTGTTTGTTTTCCAAGACAGGGTTTCTGGTTTCTCTGTGTAGCCCTGGCTGTCCTGGAACTCACTCTAGACTAGGCTGGCCTTGAACTCAGAGATCTGCCTGCTTGTGCCCCCGAATGCTGGGATCAAAGGTACGTGCCACCACCGCCGGCTCTCTTACCAGCTTCTGCTCATGCAAACGGGTGATGCTCATGTGGGTGAGGGTAGGTTCCGCTTCACTTAGGTCAGCAGCGCTGCAGGAAATGAGAGAAGGGGTGAAAGCTGTCCAGGCAGAGGCAGCTCTTGCTTACCCATGAGACAGCTGTGAAATGCTCACCTCACAGTTCTTCCTTTCTGAAGCAGTGTCCATACTCCATTGGGGCCCCGATAATCTGGGATAGAAGCTGCCTGCACAGTTGGACAGAAAGATGCCATAGGTACTACAGGACACGCCACACAGGGCATGCCACATTCTAGGCTTGCCTATCCCATGCACTACGACCTGCCTGACCCCCGGGGTGGCTCTTTCCCTCTAGCCAGGACTTCCTTGTCCTGTCTGAGCCAGCTCACTTCCAGATTCCAAAGAACCCTGCCCTACTTCAGGATCCTTTCCAGCAGGGAGCAGCTGTGTCCACATCTGCCTCCACACTGAAGGGGAACATTGGTTAGGTTCGTCAGTGTGCAAAGGTCTTGGTGTTCAGTGGGAGGAAGTACCTCTCATTCCACATATCCTGCAGTTAATTTTCACTTCAAATTAACATACATATGAAACCTCTACAGACAAGATAAATTAATTTCCCATGAGGAAGCATCTAGGATCCAAGAGTTTGTGGATCCTGACTGGGGAAGCCCTGTATCTGCTGCTGCTTATGCTCAGGGCAGCACCCACGGTGACTGGTAAGTCCAACACTCTAAGGAAGAGATCCCTCAAATGGTGCTTAGAGCACACTTAAAAGCTGCACATGTCCAGATTAGTGGAGGTGACACCACACAGCTAGGAAGGGCTGGAGCCAAACGCTTATGTCGCAGATGTCTGAGTCAGAGCCGCAAATGCTCCTCCTGTTGCTACTGGGCCACTGTCTGCCTGCCATGCTTTCCACCCTCACTGCTGTCTGTCTGTCATGCCTCCTACCCTCACTGCTGTCTGTCTTGCTTTCCCCCCTTACAATTCCCTGCAGAGCCCTACACAGTGCAGCTCCAGCAGCAAAGAGACCCCAAGGTCTGAAGACTGCAGTCTCCCTTTGGTCAGTTGTGCCCTGTACGTGTCTGCTCATGACTGGTGGCTGCTACCTTGGTGACAAAGGTCTTCTTTCATCTACATGTGTTGGAATTTGCATTTGTGCACAGGTGTGTAGATGTGAACAGGTGTCCATGCCTGTGTATGTGACTCTCAACCAATCTCCACTGTTGAGAGGGCATACAAGTGCATGCTGCACAAGCGAGTCAGACAACTGTCACCTTTCTCCTTGTAGCATGTGGGTTCTGAGCACCAAACTCAAGTCACAGGCTTGGAAGCACCTGCCTGTTTATTCACTGAGCTGTCTCACTAGGCCCCTTTTTTTTATGACAAGGTCTCTCACTGAACCCAGAGCTCATGGACCTGTCCAGCAGGCTTCAGAAGTCTTCCTAGCGTGTCTTCCCAGGCCTGGGCTTACAGGAGTGTGCTGCAGCTTAGCCTTTCACAGGGACTCTGATAGCTCACGTTCAGGTCTTCATGCTCACACAGCAAGCACTTTCCCAACTGAGAGCCATCTCTGCAGACCACCTCAGGGCTTTCAAGAACAGATCATCTGATGTTCACCTCGGCCGGGCCTGCCTGTGCCAAATACTCCACACTCAACCACTCAACCGTGATTGTACAGATAGGTCAGTCACCGTTCAAAGCTAGTCACCCCTCAGCCCAGGGAAGTTCTCAGAGCCAACAATCCAGTACTTCTCACCTGTACCTGCGCCCAGGCGTGTGGCGCACACTGCTGTGCAACTCTTACTGTCTTGCTTCAAGCTTAGAGTCAGGCTGACCTCAAGCCTTTGATCTGGATCTTCCTCCTCTACCAGGCTGCACCTCTCTGCGTCGTGAGATTAGAGGTTTGGGACTCCATTCTATTTAAACGTTCTTCAAGGAAGAGATCAGGAGAAAGTCTAGGGCTCCAGTTTGTCCACATCATGTGGCTCAATCAACCAGTCTCCTTCACTTTAATGCAGAAGGCATCAGCAGGAAGTTGGCTACTATGTCCTACCACGGTTCCATGTTTGTCTTTAACAGACTGTCACAGTCAATGGTTCCAAAAGTCTTTGATTTAGTTACATCATAATCATCATCATCATGACAAAGTCTCTACGTAGCCTTGGCTGTCCTGAACTCCCTATGTAGACCAGGCTGGCCTTGAATTTACAAAGACCTGTGTGTTTCCCTAGTGCTGGGATTAAAGGCATGTGCCAGCACACTCAGCTTGTGTTGGTTAAATGTTTTGCGTCTCTGGGAAAGTACACCTTGAAGTTGCTCCAAAGATGAGTGAACTCCAGCACTGTACGGTTTGTATCCCATAAGGGGGCGCCCCACACCCAAACCAGCCCACACGCCCTCACTTACCGTGCTGATCCCAGCACCTGTGTAGACCACCAAGTGTTTGGCATTCCGGACAGCTCCCGCCAGCTCCTGGACCTTCCTCCGCAGCTCCTCTGGGTCATCGCACACCTGACGGGAGCCAGAGCTAGTCACACTGGCCGCAGCCCGCCGCCTGCAGCCTACAACCCAACGCCCGCCGCCCGCGACTCGCCTCCTCCTGGCGCCGCTTCAGGCCCTCACGCCGCCGGCTCCGACCCTGCAGCTCGGTCACCAGGTCCTCGCTCTCGGCCAGCAGCCGGCCCTCCTCCGCGCTGCGCTCCGCAGCCGCCTTCCTCAGGATGCGTGACACCTGCGGACGGACGACAGGTTGAGCGACGGCGCGCACAGGCGCGGTCGCGGGCACGGCGGCGGCCTACCTGGCGGAGGCGCTCCCGCTGCTGCTCCTCCCGCAGCCTCCGGACCCGCTCGGCCGCCTTGCGCTCCGAACGGCTCAGACCGCCACCGGCTGCCATCGCTCCCTGGTCTGCGCTTCCGGCTTCCGCTTCCGCCTCCTCCGGCAGCCGCAGAGACGCATGCGCGCGCTACATCCACCCCACCCCTTCCGGCTCGCCCTTCCCACCCTGGTTTCGCCCTCTCCTTCCCGTTTCAAAGAAACACCAGGCGATCTCTTTAAAAGGCGTTTATTGATCATATACAAAATAAAGAAAACCTTATATATCACAAACATACACTATGTACAGCAATAAATACCCGGGGGCCTGGCCCAGCGCCGCCCCTCCTGGACAATAATTTAGCAATAAATACTGCGCAGGGCATGGGTGGGCACCTAGGCTGCTGCCTGCTGAGGCCAAGGACTGATCGCTCTACACTGGCGCGAACGTCCAGGCCTCACCTGCAGCCAGATCCCCGAGGGCCCTGCCCAGGTGCAGGAAACCGGGTCTCACCTTGCAGCCACACCCCAGCCCCTCCTCAGATCTTTAAGGACCCCTACCCCATTTTGGGTACTCTCTAACCTCCCCCTGGCTTCAGCCCTGCAGGGCAGGCAGGGGCTGATCAACTCTGCTTGGACACACCTCTCAGCACCAGGAGACCAACAGAGCCAGACACACAATAGCCCTTGTCCTGTTGCCCTAAGTTGCCAGGAGAAGGATATCTGTACCCACTCCCGTTTGGTTAAAGGCTTCAGGGACTAGCAGACGAGAGGATGGGGGAGAAATGCAGGGCTGGGGCATGAAGTTGATGGAGGGGCCAAAAGCCCAATTGGGGTCACAGAGAACAGGGAATTCTATCAGGGACACTCCCTAGCACACACCACCTCAGACTTGCATGCTATTAGTGCTGCTGCAGCTGCAGGGGCAGGGTAGAAACGTGTACAGCTGGCCCAGCAGGTATAGCACACGCTCAGGACACACGCCAGGAACAGGCAGGCCGTGAGCAGCCTGTGTGGTACTAGTTCCATCCTCTTCTCCACAACTGCTCCCAAACCAGGCAGCCACCAGGAACGAGAAAACAAGCCAAAAATTATTCAGTGGCTTCTGGGGAAAAAAATCGTTAATGTGTTGGTTCCTTTCACTAAACCACAGCCTAAAAAAGAAACTCAGAAGATCCCAGAGCGGAAGCAGTGCAGCAGGCTGTGGCTCAGACATCCCAGCTGTGGATGGCAGCTTTGGCCAAGTGGCCACACCAGAGAGGGAGGTAGCAGGGAACTGGCCTCACCATCTCAAAGTGGGCTGTAGCTTATCAGAACTGCAAACCCTGGCCCTGAACACCAAGGCTGCTGCTAACACACACACAGCACACACAGACCTGAATGGTGAACTGAAAACAGCCTGTAGGAATCCTGGTGATGATGGTGAACCCAGAAGAACTCACTGTTGCCATGGAGACCATGCACAAATGCCACAACACCAGGTTAGCAGCCAGACACAATGGAGGAGAGCACTCTCTGGGACCGCACTCTAGAGAAAACCGAGCCACCTCATGAAGGTTTCTCTTTGAAATCTGAGTGTCCACGTCCGAGGAAGGAGGTCAGGCAAAGTCACGGCAGAAGGGAAGGTGCACATTATGGTTTACTTAGCAGAGAAGTTTGGGAGACCTGGCCTCAGCCAAAGCTCTCCACTCGCTGTGTCAGAAAGTCAAACACAAACCCTCACAGTAGGAAAACGGAATTAACAATGGTCAGAAAAACAGCCAACAGCCACAACTGGACACGGGATTTACTGTCAGGAAATCAAGGTGAAGGGCAAAGAGGGGCACTGCAGAGCTGGCTCGGCGGGATGCTTCCCCAGACCCACGAAGCAGACGCTGCAAATCTGAATGCCATGAGCACGGCTCCATTCAGAGAAGCTACGACCTGCTACTTCTTAACACACACCCAGCCTCACCTCCTCTTCCTCATCCTCTCTGCAGGCTGGAGCTAGGCACATGGAAGGCCATGCTCAGCTACAAACTACCACCCAGCCAGGACCGAAAACCCATGAGTCTCTTCCTCTCCTCCTCTAGGCACGGGCACAATCCATTCCAGATATGCTGCCACAGTCAGAATCAGCAACTCATCTGGATACCAGTCAGAGAGCCAAGGGGAGGGGAATGAGGTCACCGGGTAACTTATAATCAACAGTTCAGACTGCCACTCAAATCTGACTCGGGCATCAATGGGAGTGAGCACCTTGAGCCAAAGAAGCCCACTAAGATAAAATGCCAGGGCTGTCAGAGGTCCTGCACCAGAGCACTGCAGCTTTGTCAAACCGTGTGAAAATCCTGCTGCCGACGAGGTAAAGGCCTATCAGGCCACAGTCTTTCCTTTTACCAGCTCACATTTCTGTGCTGTTCAGGGATCCAGGAGCCCCAGAGAAGACACTAGCAATGTCAGCAAGGGGCCATGTGACCAGACAGGGGTCATCCGCTTAGGAGGAGCTTCCGGAGCCAAGCCTGGAAGGTGGGCACCCTCCACTGGATAGCTGGGCTCCCAAGAAGGCAGGCTTGGACCCTGCAGGGAAGCACCCGCAAGTCAAACAGCGGATCCCTGGAAGACACAGATCCTGAAGGGAGGCAGAAGAAGGGCCCAAAGCCAAGAGCTGCAGACAGTGGGGGAAGACACAGACCTGGCCCTGGAGCCGAAGCCCTTGTCTAGCAATGGTGGAGGCCTCCAGGCTCTCACAGTGAGGCAGGGAAGAATGGGTTGCCCCAAGTGGGGCCCCTGACCAATCTGCCTGGGAAACAACACCCCACAGGACGGGATTTCAGGAATAGGTGGGTGATAGGACTCCCAACCTACAAGGTAGGCTCTGGGGTGGCCTAGCCAAGGCCCCAAACGAAGCCTATAGGAGCTAAGCTGAGGCCCAGGAGGAAGACGGCCAGAGACAGGTAGACCACAGCCCAATGGGCACCCACAGTGACTCCTCGGTCCCTGCAAGTCACCACCCGGGGCCAGAGGTGGTAGATGTGGAAGCAGCACGGGGGCCCAAGACAGCTCCCAAGTTCACTGACTCGGCCACTGTACCAACCCAAGCCCGAGACCCACGGACGAAGCCAAGGCTCAGAGGGACCAGGTGGCAGAGGAACGGGGCAAGTGCAGAGGAGCGGAGCAGGCGGGCAGGCCGCCTCCTGCACTCCAACGGAGTAAGTTCCACCTGCGACCCAGCCCGACCCAGGTCCAGCAAGCCAGCAGAAGCAAAACCACAACGAAATCCAAAACACACGCACACACAAAACACAGGGACAGCCACAGGTCAAAGGTCACCAGAAGCACCAGCACTTTACGGCCGCACAAAACCTCACCAGGCACGGACAACACCACGGCACCGGCAAGACGGAAGCAGGAAGGGCAAAGGAGTAAGTCACTTTCGGTACAATTGCAAAAGATATCAAAGAGGGCAGCCTCCAGCAGGCCTGCAGCCTGGCTTTTTTTTTTCTTCTTTTTTTCCTTTTTTTAAACTAAGTTTTATAAGTAATGTCTGATAACTCTGTGTATAAAAACTAAACTCCAACAGCCACAGAGCTGTCCCCAAGTTTACAAGAAAGGGCTTTTTTTTTAACTAGCAAAGTTTCTACTATACTTTCTTCCCTTTTCCATTTATACGGTCAAATGTTGTTTTTTGTTTTTGTTTTTTTAAGACAATTTTATAAATACTCTGCAGCTTTTTTTCTTTTTAGCTCTTAAACATATAATTTAATAACTTCGTAAAAGGAACTTCTCTTTTAAATAAAGGGCTATATAACCACACAAATAGGTCGTGTAAACAGTGACACCGGACCCATCGCAGGACACAAACACACCTTCCACCCACATGTTTAACCAGCGATTTGGTCTTATCCAGTGCACTGTGCCAGGCTCCGGCACCATGGCTCCTGCCCCAGTTCCCAGGCTGGTGGCCTACCCTCCCAGGGCCTTCGAGACATAAGCACTTTTCAGGTAGAAGCCGTCTCTTCCTTCTCGATCAAGCCGAGAGGCCCACTGGAATCTGAAAAGAAAGCTCTCAAGTTCCGCAGCCTGGCAGCCTGTGGGGCCTGCAGACCACCAGGGAGAAGGGTAGACCTCAGCCCAGTGCACGCTTGTCCTTTCCCACTGCCCACTCTGGACCCCCGGCCCGCATGGCCTTAGTACAAAGGGGCGAGGGACAACCCAACATCACTGTTGAACTGACCGGTCCCAACGTACAAAACACAGGCGTGACGACAAGGATGGTATCAAAGGGGCTCAGCCCGGTGCCCCTGGGTGCAGGTTGTGCTTTGCAGGAAAGGAAAGGGGAAGGCAGAGGAGAAAGGACGGGGACAGGGACAGGGCTGCCAACTCTGCCACGCACCTAGCGGCCCCTAACGACCTGCCCGGCGATTGCACGTGTCCCTATGACCGAGCATCCGTCTTGGACTTTACTATTGTGATGACGCTAGTGGCGGCCACCTTGCCAGGGACCAGGGGCCCCAGGCCAGCAGCAAGGGGACCCCGGGCCGGGGCCACCGGGCTGCGGGCCACGGTCCTGGCAAAGTTCTGCAGGGCCTCATACTTGGAGCGCAGCGCGTCAAGCTCCAGCTTCATGCTGGCGTTTTCCGAGGCCAGCTTCTCCACCTCCTGCTGCAGCTCCGCCTTCTGCTTCTCCAGCTCCTCCTTCTGTGTCACCCGCTTCACGCGGCAACTGGCCGCGTAGCCCCGGTTCTTCAGCGTGCGGCGGCGCTGCTTCAGCTGGATGATCTCTTCCTTGGAGAGGCCTCGCAGGTGCTGGTTCAACTCTCGAACCGACATGGTCACCAGCTCCTCATCGGTCAAGCTGGTGCCATTCTCGCCGGGCTCCCGCTTCACCTGGGGTGGCACAACACACAGGGTCACAGCAGAGCAGGAAGGCCCACCAGTCACCACCCAAGCCCCACCGCTGCACTCACCTTCAAGGCCTTGTTTCCTTTATTGGGGGTCGTCATAACCCGGGGGACACAGTGAGCAGACACTCTGCAAGACACAGAGCAGATGTCAGGACCCTGTAGACACCTTTACACCCCAACAGGAAGTCTGCAGCCAGGTGCTCAGCCCTCAGAACCTTGCCCCTCACCTGACCTGAGGACAGCCCTTGCACCTTGCTTATCCTGAGCTGGGCTCTTCAGAAGGCCCTTTGCCTAGACAGGCAGGTGGGAGGTCAGGGAGATTTTCCCTGAGGGAAGAATCAGCGATGTGAAGGTAAAAGACAAAGGGAGCAGAAAGAGAGGTCGGAAGGGCTGGGCTGCAGGAGGGAAGCCTAGAAGGAAGCGGAGCTTTAAAAATAACCCAGCGCTGCCCCAGAGCACACTGCTCCCGAGTCACGCTGACTCAGCACATCACCTCCCGCCCTTCCCCAGCCCTTCTCCCGCTCCTGAGGCCGGCCAACAGTTCCCTAGAGACCCACGACTGGAACTACAGTAAGCAAAGGTCAGCCAGGGACCTGTATTCCAGGATCCTACTTCCCGGCTGGCCCGGGACAAAGGAAAGCCCTTTCTCCCTCTAGGACTTAGGGGTTGCTTCATGCCTCACTCTGGTGGAAGACCACATTTGTTCTCACTGGCTGCCTGGGAACCCTCTCACCTTCCAGGTGGCAGGCAATCAGGCAGGGAGGAGCTGAGCCCAGGCCCCAGTACTCCCTGTCCACCTCTTTCACACACGGAGTGACCAGCCATCCTGTGGCCTGTTGCAGCATCCTGTGCTCCTGCCCCACCCGACACAGGCTGTTTCACAAGTACCCCACAATTAGCACAGAAGGGCACTGTTAGCTGGAAGCAGGCAAGATGCAAGCCTTTGGGTCACTGACTATCTCTGGCTTTCTGCCTCGGGTCAGTGACCACAGGGCCAGGGAACAACAGCAAAACACCTACTATCTCCTACAGCCAGCCGGCCCCTGGCACTCAGTCTCATTTTCAGCTTTCTAAAGTCCCGCCAAGGCCATTTTGTCCACCTAGCCTGGGAATCCCCACTTAGCCAAAAACCCCCAGTCCGTTCTCCTCTCCAGGTTGGACGCAGGGCTATGAGGAAGGAACTGCAGGTGAGGCTGAGGGCTGTGAGCACTTCAGGAAACAATGTGCTGGGGAGGGGGGTCCTTATACTTCTCAAGAAAACTGAAGTTGGAGGCAGGGTGGCAAAAGCGAGTGTTATCATTGGAAGAGAGACCCCATCGCTCTCAGCCTTGGACAGTAGGTGTGGCTCCATGCAAACATCTAGCACAGCAGCTAGAGACAGGCTACAGGACTGAATTTTTGGAGGCAAGAGTGCTGCCGGATCAAAGAGAAAGACAGAAGTCAGAACCAGAGGCCTGAATGGGTCTGTTTTTCCTACAAGTCGGCCCGATACCACACCAGGAGCCTAAGCCGAGGTGAGGGAGGTGGTCTTCCCAGGGGCTCTCCTCACAGTCTGCTGAGCTCAAAACGGTGACTTCCTGAGATGGCACAGAAAAGTGCAGTGTGTGGCGGCTGTGAGCTGAAAAGTGCCTCCTCAACAGATTTTACCCTCTACCAAAGGCCTGAACTCAGCACAAGTGCAGCCAACTGCCTCCTGATCAAAGGTGTGTGCATATATGTGTATGTGCAAACATGCGTGTGTACACACTCATAGTGTGCTTAAGGGGAAGGGCAGGTCTCAGCAAAGCCAGTGCTTCCAGCTGCCTGCCAACTAGGGACACACAGTGACTGGGCACACCATTCTGGGGGACAGCTGTGCTGGGGTGTAGTTCTGAGAGCTTTTCAGAGCCTGAGAGGCTGATCAAGGCCGGTGGCCCCCCAACTTGGCCTTCCTCCCAGTACTGACAGCTACGGATAGCTACAGGCCACTGAGGCCACCATTCAAGCTGACAGGAAAGGTTTGGGCACCTTCATCCTCTACACTGGACAATCCAGACTTTAGTCTCAAGCAAGACAATGGCTCTTCCTTGCTCAACCTTGCCTGCAAACCCCAACCTAGGTGTCCCCTCCTTCAGATACCGACATTATCTGAAAAGAACTTAGCACTTTATGCTCACAGAAACATATTGACTCCAGAGCTCAAACACTTTCCTGGGGCCTTGAATTTTCACAGGACATAAAGTTCCACTCCAACTGAGCAAAACACTCAACACCTCAGGGCGAGTACTCAGTGTTGAGGAGACAGACCTAAGAGCGAACCAAAAGGTAAGCTAAGCTGGCCATGAAAACCCAGGCCAGGGAAGCAATACAGAACAGAGTTCAAGAACCCCTACAACAGACAAGTTGGGAAATGTCCACACAGCCGTGCAAAGGTGGAGGACATACCCCACACAGGCTGTCACTTCCCAAGCGTCCCCAGCCACCAGGACGGACACCCAACAGGACTCTTTTCGCTAACTTCAGGCACCGTGGGACCCCAAACTCCTCTGATAGTGATCAACGCTGGGGTAAATACAACTATTCTCCTCTCCCATGCTTGTACCTCAAAACTTCCGCTGGCTGACTACATCTCCACCCTTCTCTCCCCTCAGCTGGTTAGAGCTGCCCAGGCTTCCTTCTCCCCTGACTCCCGGTCTTTTCGGTCCAGGGCCAACGCAGCCTGGCCACCCGGGGTCACACAGAAGGAAAGCTTGCTTCCCAGACACGGTGGCTCAACCCACCTAAGCTCCTCCCCTCGGCGTACACCGACCCGTCTCTCAGTTTGGGGAACTGTCCCAGGCGTGGGACCCGGGCCAGGAACCCGCGAGCCTGGGAGGGATGCGCAAGCCTGGGGCTTTACCTTCCACCCGGGAGAAAGCGGGGGCGCGCCCCCGTAAAGCCTCCTTCGGGGCCTTCCCCTCCGACCCACAGGTCCGTCAAACTTAAACACGACCCCGGATCCCGGCCCGACCTTCACCGCCCGGATCTAGCCTTGCCTCCCGCCCAGACGGCCCGATAGCGGGCACGGGCCCCCCGCCCCGGCCCAGCGTCAGCAGGAGCACCGAGTGACCTCATGCTGATGACTCAGCACGTCTCCGCTGGGCTCGCACGCGCGTGGCGAGCCCAAGCCGCGCAGCAGGGTCTCCCCGCCGCCGCCGCCCCTGCCGGCCCGCGCGACCCCGCCCGCTCGGAAGCCGCCGGACACCTGATGAGTCAGCAGCTCGGCGCGGCCACCCCGCGCCCCAGGCGGACGCGCGGACCTCGCCCTTAAATCGCGGCCCCCGCGGGGACAGCCGGGGTCCGCCGCGCGCACGCCCGCCCGCCCGCCCGCCCCGAGCCTGGCCGTCGCCCGGCCCGCCAGCTCTCGGGAGGCACGGCCCGGCTTCCGGCCGGCGGGGGGAAACCGAGGCACGCGCCGCCGTCGGGTGCGCCGCAGCCCCGAGGACAGGCCCCGCCGCCCGCCCCGGCCCCGCGCACTCACCACACTGCGGGCCCGGGCGGGCCAAGGCGGGGCTGGGGCGGGGCCGCGCGCGCGCGCTCCGGGGCTGCGCGGGACTGGGGCGGGCGCCAGGGGTCCGGGCCGGGGGCCTGGGGGGACTGGCCGCTCGTGCGGGCCGGGCCAAGCGCGCTAGGAAGGCCGGGCCGGACCGGACTCAGAATCCGCCGCCGCCGCCGCCGCCGCCGCCGCTCCTCAGACGTCACATGATGTTTGGTCACGTGGGCTCCATTCATGAAGCGGCGACGCGGCTGGCCTGAGCTTAAAGGGAAAGGCGCGGCGGCCGCTCGGCGGGCGCGCCCCCATCGCGCCTGCGCAGCCCCGCGCCGTCGCCCTGGCAACGCCCGCCGCGCCCTGGCGACGTCTCGCGGGACCAGCGCGGGCGTGCGCCGGGCTGGCCGCGCTCCTGCCTGGTCCGGTGCTGCGGGAAGTTTGCGTTTCCGCGGCCCCGGCGCTGGTGGGTCAGGCTCCCTCCACGTCCCCTCGCCAGCGCAGGCCGAGCTCTGTGCGACGGGAACCGCGTGGGTGTTTTCGAGTTCTCTTTCTTTCCCTTCACCTGGATACAGGGTTGCACGGTGCGTCGAGCACACACTGGCTTTCAGTCCTGGCGGTGCCCCTGCCCCTGCCTCTTCCACCGCAGACGGGCGCCCCCACGAGGCAGCCTGGTTGCTGTTTTGAACACGTGTCCCGGCGGTACGCTTCCTAGCCCCATTCCGCCGCGCTGTCCTCCCATTCTAAACGGGTCAGCGGGCTGAAAAGGACGCGGCTGTTGAGGGGCACAGGTCCCCAAAATGCCCAAGATGGCACCCTGGTTCGGGGGACTCTCACTAATGATTCTGATCTCGAGACGGCGCAGGGGGCTCTACCTGCGGCTGCAGACCGTCTCTTTAGGTAGCGTTCCCGCACAGCCATTAAGAGTGGTGCATTTCCCCCCTTTTCTGCAGCATCGACAACTGCTTCGGGTGTTTCTGCTGCTACTCTTTCGGGAAGACTCTCCGCTGCTGTTGAACATTCAGAGTGAAGTGAAAAGAAAAAAAAAAAAAGATGGGAGAGGTCAGGTTTTCATTTCGAGTTTCTGAACTTTCTGCTCCTTTCTCCGGTGGAAAGCCAGGGAGGGTGACTCGCCCCGTAAGGCGGGTGAGAAGGAAAAGGGGGAAAGAGGGCTGAGGGTAGGCTTCTGGAACGGATGAAGGCATGACGAGTTTGATTGCTTGATACAGGGTCTCTGGGTGTAACCCTGGCTGACCTGGACCCGCTTTGTAGACCAGGCTGGCCTCAAGCACGCAAGCTCCTCCTGCCTCTGCTTACTATTAGGCCCGGCTTCTAACTGGAACTCTGTAGACCAGGCTGCCTTCTGCCTCCTAAGTGCTGAGATTAAAGTCCGGCGCCACCCCTGTTCGGCTAGAAGTAGTTCTTAATATTGTATTTCTGGGCTGAAGAGCTGGCTCAGCGGTTAAGAGCACTGTCTGCCCTTCCAGAGGTCCTGGGTTCAATTCCTGGCACACACACACACACACACACACACACACACGGTGCCTCACAACTATCTGTAATGTGAGCACTCATACAATAAATAAACCTTTAAAGAAAACACTGTATTTCTTTGGGAATGTGTCTTTATCTCTCCCTGGGTGTAGCCAGAGTCTTAGTCCTTGTGTTTTGTGGTGGTTTCGATGGGAATGGCCCGGTAGACTCCTGTGTTTGGATACTTTGCTCATATGGAGTGGCACTCTGAGGAGGTGTGTGGTGTTGGAAGAAGTGTGTCACTGTGGGGGCGAGCTTTGGGCTCTCGTGTAGCCAGTGTGGCACACAGTCTCCTTCTGCCTGTGAATCAAGGTGTGGGACTCTCGGCTCCTTCTCCAGCACCACTTCTGCCTGCACATGTTTCCCGTCAGGACAATAACTGTGAGCCAGCCCTAAGGGTCATGGTGTCTCTTCACAGCAATAAAACCCTAACTAAGACACACCCTCAGGGCTGCTGTTCTCTATCACCCACCCTTTGTTTCTGTTGTAGTTGTGAGATAGGGACTCGCCCTGCAGCCTCTGTAGGCTTAAACTCAGCAGCAGCTCTCCTGCAGCAGCCTCTCAAATGCCAGGACCGCAAGCCTGAGGTTCCAGGCCCTCCTTATGTATTTTGAGGTCGGGTCTTACTGTGCTGCCCAGACTAGCTGCAAACCCTTGCACTCAGTCATAATGGGACTTGCCGTGCATTGTAGCACACACCTTTAGGAGAGGCAGAGGCAGGAGGGTCTCTGAGTTCAAGGCCAGTGTGGTCTACAAAGCCAGTTCCAGGATGGCCAAGGCTGCACAGAGAAACCCTGTCTTAAAAAAGAGGGAGAAAAACACCCCTGGTATTCCAGGCTTGCACTATGCTTGGCAAGCCCTTAAGGTGTTTGTTTCTCTAGTGTTAGGGGTTAGACCCAGGGTGTTACACATGCTGGACAAATGCTCTCTCACTGGAACACACACACACATTAGGCCAAAGGCCTGCTGCACCATTGTGCTCTGTATCTTCATCAGTGGGTGCTGCTTCAAGGGAGCAGCCCTGAGCCGCTCCTCCCCAACCCCCACCCACCCCCGCTAAGGGGCTGGAAGGGTGAGCATAGTACTGGGCCATGAAGATGGTGCCAGCACAAGGGCAGCCTGGCAGGGCTTGTCCTCTCGCTGTTCTCTGTCCTGGTGCCACCTGCCCAGGTGATAGGACGCACAGGCTGTGTGAGTCCTGGGGTGGCCCCTAAAGGGCAGCTGCTGCCCAGCTGAGCACCATTGTTTCCATCCCCCTGACCGCCAGGTCCTCAGTGTGGGACCTGGCTTTCAGTTTCACGTTGGAGAGCATTAGAGGCACATTTCCTAAGGTTCTCCATTCCTTGAGTCTTGCTCCCAAACCTTGCTCAGCAGTCAAAGCAATCTAGTCTTGGGGCAGCTTGAGAGTGTGCGTGCCCAGGATCACGGGGACTCTTCCGAGTTGGTGGGACTGTGGTGTGGAGCTGCTTCCTTGGGATAGAGAGTCCTGAGTTTTGGGGTTAACGCTGAGGCGGGTGACTCCGGCTCCAGGGTCTTTCTCAGGATGGATAGGGTCCTAAAGCAGAGACTAGCGCGCTCATATTCACAGAGGGGGTGCTGAAGGAAAGTAGAGTCTATATTGAAATGACCCCAGGAGCATGGTGGATCATTGGTGAAGGGCAGACCTGTCTCACTTACTCAAGAACCCTCTCTGAGCTCCCCACACAGAGACACTTGTCTCTGAGAATAATGCTGGGGAACAGAGGAGCTGGAGCCTCAGCGGAGAGGCTAGTAAACAAGGCTCTTTTTACTGAGTGCTGCTTGAAGTTTCCCAGCAACCCATCTGCCACGTAACAGCACAACTTTTGGGTAACGGCTCAAACTTCCTGGGTTCCCATTCTCTAGCACTGTCTCTTAGCACAGCGGGATTCTTCCAAGCCTCTGCTTCCGAACTGTTCAGGGAAAGCTGGAAAAAGGGAGTGAGGGCCTGCTCTGAAGTTTCCTGGAAACCTCTTACCTGTGACCTGCTCTCTGCTGCACAGGAAGGCTGTCCTGCCTGTGTGCCCTTTCTTCTGCATAGTCAACTCTCAGGCTCCCTGAGGGTTTGAGTGCTGGCTAGTCTTATGTCAGTCTGAAACACAAACTAGAGCTTCCTGAAAGGAGGGAACCTTGATTGAGAAAATGCCTCCATAAGATCCAGTTGTAAAGCATTTTCTTAATTAGCTATCTATCGGTGGGGGAGGGGCCACCCCATTGTGAGTGGTTCCAACCCTGGGCAAGGTCCAGGGTTCTATTAAAAAGCAGGCAGAACAAGCCATGTGGAGCAAGCCAGTAAGCTTCTATGGCTTCTGCTTCAGCTCCTGCCTCCAGGTTCCTGCCCTGTTTGAGTTCCTGTCCTGACTTCCTTTGGTGGTGAACAGCAATGTGGAAGTGTAAGCTGAATAAACCCTTTCCTCCCCAACTTGCTTTTTGGTCGTGGTGTTGCAGCAATACAAACCCTAACTAAGACAGCTTATAGACATCACCTTTTGAAGCGTGTGAGGGGTGGCTCATCTCCTGTCTCCATGTTTAGTGACTTCTAATTGAAGAACTGTGAAAAGATGCGTTGCTACACCTCCAGAAGCTGGTATATGAAGGCTGAGTGTCTGTTTTCTTGACTGTGCCAAGGAGGGAACCTAGACAGTCTAAGTATTTTTGTACAAGATTAATATTTGAATCAGTGGACAAACAAGCAAACAAAACACATCTAAACCAGTAGACTTCTGGCTGGGCACACCGGCACACACCTTTAATCCCAGCATTCTGGAGGCAGAGGCAGGTCAAGCTGTGTTCAAGGCCAGCCTGGTCTGCAGAGGGAGTTTCAGGACAGCCAGAGCTACCAAAAAAAAAAAAAAAAGTCCCCACCTCAGAAAAAAAAAATAATAAATAATATAAATAAATCAGTAGATTTTAATATTTTAAATTAAATCTGATTTTAAAATCAGAAGATTTTAAGAGAACGGCATTTTAGGGCTAGAGAAAGGGCTCAGCAGTTATGAGGAAGCCTGAGTCACTTGCTGGAGTGCTGTCCCAGAGGACAGGGTGGATGGCAGTGCCTTTCATCCCTCAGAGGACCTGAGCTCAGCTCCCAGCACCCACATGGAGTTCCGGGGAATTCAGTCCCCCCCCAAGGGCACATGGTACATATACATACATTTGGAAAAACATTCACAAACATTAAAATTTTTAAAAAATCAACAAATATGCTGAGCGTGGTGGTACATACCCTTAATCCCAGCACTCAGGAAGCAGAGGTAGGCGGACCTCAAGGCTAGCCTGGTCTACAGAGGGCATTCAAAGAGCCAGGACACAGAAAGACCTTGTCTCAAAAAACAAAGCCAAAAAAGAAAAAAAAAAAAAAAGGCTGTGTGGTGGTACGTGCTTTTTTTCCTCCTGGTTTTTTTCGAGGTAGGGTTTCTCTGTGTAATAGTTCTTGATTCTGTCCATCTGGAAAATCCCAGCACTCCCCTCAAAGGTTTCCTCGTCAGCAGGAACTTGCGCAGCGTGGGTCAGGCTACAAGGCTAGGGGCCCCTCACCAAGCCAGTGTGCCACCCTTGCCTTCGGTGCCAAGCCCTGGGCAGGTTTGTTATGATACGGGCACTGAAGCGCTCGTAGCCCTCTGCTCTCGGGGGACCCTGAGCCTGGCTTTGTGAGCTCCGTATCACTGGCTCCTCCCCTGTGTAGGCAAGCCTCTCTCCATAGGTGACAAGCAGGTAAACTGGAGCTTTTACGAAAAAAAAATTTATTCAACTGAAAGGATAGGAAGAGAAGTAACAGTGTTCAGTGAATATTCAGGAGTCTCATCAGCCACCTGAGTTGTTCTCCCCGATCGCCTGGTGGGCTCACTGAGAGAGGATTAAGTCCCTGGAAGGAGGTTCCGGATGTCTGGGACTAGCTGGCCCTCAAAAAGGACAGGTGACCCTGTGAATGGATCACAGGAAGTGCCACAGCTGAACCAGCTGACCCTGGGACTAGGGAGAGTGAAGACCCTACAGGCCTAAGCTCCAGAAGAAGCTGAAACCTGCCCCGTCCTGAACTGGCACTTGAGTATAAATGGAGGTCTCAGGTTGTGAGTGATGGTCTCCTTCCTGGCTGACCCTTGGGCTGTCCTGGCTGTGGGACAGTCTGTGTCTGTGTGGTGTGAGCACACCAGGGCAGAAGCTTCAGGCTAGTAGAGAAGAAACTGAAGAACTGAGTTAGTCAGGCTGTGTGCAAGTGGGGGCTGACACGAAGGCATACATTGAGCCCGTAAGTCCGAGTCTTGGCAACATCAAGCCTGATTTTCTGACACTCCCTTAATCCCAGATTTTGGGAAACTAGAGTGGGGGACTGAGAGTTCAAAGCTAACCTGAACTACATAGCAAAACCCTGCTTTTAAAAAGAAAGAGCCAGGCGGGATAGTGGAGAGAGAGAAAGAGAGAGAGAGCAAGAGGCAGGGTGAGCAGACAAATCATTCCTTGCCTGCTGGGTCCAGGCTGCAGGGAGCCTGCCTAACATGGCCGGAAGCAGACAGAGAGGCCCCAGCAGACGGGTCCAGTTTCACCTTGTCCAGTATAGTCTTTTTTATGGCAGCAGGGGAGATGGTTTCCTGATCAGCCATGGTCTGCAGCTCCCTAGAAAAGCAATGAGACACCAGATCTGACAAGGACTCTACCTCCTCTTCCTCCCAGAACCCACAGTTCCAGCAGCAGTTTTGGTGGGCACCCCATTTTTGAGCATTTCATACCCACACCCTCTCTTTGCCTATACAGCTGCATGGCCACTTCTCACCTCACTCAGGGCCACCCTGGCACAATACTGACCATCAAGGGGCCTTAGCACGCCTAGCCCTGAACTGTCATTGCCCAGTGTGTGGCAGGATCCTGCTTCTGTCTTGCTTATGGGCCATGCTAAGTGGCTAGGTCCCACATCCAAGCCTTGCAGACCTGCACTCAAGACTTCTCTAGGTATCTGTACTAGAAGGTGGACACTGGTGAGCAAGACTGGTAGTTTACCCTGTAGACAAGAGCCTGGGACAGTGATTCCAGCCTTGGCTCTGCTTTCACCAACTGAGAAAGCATGGACGTGTCTCATCCAGCTCTCACCAGGCTATCTTGCTGCCAACATGCTGACATCTTAGCTAACTTGCTTAACCTGGAAAAGGACGTGAAGAAGGTGCCAGGCCAGGCCCCTTAAATTGCCCAGCCATCCTTCTAGCCTGGTTCCCTGGCTTTGGTGATACAACTGAACGAAGGCTGCATGGCAGGACTAGAGAAGGTCTACAGACCTGCGTAGATGCCCCTTCTCACAGAACAATGGAAACGAGCTACAGGACTGCATATTGCGACCTGGAAGCCATAAAGCTTCCAAAATCCTGCCCAGGGCCTGGACGGGGCAGAGTGGTATCTGCTAAGTGGGTAACTTCACTGACACCTTTGAGGCCAGAGCGTTGGTATGCTGGAGTGGGCGGCTGAGAAGCGGGAAGCTGAGAGCCTACCGTGTGCGGCTGTAGGAGGCCTCCACAGCGTCGATGAGCAGGGAGCGAAAGCCACCACTCTCCAGCACGTGCAAGGCATGGATGGTGGCTCCCCCAGGAGAGCAGACGTTGTCCTTGAGCTGGCACGGATGCTGCTCAGAGTCCAGCAGCATCTTGGCTGCCCCCTGTGACAGGAAAGAAGGAATGACAGTGGTAGGGCACATTCCTGCCTCTCCAGAGTCCAGCCCTCGGCCACCAGAGCACCTGTGGACTCCCCCACTCATCTGTCCCCAGGATGCCAATTTGCATTGCAGAAGAAACAGCTCCCACAAGTATCTCAAAACACTAACCAGGAGGGCCTGGGCCCCAAGGCGGACGGCCAGGCGCCTCGGAAGCCCCATCTTCACTCCACCGTCAGCCAGCGCATCCAGGGCCATGAAAGCCTGTGGAAGATTGCATTCTCAGCCACCGTCCCAGCCTGTCCTCCCGGGGGAACTGCCCACAGCCCTGCCTGCCCCCCACCACTCCAGCGCTCACGTAGGCAGGGCCGCTGCCGCTGAGCCCTGTGACAGCGTCTATCAGGTCCTCCTCCACCTCTGTGCAGAAGCCCACGCTGCCCATGAGCTGTTCCACTTGCCTGCTGTCCTCCACGCGGGCGTGAGTGCCTGTGGCATACACAGTGACCCCCTCCCGCACCACCACCGGGGTGTTGGTCATACAGCGGATGACTTTGGGAGCCGGCTGGAACGCCGCCAGCTTCTGGAAGAGAAAGCAGCTCTATCACTCTGGCCCTGGCCGCTTGTCCCCATCCCAGGCACGGAGGTGAGTGCGGACCTGCCTCCCCCCCTGAGCACCCCGAGTGCTTGCTGTGGGCTGCTATGCCCTGTGCACAGGTGGAGAGGCCCCAGGGAGCAGAGCTCCGACCACGTGCGCCAGCCCCTCGGCAGCCCCAGTGATCTGGCACGAGGCACCCACCTTTTCAATGGAGCTGATGGTGACGCCGGCCGCACAGGACACTACAGTGTGCCTGTCCTCGATGTCAGTCCCGATCTCATCCAGGATGAAGGGGATGATGTGTGGCTTCACAGCCAGGAAGAGCACATCGCTGTGGCTCACGGCCTCCCTGTTGTGGGGTGTCAGGTTCACCCCTATCCTCTGCAGAGGTGCAAGGAGACTCAGCTCACCTCACGGGTCATCCACCCACAAAGTTGAGACCCCGAGAGCACAGAAGACTAAAGGCTGCTGGGTGAAACCGAAAAAGCACTATGCCCTGGAATGTGTCCCCTTTGAAGTAGAAAAGGGACACCACAGCCTTCTAAACCACAGACAGCCGTCCTACCCCGGCTGTCATGGCTGCATGCGCCACAGCTACCTGTCTTCCAGATGTGGGTAGTGGTCTCAAGCTGGGAGTCTGCTCCCACATCCTTGGCCTGACCTCCTGCCTGAGCCATAGCAGGCTCTAGTCACCACCTCTTCTAGCTAACTGTCCGGTCCCTGAGCTGTGCGGCCTTTAGGAGGGCTCCTCTAACCCTCCTCTAGGTAGCCCCATCCCAGACGAGCACCCTCTCCTACCAGCTGGATTCAGGACAGGGCGGGGAATCAGCCTCTGGAGCACCCCATGCCCTCTGCTTCTCCCTCTGGAGTAGGCGACTACTATCCATCCTGGCCTTCACAGTGTGCTGCCCACCTAACCTGATGCCCAGAGAGATTCAGGCTTTCTGTCTGCTTCTACATGGCACCTACCCGGAGGGCAGATACCGTGGCTTGGTCCATGTCTGGGGAGCTGGCCGTTATCTTGTGAGCAGCCAGGACACCTGTAGGGGACAGAGTTCCTGTCTCATAGCTAGTTCCAGCCTCTCACCCCCTTTAGGACAGCAACCCTAAACACATGACAGCTGCCATTTCCCAGAGGACTGAGGCTTCTAAGCCAGCCACTCCACCTTAGCACCCTCCCTGGCCCCAGAGGAATCTACCTGCTGCTGTGAAGCCCTTGGCTAGGGCAAAGGCCAGCTGCCCTGCCCCAATGAAACCCACGCTCATGTCTGGAGGTCCAGCACCCACAGCCTTCACAGCGTTCTGCAGGACAGCTGCGAACTGGATGGGCAGAATGGAAAGCTAAGCCCTGTGTCGGATGGTAGGACCAGGTCCGCCGTGCCTGGCAGCCAGGTGCTCTCCACCCCCGCCCCAGCCTGCTTAATGTCTACTTTGCTCCTCCGCTGGCTAGGTTGGCAAATTGTGCCAGCCCCCTCCACATCCCGTACCACCACCATCGGCTGTCCAGAGCTGGTTTGCCTGGCCTGCAGCTGAAGGTTCTGAACCCCCTGCAAAGGGCTCAGGGAGCCGCAGGGAAGCAACTGACTGTAAGGGAGAACCCCGAATCCAGAGCGCCTTCAGCATTCAAGTCCCCAGGCCGCCGCCACCCTAGGTCCTAGAATCCCATCCCCTAAGCCTTCATTCTAGGAGTCCCATCCCGGGAGACCCGCTACCCACAGCGTGGCTACCCACGGCGCAGCAACACGCTCCTGGGCCCAGCCCTCTGCATCCGCCACGCGGCATCCACGCCCCCGGCCCCGCCCCCACTCTACCTCAGCCAATCCAGAGCTGCAGCTGGAGCCTTGTGCATTGCATCATACACCGACCAGTACCGACGCGCCTCCCTGCTCCCTCCCTGAAGCGGGCGGTAGTTGTGAATACAGATCAGTACCCCAAACCACGGGCTACCCTACTCATTGCAGTTGTTCCTCTGAAGGCTAGGTACCTTCTGCAGCCACAGGCCCGTGGCTTCCCGAACCTCTTCCACCCTACGGCACACCAGCTCCCCAACCATGGGTTTTAGGGATACTGTGCTCTGTGCATCTGCAACCCCCAGCGGTGCTCAGGGCCCATCTGTCCCCCCCCCACAGACTCTGCCAAAGTAACGTGGTTCTCCCGACTCCCATTAGAGGTGGCTTGCTTATTTTTTTTCTTTTCTGTTTGTTGCATTAGATAAAGACAAGCTGCTTTAGAAAATAATTCCAAAATCCGTAGGAAGTTTACAGCCTGCGAGGTCTGGATTTCCGTCCCTTTTTCTTGATCATAGTGACCTCCACCCGAACTCGAACTCGGAGACTGCTTCCTGGATGGCCAGTTTGATTCTCAGCCTCTAACAAGAGGGCTGGGAAACCTATGCACAAAGCCATGAAGTTCAGTTTTCTAAGCCCAGCCCCCTAGTTCAGCTACTCCAGGTTGGCGAGCCGGCTCAGCGCTGAAGAGCGCGTTGCCCTTGCAGAGGACCTGGATTCTGTTCCCAGCACCCAAATGGCAGCTAACACTATCCAGGACGCCTTTTCTAGAGGCTATGACACGGCCTCTGAACTCCCCAATCAACAGCTATGCAAAGGCGCACATAACATGCATGCAAGCACACGTTATACACATAAAACAATGCTTTTCTTAAAGTACCTAAAAACCAAAGAGAGACAGTCCTGTAGTCTGTCTAGGGACCCCTGAGACCTTTCTCTCGCTCTCCTCTGGAGTCCGAGCTCTCTCCCTCACCTTCCCCCAGGGCCGCCTTAGTTGGGCGAGATGCTGCACAGTGAGAACACATCGTGGTCTTAGAGACAGATGCCTCATCTCAGAGTTTTTGCTAGTGAAAGAACGAAAGCGACGCTTAGCCTCCCCACCCCAAACTGTCAAAGTTGGGGAGGTGCACATACCTGTCACCCCAGTACCGGGAAAGACGAGGCAAAGGCTGTCCGGTGGGAGGCAGGCTTGGACTATATTGTGAAACCCTGTCTGACAAGGGTGGAAAGAAGAAAAAGGAAAAACACAAGAGGGGGCAGATGGGGCTGGGGAGATGGCTCAGCGGTTCAGAGCACTGGCTGCTGTTCCTGAGGTCCGAAGTTCAATTCCCACCAACCACAATCATCTATAATGAGATCTGATGCCCTCTTCTGGCGAACAGGTGTACATGCAGACAGACCACTGTATACATAATAAATAAATAAACCTTAAAAAAAAAAAAAAGCTTGCTTCCAAAGCCTAACAACTTGAGCTGGTTCTCCCAAACCCATGTAAGGTAGAAGAAACAAAGAGTCCACAAAGCTGTCTTTTGACCTCCACACATGAACTGTGGTATCCCCCCATACATCACACATGAATAATACTAACAGATAATGTAAACAAGCAGGAGGGCCCTCTCCAGACAGGATGAGGATGGCTGGCGTTCTCTTGCCCCTTGGTTCCCTGATGTCGTGGCCTTCTGGTGCTTAGCACTTTCGTTATTCGGATCTGCCTATGCCCCCATCCACGAAGACTTAACTCTGTTGGCTGACCCAGCGTGCCCTCTCCAGCTGGCCAGCAAGGGCCACACAGTTCCTCACAGGGCCAGGCTCAGAGCCGCACTGCTCAGAGGGTGTCGCAGCCCCCTCTGCCTGTGATCTGGGCCCTGCTAACCTTCATATGGAGCTTTGGGTGCCTCTAGGAAAGAAGAGGATGAGCCAACATTTCTTCTTTGCATTTGGCCTTCTGAGCCACCCTAACATGTCCCTTTTTCAGAAGGCCCGGACAAAGCCCAGCCTTGCCTGTATCCGAGGACTTGAAGTACCCCAAAGGACAAATCCTCCCTCAAAATGACCTGGTTCAGGTCTTTTCCCAGAGCATGCAGTGAAGGTAGCTTAAATGGTGCACTCTACCATTGCCCTGAGCAGCGGTGACTCAGCCTGATGTGGAGAGCCAGAAAAGGGAGCAGGCCAGTTGAAAACAAACATCCACCTTTTATTTTCTGCAGGAGGCCTGAGGGACAGTCAGCTGACAGGCTGAAGGGCTTCCCAGGGTTAGTCCAGCCTGGGCTCTCATGTAGACGCTAGCTTGAGAGTGCTAAGGAGCCTTGGTGTTCAGGAACAGCTGGCTAACTGATGCTTCTGGGTCTGCGCTGGCATCTGGGAAGCCCCATCACGAGACCGTCTTCTTGAGGTGGTTCCGGTGTCACCCTTTGACACCGTGCTGCCTGGGAACCACAGCACAGTCTTTTCTCTGTCTCAGATGGCTGTGCCATCCAGATAAGCTTAGACACAGGTGAGGTCCGAGCTCGTTGCCAGGTCTCTTTACAAGCAATCACAACCACCCTCCCAGGGTTCTAGAAACCTTCCCTGCAGGCAAGGAGGGGGCCCTGCTCCAACATTCTTCTATCGGCCTGGCCTTGGCATTCTTGGCTTGTTTTTCACCGATTTCAACCTCAGGAAACAGCCCGGCCTTTAACTTACATTACCACAGCTAAATGTTGTCTCAAGTGATTCTGGCCCACCCCTGAAGTCCATCTAGCTTTGCCGTGCCCATCTGCAAGATGAATGACAACAGCACATGCTCCGAGAATTCCCATTTGCTACGGAGACTAGCACCAAGCCCAAGGCTGGCCAGGAAACCGAGAGACAGGGGTGGGAAGAACGGGAGCCCATCAGCCGCCCTCTGGCCTGTGTAGGGAAGGCCTCGTGCCCCTCAGCCCTTCTCCTCTGCCTCCCCTCCTGCTGCCAGATGTCCAAGAGCAGAATCGCCTGAACCCCCAACCTCCCTCTGGCTTCTTTATGTCTTGGTTCACCTTGCTCCGCTGAAGGTTCAGCCAGAGAGGAGTGGGCGGGCCTTCACGGGCCTAGCTACAAGGTGGGCACGAAGCGGATCCTCTGGGAGTAGGCAAGGTCCGCGATGTAAAGGAGCAGGTTGACGTAGGTAAAAATAGCCACCACCAACTGGCTGTCCCAGGGGCAGCTGCCTCGGGGGCAGTCGGGGGGCCGTGCTGGCTCTCCGTACTTGGGGTCAAAGCAGAAGACGGGCCAGATGACGGCAGCGCTGAGGTACAGCAGCACGGCCAGGAAGGTGTACACCACCACCAGGCGGTCAAAGGGGCACCCCAGGCCCTCTGTGTGTCCCATGACACTTAGGGCCACCACAGCCACCGTGGCTATGAAACATAGGCTGTAGACAGCCACGCACCACTGTGTGGCCACGTAGCGCCCATAGCGACTCTCGTGGACAAGCGCCCCGAAGATGATGCAGGCCACAAAGGCCTGGACGATCTTAAGGAGCCCAGACACTGTAGCCATGTAGCTGGCCACCTGACCGGGCCGCGCCCGGGTCAGGGCCACTTCAGCAGCGTAGGCCATGAAGAGGAGGCCCGCGAAGACGCTGGCAGCCAGGCGGAAGTTCCTGGCCATGCACCCCGCAGGCTCGGGTGGGCACTCCAGCCGGGTGAAGTACAGAGGGTAGATGACGGCGGCCGTGGCACACAGCAGAGTCGCCAGCATGGCGAAGGCGGCGGTGAAGTTGCCCCAGGAGAGTCGCAGGCAGCTGTGGAGCCTGGTGAACTCACAGGCTACCACCAGGACCGAGAAGGCGAAGCAGAAGCCCCAAGCCGCCATGCAGAAAGTGCCCTGGACGCCCCCAAAACCGCCTCGGTGAGCAACCAGACTGAAGGTGGTACAGCCGAAGGCTAACTGCAGCACTCGGGCCGTACCCACCGGGGAGGTCACGGCGCCTAAGTGCAGGTACGCACCCCCCGGGGGCTCCATGGTGCTGCCCATCGGGCGCGCTCCCTCCCAGCCTCACGCGGTGCCCGGCTGCTCTGGGGTCTCCCCAGCCCAGAGACCTCTGTCCTCTGCGGCAGCGGCAGGTGCTGGCAGTCCGCAGTGGCCCTTCTAACAGTGACATTGCAGCACAGCAGGCTCTCTGCTGCCTGTGTTGGGAGCCCTCCCCCAGCGCTATAAATAAACAGCCTGATCAGAGCCCCGGAATAGCAGCCTGCACGCAGGTTCCCATTCTGGAGGGACATCCGAGTCCCGCATCCCCCAAAGAGCCCCTGTCAGGACGACTGGCTAGCCTGTGGATGCCCACCCGCCTCCTGCGTCCCTCAGCACGGTCAGTACAGTGGGGGAGGGGCTCCCAGCGAAGGCGTCAGGCACCCTCTGGGTCTCCCCCTGTGTTAGGGGAAGGGTGCAGGGAAGTGGGGAGAGCAGGAAGCTTTCTTTATTGTTGTTTTGTAGGCCCAGGTCACCTGGCCTGGCTCAACAATTCTTCCTTCCATCCTTTCTTTTAGCAGAACAAAGATGGATTTATTAATTTTTTTTAAAATGAGAAAGAATTCTTGAGAGTTGGAGGGGGCTCCAAAGAAGAAATGCCATCAGCTCTGCCTTTGTTTTTCATGTATTTATTTATTTACTCATTCATTCCATTTATTTTGGAGACAAGGTCTCATGAAGCCCTAACTAACCTCAAACTCACTAAATAGTTGAAGATGACCTTGAACTTCTTTTTATTAAAAAACTTATTTTAGCTTATGTGAATGAGTGTTTTGCCTGTGTGCATGTGTGTGCACCTTTCATGAGCCTGTGGGTGGTTTTGAGCCACCATGTGGGTCCTGGAAACTGAACTTCTGCAAGAACAGCAAACACCCTAACCAATGAGCCATCTCTCCAGCTCCGGAGCTTCTCTTTCTCACATTTATTTGTTTATTTACTTATTTAATGCATGTAAGTGTTTTGCCTACATGAATATATGTGCGGCCTGTGCATGAATAATGCCCGTGGAAGTGAGAAGCCCCTTGATCCCCTAGGACTGGCGTTACGGATGGTTGTGAACTATGTGTGTCCTGGGAATGGAGCCTACAGGGTCTTTGCAAAAGCAACAGATGCTCTTACCCGAAGAGCCATCTCTGAAGCTGGGCCTTGAGCAATTTCTCCTCGCCTTCTTCCTCTTCCTCACCCTCTTCTTCCTCGCCCCCCCACCTTGTTACCTTCTTCCAGACAGGGTCTCTCTATGTAGCACTGGCTATCCTGGAACTCACTATGTAGACCAGGTTGGCTTTGAACTCGCAGAGCTCCATCTGCCTCTGCAGTGCTGGGATTAAGTGGATGTATCGACATCTGGCTAGGATTTATTTATTTTTGTTTTGTTTTATGTCTCTAAGTATTTTGCCTGCCTGAATATGTGCATCCATGTTATGAGCTACCACGTGGGTGCTGGGATCCACACCCAGGTGTTCTGAGAACAGCTACTGCTCCTAACTGCTGAGGTTCTCCTTTTTAACATTTTTCTTTGTACAAAAAGCAAAACAAAACAAAACAACAATGAAAAAAACCATTTCTTTCTTTACAGCTACAGAATTGGTGCCTGTTCAAGCCCAGTCAATAAAAGAGAGGAGAAGGAAAACCCGCAGTCTTTCACCCAGAGCCAACCATGTTTACTCTCTGCTGAGAGATCTTCACACTCTTCAATTTACAAGTGGGAAAATCAGATCTATAGAAGAGTCAAGCAGTGTAACAGGTGTCTGTGTGCTTTTCACCGAAAATCAAGGCTGAGTCTGTTTGTCTGTCTATTGTTTTTGCAGCTGTAGGCAGAACACAGGTGCTTTCCATGGCTGGGTGATTTGATCTCACAATTACTTAATCCTGCTAATATGCCCACAGGCATCTCCTGAGCACAGCACTATCCCTCTAGAGAACCCACCCAAACATTTCTGGACAGGGAGTTAGAGAGCTCTCTAACAACTAAGAACGTCGGTTGCCCTCACAGAAGACCCCCATGGCTGCTCACAACTTTCTGTAACCAAGTCCTAGGAATCCAATGCCGGCACCAGGCATGTACATGGTGCACACATGAAACACACACATTGGTGTTCAGGTTTCCCACTTATTCCCAAGGCACACTGTGTAGCTTTTTTTGTTTGTTTGTTTGCTTGTTTGTTTTTGTCTTTTGAGACAGGGTTTCTCTGTGTAGCCCTGGCTGTCCTGGACTCACTCTGTAGATCAGACTGGCCTCAAGCTGAGGGACCTGCCTCTGCCTCCCGAGTGCTGCAATTACAGGTGTGCACGGCCACCCAGCTGCACTGTGAGGCTTTTTAAGCATGGCTATGCACATATGATGGGGAATTAGATATTGCACAGGACCTGAGTGTACACTGTGTTTTGTACTGGAGTGGGTCACTCCCTTGCTTTGTACTTTGGGACTGTGGTGGGGTCTCCAGAGAACATTGCTCAAGCTTTATGAGGCAGCTGGTGACCACACTGAGGGTTTGGGACCCCAGTACAGCCCCAAGCCTTTTAAGCACAAAAACCATGTCCTAGGTTGACGTACTTCAGTTAACAACAGCTAGCCAGAAGCAGAGCTACAGAAGCCAAAAGCAAGGCTTCTCTAAACTTAGAACTATGGGCTTACTTTTGGCAGGGCTGTCTATATGTTGAGTTTTACGGCTTGAATGGCACTTACATCATGGAGTCAGTTGTGCTAAGGTCTGGGCCCCTGTTGCAGTGACACCGGTGTTTTCAGAAGTCCAAGCCAAGGGTTTGACAGAGTATCCCTCGGTACGTCTTGATTCCACACTAAAAGCTTGTAGCAGGAAGACTGAGGAGGGAACAACATCTGGGTCATATGGAAGTCAACCGTGAAGATGGATGGCGTATCTTATTGCCCAACAGTCTTCCCAGGGCTATTAGCATCATGGACACTTGTCATAGGCAGTGTTTTCTGCGAAAGGAGAAACTGGTCACCAGATCTAAGATACTCATTCATGAGGCCTCTAAACATACCATGTGTTACAGAGGTGCAGTGTCTCCCTAGATCTTCAGGCCTGTTTGTTTGTTTGTTTGTTTTTAATATTAGACATATGGATTTTTTTTTACAGCAGCTCGCTGGAGGCTGGGATCCAGCTAGCCCAGCAATGGCTGTCTGCCAGTGAACTGTCTAAGAATCCAGGTTGAATGTCTGGGTTGCTCTTCAGTAGACACCAGAATCCCAAAGATGTAATCTCCCAGCCTGCTTGCCGATGAAGAGTGAGGGTAAACATGCAGAGAGAAAGCTTCTTTTTCCCATGTCCTTTTGATAGGTTGCTCAGATTAAAGGTTAATATTCCCACCTCAAAAATCTGGATTAAGCCCAGCACACCTGTGATCCCAGTGCTCCCGAGGCAAAGGCAGGTTCTGCCTCGGGAGCACTGGGATCACAGTGCCAGCCTGGTCTACAAAGCAAGTCCAAGACAGCCAGGGCTACACAGAGAAACCCTGACTTGAAACAAACAAACAAACAGATCTTCCTACTTCAAATGAATTAAGAAAAAGAAAATTCCACGTAGTTGGATGGTGGTGGGTCATGCAGTTTTTTTTGTCCTTACCCCGCCCCCAACTCCCAATTCACTCATAGATCAGGCTGGACTCAAGCTCACAGGGATCCACCTGCCTCTGCCTCCTGAGCACTCGGATTAAAGGCCACCACCTGGCTTGACAGCCCATTCCTTTAAACCGAGTGCTCAGGAGGCAGAGGCAGTCGGATCTCTGAGTTCAAGGCCAGACTGGTCTACAGAGTGGACTCCAGGACAGCCAGGGTTACACAGAGAAACCCTGTCTCAAAAAGGAAAAAAAAAAATCCTGACAGGTGTACCTAGCCATTTGAGTTTTTAGTCAATTCTAGATGTTATGTTGACAACCAAGGACAGCCATCGTAGCTCATGGGCACCACATGTACACGCAGCCCTTGGCAGCCAGAAGAGGGCAGACATGAAACTATGACAGATGGTTATAAGCAACCTTGTGGTTCAGGGAATTGAACCCAGGTAGGTCCTCTGGAAACAGAGCAAATACTCTTTTTTTTTAATTAAATTTTTATATTTTATGTTAATTACAGTTTATTCACTTTGTATCCTAGCTGTAGCCCCCCCCCCATTCCCTCCCAATCCTACCCTCCCTTCCTCATCTCCTCCTATGCCCCTCTCCTAGTCCACGAATACAGCAAGTACTCTTAACTGTTGAACCATCTCTCTGGCCCCTCATTCCGGATTGCACTAGGCATTCTAGCTATTTTTTTTTATTTTGGCTTAACACACACACACACACACACACACACACACACACACAGGGTTTCTCTGTGTTATCCCAGCTGTCTTAAGCTCACCTTGTAGATCAGGCTGGCCTCAAATCCACACAGATCTACCTGCCTCTGCCTCCTCAGTGCTAAAGACACTAAGGGGACTAAAGGCGTGTGCCACCATGCTTGGCTTCATTTTCTTTTTTAATGTTTATGTATGAAACATTTGTTTCGAGACAGGGCTTCTCTATGGGTAGCCCCAGCTGTCCTGGAATTCACTGTGTAGGCTGGCCTTGAACTCACAGAGATCTGCCTGCCTCTGCTCCCAAGTGCTAGGATTAAAGGCACGAGTCAAAATATACTTTATTACACTTTATTGAGAGAGAGAATGTGTGTGTGAGTGTGTCTGTCTCATGTGGAAGAGGACAGCTTTCAGCTGGACGGTGGCACACACCTGTGATCCCAGCACTCAGGAGGCAGGGGGAGGTGGATCTCTGTGAGTTCAAGGCCAGCCTGGTCTACAGAGTGAAGGTAGCCATGGCTACACTGAGATGCCCTGTCTCAAAAAACCATAAAAATAAATTAATAAAAACAGCTTTCAGAAATCAGTTCTCAGTTTCTCTGTGTGGGACCCTGGTATCAAACTCAGGAATCCGGGCGCTTGGTCTTGGCAGCCAGCATCTTTGTCTACTGAGCTGTCTCTTTGCCTCCTACTTACTTTTTTATGTGCATGCAGGTGTATGCTCCTTCATATGTGTGTGTGTTCACCAAAGGACAACACTGGCTGTCATTCTTCAAACAACCCACCATTTTGTTTTCTTTTAAATATTTTTGTTTTTATGTATGTATGTGTATCTTTGTGAGTGAACACATGGGTGAGTGTGCCTGCAGAGACCATGGACCTGAAGTTACAGGCACCTGTGACCCACCAGCGTGAGTGCTAGGCACTTTGACCCAAGTCTTCTGAAAGAGCCGTGAACATGTAACCACGGAAACAGGGTGATTATTTTCCATGTTTTTGTTTTTTGGTTTGTCTTTTGAGACAGGGTCTCACTGTGTAGCCCTGGCTGGTCTGGAGCTCACTATGTAAACCAGGCTGGCCTCGAACTCACGGTGATCCACTTGCCCAGTACTGGGGTCACCACTTGAGGCTTGTTGTGTGCATCTTTGAGATAACATCTTTCCCTCACAGGACCTGGGCCTCTTGATTAGGTCAAGCTGGCTAGCCAGCAAGCCCGAGGAAGCCTTGGGTCCTCACCTCCCCCCAGATTACACATGTACCACCTCTCATGTGAGTACCAGGGACTGAACTCTGGTCCTCACTTTGCTTCTCGTTTGGTTGGTTGGTTTGTTTTTGTTTCCCTGGATCTCGATCTGTAGACCAGGCTGGCCTCCAGCTCACGGAGATCTGCCGGCCTCTGCCTCCTGGGTACTGGGATTAAAGGCGTGAGCCACTGCCATACCCTACAGGCCCTCATGTTCGTGTATTGAACGTTTTACCCACTGAGCTGCCTTCACAGCACTCTCCAGTTCCAGGTTACCCGATGCTCAGTTGCCCTCTGTGAGCACATAGAGACAGACAACACCCACATACATAAAATGAGATAATTTTGCAAAGAAGACCTGCTTGGTGTGGTGGCAACATGTCTTTCACCTCAGCACTAGAGAGGCCGAGGTAGGCTGGGGTCTGAGTTCCAGAACAGCCAGAGCTACATACTAGTGACACCCTGTCCTAAAAAAAATAAAAAGAGGCGATGTAGGGCTCCTGAACAACCAAGAGCGTACCAGAGGGACACGCGGCTCTCCGAATAAACAGGCCGCAGGGACAGCTTCGATTATCTTTTTTTTCTTTAATTATTAAGAAAAAAATATGTTACAAAACAATATCATCCATCATATATTTCTTATTTTCCATTTTTTAAAATTTAAAGTAATAAAAATGTCACTTTATAAAATAATACAAAAGAGCATGATCAGTTGGGACTGGAGGGACCATCTGAGCTGCTGGGCTCAGGAATCCAGTGCTTGCTTCGCTTGCCCCTCTGCCCAAGCTGAGCCAGGGACTAGGGAAACGTGGGGTGGGAAGGCTCCAGGCTGCGCTGGCTGGGCCTCAGTGGGAGAGTGCAGGCGTCAGGCAGGTGGCCACACCCAGGTGGCCTGCAGGGCCTGGAGTAGAGGCGAGTTACTCTGGGATAGCAAGCAGGCCAGCCTCACAGTGCAGCCTCCTCCAGGCAGCCTGACTAGTTTGCACTGCTCAGCATCCCTAGCAGCTTGCTGGGCTCCATCCCCTGCTGCTGGGCCACCGTCTGCACATCAAAGCCCATGTGCATGAGGAACTGAGCCACATTCATCTCCTGCCCAGTGAACTGGTCCCGGATGGTAGGGCAGGAGGGATTGCAGTGGGGCCAGGGGCAGCTGTCCACCAGGTGGAAAGGGCAGCCCCTGAGGGGAGTCTTGCTGGCCTTGTGGCTGTCGTGGAAGCTGCGGTCCCAGCAGTGTAGTGCCCGGGGCAGTGAGGTCCCCTTCACCTGGACATCCGTCCAATAGCTGCAGGAAGAACCCTGGGTCAGCAAGGCCAGCGCTGTTGTTGATGGGGGCACGTTTCAATCCAGGCACACGGCGCTGTAGCCGCTTTGGAGGGCTCAGGAAGAAACATTTCCCACAGAGCCAGAGGTGGCTCCTGGTTTGGGAGGCCCCTCAAGGCCTGTGGCATTAGTACCACAGATGCCACCCAGAAGCCACTCGGGACACTGACCTCCGGATGATGAGCTCGTGGGACAGGCAGGCAGGAGCGAAGCTGGCCCTGGTGGGGAGACAATCCCACCTGAGGCCCACAGCCCAAACCTTCCAGCCAACCAACCCTCCTTAACCTCCCAGACGACCAACCCTTCCTAACCTTCCAGAAGACCAACCCTTCCTTTTGCCGTGTCTACCAGCCACTCGTCTGCCCTGGCCTTGGCTCCAGTACCTACATGCTTCACGTTGACCCATGCCTTTTGGGCCTCCAAAACCTGCCTTGTGCATACGTCACCCAGCCGGGGTCTGCTCCGCAGAAACAGGAGGCTATCCTGAAGACATGACTCTTTGCCTTTTTTTTTTTTTTAGCCTTGGTCTCATGTAGTCCAGGCTGCCTCAAACTAGCTATGTGGCCAAGGATGTTTTCCTTCTGTCTCTCAGATGCTGGGATTATGGGCAGGCATCACTGTGTCTGGGTTGTGCCGTGCTGGGGATTAAACTCGGTGCTTTCTGCTAGGCTAGCACTATGCCTGGTGACCTGTGACTCGGGTCCGAGCCCTCTATTTTATATTTACTTACCTAGTCAGGGTCTCACTGTGTGACCAGGCTGGCCTTGAACTCACAGAAATCTGCCTGTCTCTGTCCCCTAAGTGCCTCCTGGCCTGGCCTCAAGACCTATATCTTTAAGTCAAACGGCTTGGCAGGACCACAGGAGCCGCCCAGCCCAGGTCCCTTGCACACTCACTGCACGTCCTTGAGTGTGCCACGCAGCTCTCCGCCCAGATTCTGGATGTAGAGCCATTGGCCCTCCTGAACTGGTTGCCCAGTGAGGTGCACGTTATCCACGGTCAGCTGGGCCTCGTCAAAAAGCCACTGCACCACGAACACTGGACCTGGGAGGACATGCGCTCAGCCTGGCCTGCCTCTGGGTTTCAGACCCTGCCCTGCAGGGCTCCCACAGGCCACGATCCTGTGCCTTTGTTCTTTCTTTCTCTCTTTTTCTTTTTCTGGTCCTGATGAACAACCCCCACCTCCCAAGCCCTGAACATGCCAGATAAGCGTGTTACACTAAGCTCTACCGCAGCCCTCTTTCTTTTTAAGCTTTTCTTCCTTAAAGGACATGCGAGAGCCCACTTTCCCTGCGACTGCCCTCAGCAGCTCTCTTGGTGATGCTGTCCCCTGGCTTGGGACCTCATTATTCTTTGGAAAGCAGGGTTGGGGGAACTGTTTGGTGGTCCCAAAGTACAGAAAGAAAGCAGGTCAATTTGGCTCCGCTGCAAATAGTGCTAGTTTGCGTGGGACCACCAGTTTTGGTGCTGAAATCAGGACAGCCCAGGTAAGAATGACTGTGCCCTGTAGGTGGGAGCTCAGGGTACCCCACCACTTCCCAAACACGTCATCCTAACTGGCCACTCACAGCGCAGAGTCGGGTACACTTTGTAGCCAAAGAAGCAATTCCATTCCTCTCCTTCCTTGAACTGGCGCTGACAGCGCTCTGGGACCATCCCATTCCAGTACCTGCAGCCACGGTCACAGGTTAGGCTGTGACACTGGGGGACGGTAGGACACCACCTCACCCCAGCCCTTTGTACAAGATGGGTTTTTGGCATGGGGGTGCCCCCAGGCACCTGATGCCACGGCGGATGGCCTCTGTGGGCGCACAGTTGATGGTATCAATGCAGTCGGAGCGTCGGTATTGTTTGTTGTCCAGGAACCAGCCAGAGTCCGCCAGGCCCCGCACCTGGACGGAGGGGTAGCCCAGCTCCTCCAGCAGCTCAGCCACTCGGTCTACATTCAACAGCACCCCGGTGCCCCCGGCACTGAGGGAAGGCCAGACATGAGGCCAAGTGGCCTGGGATGGGTGCCTGCTGTCCACCCAGAGCTGGCTTAGCCCCGGCCCTAGTCCTGAGGAAGGGCTGCCTGTGAACAGGGAGCTCTGACTGCAGCAAGCTGCTTGTCGGCGGACAAGACACAGGGGCCTCTCCCTCAGGGGCGGCGGCGAGGGCTGGTGGAGCTCTAAGCCCTGGCCCACAGCTAGGACTGGCAGCACTCAGGGCGGCCTCTCCTCTCCCCTTTCTCCTCATCTGAAGAAGGTAAACCGCACTGTGTCAGGCATGCATTCCGCATTCCTGTTGGAGTGCAGTTCCTGACTAGAAGGTGCTGTCCCAGCCTACCCTGCACTGGGCCCTGAAGAAAGGGCATCAGAGCACAACGGACCACTAACCCACTATCTAGGCCACTGTGGCCCAACACCCTTGAGGGTCCAGGAATACTCGAAAAGGTTTCCCCGAGGCCAGACCTCTAGGGTGCCCCGAACACGGCTGAGCCTCCTTTTGAGAGGGCTGTAGCCAGCAGGGCTCTGTGAGAATGGCGGCCAGGTCTGCGGGCAACCACAGCTCCTCTGGGCAAGCCTTCCCAGCTCTCCCGCCCACTCTGCACTCGCCCCAGTCCAGGGCTGGCACACAGCGCCCGCCCCTGCCTTGGACCCACTCTGCCTACCTGCTCCCAGCCAGCAGCAGCACCTTTGCCACGCTCAGCCCTCGGCCCAGGAGCTCCTGCACCACCTCCCGGATGATGAGGGAGCCCATGAAGGCATATTCATCTGCAGGGAAGAGGGGCTCCGGTGAGGCCGGACACAGGGCCAGCTCTCCTGCTCCAGGAGGCTGGAGGCTAGGTCTGGCCAGGGAGGGGTGGGGTAGGATGAGGAGGGAGGACGAAGGGCAGGGGCCCTGCAGAGGGTCCCTCAGGGGAGCCACAGACAGGCAGGAACCCTGAGCATGCGACAGTCCCGTTGAGGAAGTCTGCTTTCCCAGAAGTCTCAGCACCTGCCCAGCATTAGGGGCCCGGAAGCCAGAACTCACTCTTCTCAGACTTGGGTGACGCACCACTCCAAACGTCACTGGAGCAGTAGGGGATGAAGCTGTAACAGGGATCAGGTGAGCCTCCCGTGGGCCTCCAATGCCCAAAGCTACCACCAAAGACCCCAAGGAAATGCTGCCCAGGACCGGGCTCTCAGGAACCCCCCCCAAAAAAAGTCCTCCTTAGAACAGATCCTCCAAGAAATGGACCCCTTAGAAGAGTCATCCTTCCGGAAAGGAATGCCAGAAAGGATGCTTAAACAGGGACCCCTAGGAAAGACCCTTTACAAAGGACCATCACCCCCGAGAAGAACCAAGCCCTCTATTAAAGACCACCCACAAAGGCCAGCTCCCCGGGATGAACCCCCACACTCTTAGAGGGCCTACAGGACAGGACTCCATAGGAAGAAACCCCCACCAGGAAGAAACCCCCACCACGGGAAACCCATGCGCTCTTACACCATATTGGCATTCCACCAGTGAGGGTTCTCCTCTGGCTGGGAGGACAGAATCCCAGTACCTAGGGAAACAAAAGAAGAAAATATGCAAGCCTGGGGATTTCCTTCCCAACGGCCCTGGCCTGAACTGAGGTTCAGGGGTGGATAGGGAACGGTAAAAGGATGAATGGGCCCAGTTATCCCAGAAGCCACCGCACCAAAAGGTGGACGAGCTGTCCATCATTTTAGGAAGGGGCCCCTGGGATGGGGTTCCCGGGGTGAATGGGACCTTCCTGCGGGACCTGACTTGCACTAGTCTATTCTGCCACTTCCCCGGGACCAAGCAGGTCTTGCGCTGCTGACCTGTGCGCGTGTGCGGCCAGTCTTTGGAGCTCATGAGGCGCCTCATAGTGCTGTATCTGGAGTCACAGTTCTCCCGGTTGAAGCAGTACCAGCCGCCTGCAGGTCCAGGCACCAGGCTCAGTCCCGCGGAAGACCCCCCCCCCGGACCCCACACCTCAACCCAGGAACCTACCTTCCAGAAAGAGCAACCACCGCCGACTGCCCTTAGACTCCTTCAGGTAGTAGCTGCGAGGAGGAGCACAAAGCAGGCTGTCAGCCGGGACGGCCGAGTCCCCGCGGTCTCCGCCCTCCTCCCGCAAGCCCGAGCCCTCAGCCCCCTCTCCGGCTCGGGTGCGCGAAGGCTAGCTCATTCCACCTGCTGCCCGGAGCGCACCGCGGCCGCGCGGGGGCGCCCGCGGCCAATCGCAACCTGACCGCACGGGCTGCGGAAAGCCGGCTGGCGCCCCGAGGGGGCCGCGGGGGTCGGGGAGCGTGGGGTCCGTGGAAAATTCCCACAGCTCGCGCCACCGGGGCCCCGCGTTAATCCTGAGCGGAGGGCAGGCGGGGAGGGGCGCGCCCGCACGGGCGGTGGCACGGCACTTGACTAGTGAGGAAGGCCAGGCCCAGGGGGCCCGGTGGCGGTAAGGAGCGCCGCGAGGAGGTGCGGGGGCCACTGGGGCGGCGGCACGGCCTTCCTACGGAGGCTAACGTCGAGACACCCGCAGCACCTCCCGGCCTCCCGGCTTCACCCATGCCCGCTGTCCGCTTCAACGCTGGGCGTGCTGCACCAGGAGCCTTCGGTCCCTCTGTGCCCCCTCCGTGCTCCCGTGCTCGCCAATCTGGTAGGCGCAGGGGGAGCCCTGACGGGAGCTGTCCCCTCAGTGTTGCTTTGCCTCTCTCTACGGGAGGCCCTGCGGCCTCTTTCCGTCCGAGGGCCTGCGCGTTCAAAGGCGGCGCGTGGTGGCCAAGGGTCAGCACCGACTCGGCCTCGGCCCAGAGCTTCGAGAACCACCCCCTCCCCCGCTTCGGGAGGCGCCGAGCCAGGTCCTCCCTAGGGCCAGCAGCGCTGGTCGCCTGGCCGGAACCCTTTCCTCTGCCATCGCAACGGAGGGTCCGGCGCCGCGTCCGCGCCCGTCGGCGCGCGGGGACGCCGAGGGTGCGGGCGGCCCCAGCGGCGGGACGACCGCGAGCCAGGCGCGGGCCCACCGGCGGGGCGGCCGAGCAAGGCCGGCGGCCTCCCGGGGTCCTACCAGCGCGGGCCTTACCCGGCGGGGCTACCGTCGTTGCAGGTCACCGACGTGTTGAGCAGGAGGTGCAGACGAAGGTCCTCGTTGAGCTGCTGCGCGGAGCAGGGGTACAGGGACTGGGCCAGGCTCTTGACCTGCGCCATGAAGCTGTCCATGTTGCCCTCTACCGCCGTGAAGTCCAGCGGGAAGCTCTCCACCGGCTGCCCGGCGCCCGGCGCCACCTCGGCCCGCGGCGGGGGCGGCGGCTGCGGAGGCTGCTGGCCGCGGCGCCGCCAGCTCTTCCTGCCCTCGCCGCCCCCGACCCAGTGCAGCAGGCCCAGCAGCAGCAGCACGCGCACCTCTCCGCCCATGGCGCTGTCGCTCCGGTCACCTGCGGGGAGCGGACGGCCGTGAGGCCGGGGCGCGGGCCGCCGCCGCTCGTCTGCCCCGCGCCGCGCCGCGCTCCTGCCCCGGGCGGCGGGCCGGGCTGTCGGCGTCGAGGCTCGGAGTCGCGCGCCACCGGCCTCCGCAGCTCGGGCTCCGCGCGGGGCCGGCCGAGGGCAGCGCCGACGCCCGGGTGCGCTGGCTCGAGCCCGCGCCAATGAGCGGCGGGGGCCGAGCTGGGCGTAGTTCGCGGGGGCCGCGGCGGCCCGGGTGCCCGCGCGTTAGATGTGCCGCCGCCCGGGCGCGGGGGGGAGGGGGCCTGGCGGAGGCTTAGCCTTTTCTTCCCAAACCGCAGCCTGACGGAGGGGCCTGGACTAACCCGCCGCGGCCGCCGGAGGCGCTCCCGGCCCGGCTCCGTGGGGGGCAGCGCGGCCGGGCGAGCCCGGGGCAGCTCCCCGCTCCCGGCCAGCCCGGCGCCGCCGCCGCCGCCGCCCCCGCCCACGGAGCGGCCCGGGGCCCGAGGGGAGGAGGCCTCTCGGCCCCGGGGGCGCTCCGAGCGCCGCGCGGCTGCCGGGCCCGACGGGCCGGGGCGCAGGGTGCAAGCGTTCAACCCGGGGTCGCGGGGCCTGCCCTCCCGCGCCCGGCCCGGTGCACGCGTGGGAGCCTGGCCCTCGGGCGCCCTGCGCACGCTCCGCGCTGCCCGGGGCCCGCGCTCACCGTAGGTCCCCGCGGTGCGCCCGGCTGCGCTGCGCTCCCTCTCTGGCGCTGGCGGAGAGCCGCCGGGACTTTTATCCAGCAGGGCCCCCGGGATCAAAGCAGCGGCGGACACAGGGCTCCGCGCCGAGGGGCCGGTGGCAGCGGCGCAGGGGGGCCTCTGCAAGGAGCGGACAGGTGGGGCCCGAGGCCCGGCTTTCGGGGTCGACCTGGGAGAAGGAGCGGGCATGTGACCTCGGCCCGCCGGAGAGCGTCCCTCTCCAGCGCCGGGCCCGCGGGTGTTGGGAGGCATGTGGGTCAGAGGCTGGACCGCTCCTTAACGGGGTCGGTGGGCCTTGCTGTGAAGCCCCTAAGCTGCGCCCCATGAAGAACACCGAGAGTCTCTCCCCTCGCCAGCCGCCTCTGGAGGAGAAGGGGGCTGAGGCTTGGAGAAGTGGTCGCCTTAGAGACCTCCTTGCATCTGCCAAGTCATCTCACCTAATGCAACCACCTCCTCTACACATCCCAAGGCTCAGGTGACCAGCGAGAATGAAGTTCCTGTCAGAAATCAAAACTGGGAGCCAGCTGTGGCATGCGCAGAAGGCGTGGACAGGGAGATCGCTGCAAGTGTTAGGCCAGCCATGGCTACCCACTGAACCTCCAAAGTTAAATCATCAAGGTTGGGGGAGCAGGACCGGTGGTGGTGGTAGCAGCGGTCAAGCTGGCAGCAAAGCACAGCACAGCCAGCCTGGGTGCAGGCAGGCCAGCCTCGGGCACTTTCTGGCCCCTCTGCTGCAGTCCAGCAGTGCTGGACAACACACCTGCCTCAGGACGAGGGCTAAACCCTGGGCACGGCTTCCGCAGCCCACACTCTAATTTAGGAGGAGCCTGCTTCACCTAGTGGGTGCCTGCCACAGGAGTCCTAGGGAGGAGTCAGAAGGACACCACAGGGCTGCTCTTCTCAAGGGTGAGTCCCAGGAAGCGAGTTCCCAGTGTACCTTCACACACAGTGGGCCGGCTCGCCCAGTGTACAGCCAGAGGCCAAAGCAAGGGGTAAACTGCAGAAGCCAAGCCGAGGCTGCCTGAGGTCAGATGTGCTCAGTCTGCTCAAGGAAGAGAAAAGTAAACCTGAGTCCCTCACAAGCCTCAGTGCCGACGTGAGCTCTGTTTCCACGTGGAAACTGAGTTCAGGGACGCTGAGAGATGCACCAGGCTCTGCACATTCACAAACTCATGTTTGGCGTGGAGAGATGGCTCAGCCCTAAGAGCACCTGCTGCTCTGGCAGAGAACCCGAGTTCAACTTCCAGAACCTAGGTGGTGGCAATCTGTAACTCTATTTCCAGGGAATGCAAAGCCCTCCCCTGGCCTCCCTGAGCACCAGGCACACACTCGGTGTGCAAATTTATATGTGCAGGCTAAATCAATAATAACAGAATAAGGAAAGGAGAAATCCGCATTTGCTATCTCTCTGTTGTTGGGTCAGCTTAAGGTCTGTGCTTGGGGCTGGCGGGGTGTGTGTGTGTGTGTGTGTGTGTGTGTGTGGCATCTCCATCACCCTGAGGTGCCCTCTCTAAGCCTTCACCTCGGTAGCCAAGGCTACTGGAATATAAACACTGAGCAAGAACCGACACCAGAAGACTTCTGCCCCAGGAGCTGTTATTCCAAGTCTCAGAAATGCTGGCATCCAGCTGGGCGGCATGGCTGCGCAGGACTAGGCTGCACACTGTCCTGGCTGCTAGCCATTTCCTGGTGGGGAGATTTTGGGCAAGGCTGATGACCTCTCTTTGTGCCTCCGTTTCCTATTCTTTAAAGTGAAGCAGTGACCGTACCTCTGTTGGAGGCTTGTTGTGGGATTACAGGAGCTGAAGCATGAAAGTGCTCAGCAGGGAGGTGGTTATGATTGCCAGAGAGATTCCAGAACGAGCCAAGGACATGCGTACTCTACTCTCTGGCTTTTGCTGTAGGGTGATTTAGCCTGAACATCAAACCAAAATGAGTTTGTGTTTGGTTTATTTAACACTATTAGCAGATCCAAAAGGGCTCTCACCAAAAGTTCCCTTAACATCTCTGCCCTCACTCGTAGTCTTCCTTCCCTCTCTCCTAAAGTGTCTACCATGGTCCCTGTATACACCTCTGCCACTCTAGCTTGAACAGGCTGATTTCACATCACCCAGGGCCGGCTGTGTATATCTTTGGCTCCCGAGCGAGCGTTCAGTACCCTAAGCGTGGGGAAGTCTCTCCAGGGTTCAGATTCTTTAAGGAAGACCTACTAGTATTGGGCTTCTGCTTTTAATCCACCTATTCCAAAGCTAGGGCCACTGGAACCCTCACAGCCCGTGGAGGACTCCCCAGCATCGGATCAGACCCTGCTTCAAGACAACTTGAGTGGATGTGGGCAGAAACGTGCAAGATAACAAGCTCTGGCGAGGACAGGAAGGGACCAGAGCCCAGCTGCTGCCGAAAATCAAGGGGCGCCTCCTCCTAAGTCAAACATGACATCAGTGTCCCACCCAGCCGCTCTGCTCCTAGGTGTAGATCCCAAAGACCAGGGAGCAGGTGTCCACACAAAAGCTGCCATACAACTGTCCCAAGCAGCGCGATTTGCACTGGCTAAAAGGTGGAAGCCACTCAAAGGCCCACCAGGGCGGGCTTTCTCTACAGCGGGATGCGGTTCAGTATAAAAAGAAAATCCCGACCTATGCTGCAGTGTCAAACACTGCTGAGTGAGATAACCCAGACACAAAGGGCACACACTGTAGAGTTCAGAGGACTCCCCCAGGAAGGCGAGTCCCCCAGGAGAAAAGCTGCACGGGAGCTGCCAGGCGGCCGGGAAGACCCACCTGTTGACAGGCATCCTTGTGCTGTTTTCTGTTCTAGACAGGGTTTCTCTGTGTAGCCTTGGCTGTGCTGGACATGCTCTGTAGAGCAGGCTGGCCTCGAACTCAGCAGCCCCAGGCACAGGCTGGCTGGGTTAGGCAGGCTGGTCTTCGCAAGTCTCTTCAGAGTTGGGGATAGAACTGGTGTGTGTGGGGGTGGGGGGCTTCTTTCTGGATCTGGAGTCTGGCTCTAAAGGCCCCTGAGTGCCAGTTCCTTATCTATTCACACAGCCTTCACTGTGAACAGCAAGGGAGGCAGGTTACTGCTGACTCCAGCTGGGGATGGCGATCATGGCACTAACTCAGGGGCTAGAGCAGAGCAGGCTGACATCCTGGGTACAGGAGGCTTGTGACCTTGGAGGGTGAGTCAGCTTTGGGGACAATGCTACAGTGGCCTTGCTGTGGTAGCCCCTGAGAGCCAGCCCTGCAGATGTTCCACACTAGGCGGGGGCTGTGCCCCTCCGCACTCTTGGCTGCCTTTATTAGGATGGGTTCTGCCTGGCGCCCATTAGAGCTGGCCGTGGGTGCAGCACCTAGCTCAGATCTAGAGTGTGCCCAGTAGCAAGGGGGCCTGGAAAAACCACAGTCCTGGAGCCGGGCACTGTGTGTTTTCAAAGCAGTACCTGATGAATGAGCTTGGGATTCAGGTGTATGTTCTGAGGTTCTGAGGAGAAGAAAGTGGGGAAAGGATGCACAGATGAACATAAAGTTGAGTTTAAGTACCAGGAGCTGCAGGCCTTACTTAGGCCTGCAGAGGCCCTTCCTGGGGAGGAATCAAGATGGAACATTCAGGAAGAAAGAGCTAGTGTCTAGGTTGAGCTTGTCTCCTGTGCTGGAGAGAAGGGAATGGCAGAGGCAGACAGTGGCACATGGACCCATCTGAGACCCTCTGTGTGAGCCAATAGATGAATGACCTGGTTGGAGGGCTGCGTGGCAGGGATTAGTGTCTCCAGCAACTGGGGACCCAGGTCCCTTGCCCGAATGTGGACTGGCCTCCTCCCTGGATGGATCCCCGGCCCCGGGCCTGTACTCTTATGGCCCGTCTGCTATCTCCTGCCGTCTGGGGCCCAGCTGTTACACGCTGCTCTCGGCCTCCAGGCCTCTGCGGCCATCTGAGATCTCTGCGCTCCAGCTGCTGCCTCTGAAGCTCAAGTCCGCAAGAACTCTGGGCAAGCCTTCCCCTCTGTACCCCTATTCATGCTTGGCCTGAGGAAAGCAACTCACCAAGGCTGGCCAGCTCTTCTGCTTGACAGTGGGAACTTTTCTCTAAAACTTTTAGCTCTGGCTCTTGAAAACAGGTGGCCATTTGTAGGCATCATGTGAACAGCCTTGAGGTCACTTGGCAGAAAATGCTGGATCCCTGACCCTCAGGAGTTCCTTCACTGGGAGCTCAGAGTCCTGAGACTGGAGACTGAGGCCCTCGCTCTCCTTAGTGGTGAGCCAGTATGGGGTGATCCATGATAAGCAGCTTGGACCCTCCCAACACTTTGGTAGTCCCCGTTCCAACCGGGACCTCCGTGGCTTAGGACTGTCCTATTCCACTTCCTTTCCTGTCAGGTAGTCCAGAGCGAGGATTCTGCTGGATGCTGCTTTGCAGTGACTGGGCTAGCTGGAGAGGGTCCCTAGGCTGTAGCCACATTCCCAAGCTGGGGGAAGAAGGGTTTAGGCCTGGAAGGGGATCCCTGCTTATCTGTAGGACTTCTTGGGGTGCCTCTGCAACACTCTGGATGCCTAATATATGTCTCTGATCCTGACTGGACAGAGCTGCCAGTGATGTCCTAAGAGCTCAGGCTGGTCAGACGGCTCAGCTGTCCAGTTGCTGGCCCCCAGGTCCCTGAAGCAAGAGGCTCTGCAGGCCAAGGAGGCTGCCATGTGACCTCCAGCCTCCTCTCTCCAACCCTGTGATGCTCCTGCAGGCTTGCATGTGGCCTCTGGAGAGGCAGAAACAAACCCTCAGATCTTGCCACTGGGAACCTTTCGGTGCTGGAGGCTGCGGAAGCTTCTCTTAAAGGGCCATACCACTTTTAATTCAAAACAGATCCTCAGAACAGCTGTCTAGCTGCTGGCAGGAGGAGGGAGATGGGCTGGCTGTAAGGGGAAGGTGTCCTCAAAGGGGGTGTTAAAGCGAGGCTGGCAGGGCCGAGGAGCGGGTCCAGCCACCCAGGCACTTTCTTCTTTCAATAGAGGACCTGGGGAGCGCCTCTCTTCCTCTCAGGAAAGACAGCCAGGCTGAACAGGTCCCTAAGACTATCGACTATTCCGGTGACAACTTAAGACAGGGTGTGTGTGTGTGTGTGTGTGTGTTTGAGGCAGGGTATCTCTGTGTAACCTTGGCTGTGTTGGAACTCACTCTGTAGACCAGGCTTGCCTTGAATCCACAGCTCCTGAGTGCTGGGATTACAGGCATGCGCCACCACCGCCTGAGTGACATTGGGCATATTTAATGAAGAAATTACATGATCCATTTGTATATCCAGGCCCTGAGGACCTGAGATTCTCACTTGAGCAGGTGTATGCCCTGTCTGTAGACCGCTCACTGAGTCCAGATGTTGGCAGCTCTGTGCATTGGACAGTTTAGTCAGACAGTCACTCATCTGACCCTGAAGTGGGCACAGGGACATAGGCAGAAGGAGTGCTTCCCGGAGAGGTGGCCCAGTCACCCCACCGACTGGGGGACCCTGAGCCACCACCGTCTACCCTGCAGACTCTGGAGAGAAAGGAATAAAGGAGCTATGTCCTGGGTCAGAGTGCCTAAGAGAAGAGCTAGCAGGGAGCCATAGGTGGGTCCTCCGGGCGCCCTGACAAACATGTCTACACAGAGGAACAAAGGCTACACAATAACATTGGCCTTTTGTGAGGTGAGCAAGGGTGGGGAGTGAGTCAGGGTGAGTCTTGTGTTTTACTTACAATTTCTGAGTCAAATAAAAAAAACATTTTGAGACAGGGTCTCACTATATGGCTCTGTCTGGCCTGAAGCTCTCTGTGTACCAGGCTACCTTCTAGCCCGTAGAGATCCACTTGCTAGTGAGTGCTAAATATTTTGAGCAATTAAAATATAATGGTAAGTCAGAACAAACCTTAAAATTTAGTAAAAGTGAAAATAAAATATAACTGCATATCAAACTGTTACCCTAACCCAACTGTGATACCTAGTATGGGCCAAATGGCAAAGCTAAGGAATGGCTGTTGCTCACCTCTGCTCCTGGGCTCAGCAACTCTGCTTTCCCCAGGGTGAGCAGAACTGCACAGTCCGCTGGGGTTTGGGACATGCATGACGGCAGAGCAAGGGCAGATTTCTTCTTTTCTTTCTTCTTTCGTCCTCCTCCTCTTCCTCCTCCTCCTTTTCCTCCCCCTTTTCCACCTCCTCCATCTCTTCTACGACACTGCTTCTCTGTGTAGCCTTGGCTGTCCTGGACTTGCTTTATAGACCAGGCTGGCCTGGAACTCACAGAGATCCTCCTGCCTCCATCGCCCATGGCGTGCACCCCCAAGCCCAGTTTTTTCTTTCTTCTTGACCTGGGATGTCCAGTCTTTGCCAGGATGCAGCACCTGGTGCTAAGCCTTTAGACTTCAGGACCTAGTAGCAGCATCGGCCTCCAAGCCCCTTGTCCTCTGAGTGCCACAGTCCAGATAAACAACACCAAGAGCTCTCCCACCTACGGACAGCAGCAGATTCTTATGATAAGTTTCCTCCAAAATGGAAGTCCACAGATACCCTGTTAGGTGTTGTTTTGTTTGTTTTGAGACAGGCTTTCCCTCTGTGTTCCTAACTGGCCTAAAAGTCACCGGAAGTTCATGGTTGGCTTGAGACTTGTAGTATCTTCTGCCTTGGGTTCCCAAAAGTGTGTTTCTTTGGAGAACCATCATATATCGTCCTGATGTAATTAAGAAAAAAATTAATTCAAATAGTTTTCGCTAATACATGTTTATTTACTTACTCATTTTAGATGAGTAGGGTCTCACTATGTGGCTTAGACTAGTCTTTAACCCCAAGGTTCACACGATTGTTCTGCCTTACCCTCTCAAGTAGCTAGATGAGACGCAGGTGCACACCATTCTCTGCATCAAATTTTAGAACATAATATTCTGTTTTTCTTTCTCTAGTGGGATAGTGTAAGGCCAAAAATAACTACACAGATTATCTTTACTCTTTCTTTTTCTCTGAGACAGGTTCTTATGTATCTCAGGTTGGCCTCAGTGTGCTATGCAACTGAGCATCACCTTGAACTTTGGATCTTTCTGCCTCCATCTCCTGAGTGCTGGGATAACAAGCATGCTCCATCATGTTCATGTGGTGCAGGAGTTTGAAACTAGGATCTCATACATACTGGACAAGCATCCAGCCAACTGAGCGCATCCCCAGACTCCATCTTTGTTGTTTTGTTTGTTTGCTTGCTTTTGTTTTCTCTGTGTAGCCTTGGCTGTACTAGAACTTACTCTTAGATCAGGCTGGGCTGGAACTCATAAATCCACCTGCCTCTGCCTCCTGAGTGCTGGGATTAAAGGCGTGTGCCACCACCCCATGCTGCTTCTTTGTTGTTGATGGGCAGGGTCATTCTATATAGACCTGGCTTTGTAGAACTTCCTATATAGCCCAGGCTGGCCTCAGATTTAATCCTCCTGCTTTTGTCTCTCGAATTCCGGGATTATAGATAAGTGACACCACACCTGGTGCGTGTGTGTGTGTGTGTGTGTGTGTGTGAAAACATGTACTTGTGAGGTCACGGTATATGTGTGAAAGTAGAAGACAATTTTGGAAGTTGGTTCTCTCCTTCCTCAGTGGGTTCTGGAGATTGAGTTCAGGTCGTTGGGCATGTATGTTTCATTGTACCAGCTCAGCTTTGTTTTCTTAATAGAAAGTCTCACTCTGTAGCTCTGGCTTCCAGGATCTCACAATGTATTTCAGGCTGACCACAAACTCATGATGATCCTCCTACCTCAGCCTCCCACATACTGGAACTGTAGGTTTGAGCCACTGTGCCTGGCTGTACTTTTCTTATTGTTGTTGTTGGGTTTGATATAGTAGCTTGGAAATGGTTTATTGTTAATTTTTTTGTAGTTATGGGAATCAAACTCCAGATCTTGCAAATGCCAGGAAATTACCTTACCACTGAGCTACCCCTCTATCCGCATAGCATATTTTTTAGACTATAACTAAACAACACAAGAATTCTCACTGCAGAAGAGACCTTGTGTTTTGTTGTTTCTTTCCTTTTTTATTTATTTATTTTTTGTTCCTTTTGTTTTTGTTTGGAGACTGAATCTCTCTACCTAATGCTGGCTGTCCTGAAACTCACTCTGTAAGCCAGGTTATGGGGCCTCAAACTACGAGATCTGCCTGTCTCTGCCTCACAAGTGTACCAGCAATCCCAGCCCTATTTCATAGTTTGTATATTAGAAAATGTCCTTGTCCCAGGAATTAGGCATTAAAGAAGTATTCAGTGACAAAGTAGCACAGTGCATGGTACTTACTCTGTTGACTTGTATGTTTATGTTTGTATGTTTGTGTGCCATGTGCATGCAGGTGTCTCCAGCGGCCAGAAGAGAGGATTAGATCCCTTGGAGCTTTCGTTACAGGGAGTTGTGAGCTGCCTGACATGGTGCTGGGAATCAAACTGAGGTCCTTTGAAAGAGCAGTAAGCACTGTTAATCAGTGTATTAATCTAAAAGATGTTGTTTGTACATAAAAAATTATTTTCAAGACAGGATTTCTCTTTTTAATAACCCTGAATGTTCTGGAACTCTCTTTGTAGATCAGGCTGGCCTCAAACTCTCAGAGATCTGCCTGCCTCTGCCTCCTGAGTGCCAGAATTAAAGGTGTGCACCATGCTTACTTGGCTACCTTTGTACTGTTTTTATATCATTCCTCTAAATTTGAAATAATTTAAAAACTGGGCCAAATGTGTTGTCATACACTTGTAATCTCAGCACTTGGAGGTCAAAGCAAAATGATCACCACCAGTTCAAGGTCAGCCTGGTCTACATAGGGAGTTCCAGGCTAGCAAAGGCTACAAACAATTGAAGATGATGGCACATTCCTATAATCCCAGCAGTCAGGTTGTGGAGACAGGAGGATCAATAGTTCAAGGTCAGCCTCTGCTCCATGAGATACTATCTTAAAAACAACAAATGACAAACACAAAAATTTTAAAGTCACCCCTCACAAGAGGCATAGCAGCCAGTATGAAGGCAGTCACATTGGCTAAATCCAGGTCAATTTGAGCATGGAAACAAACAAATGAACGAACAAAACCCAGCAATGAAACAAAAAACAAATAAAAAAGGCATAAGGGGCTGGAGAGACAGCTCAGTGGTTAAGGGCACTGTCTGCTCTTCCAGAGGACCTAGGTTCAATTCCTAGCAACCACATGGCAGCTCACAACTGTTTATAACTCTAATTCCAGGGGATTTGATGCCTGTTGCTGGCCTCTGCTGGTACCAAGGGAATGCATGTGGTGCACAGACCTGCTTGCAGGCAAATCATCCACACACACAGAATATAAACATCAAAAAACAAAAGAAAAAAAGACATGAATTCTCATTAATACTTAGGAAACTTTTTAAAAAGAGGGACAGTGTTTCTTAATGGAAAAGTGTTTAATAAAGGTAGAATGATAAATTCAGAAAGCCATGATTTTGCAGCCACAAATGGATCCCATTAAAATGTGCCATAATCCCTATAAGTTGGGAGGCTGAAGCAGAAGGATCAAAACTTTGTGGCCAGCGTGGGCAACTTGGCAAGACTGTCATAAAACAAAATAAATGGATCAGGTCTGTAGGTGATTAGCAGAGTGTTTGTGTACTATGTGTGAAGTTTTGTCTACCTAGGGTTTCTATCGCTGTGATGAAACACCATGACCAAAAGCAAGTTGTAAAGGAAAGGGTTTATTTGGCTTATGCTTCCACATCTATAGTCCATCACTGAAGATGGTCAGGACAGGAACTCTAACAGCACAGGAACCTGGAGGCAGGAGCTGAGGCAGATGCTTTGGAGGGGTGCCGCTTACTGGCTTGCTCCTCATGGCTTGCTCAGCCTGCTTTCTTATAGAACCCAGGACCACCAGCCCTGGAATGGTACCACCCATAATGGGCTGGGCCCTCCCACATCAATCACAAATTAAGAAAATGCCCGACAGCTGGATCTTGTGGCAGCATTTCCTCAACTGACTCTCAGATGACTCCAGCTTGTGTCAAGTTGACATAAAACTAGTCAAGGAAAAAAAAAAAGAATTCACTTATCAAGTGATGTTAAAACTGTTGCATAAATAAGGTTGGGGAAACAGGGCAGCTGCAGTTTTAGAGAATTAACCACAGCTGACTTACATCCTCTACAAGGAACAAGAGACCGTGACCATGGAGGAGTGACTTTAACTTGACCAGGTAAGTGGTCCAATGTCACACACTTTCAGAACTGTATCCCCTGATGCTCTGCCATTCTTGTCACTCCCCTTTCTAAATGTGGGACAGTTAGAAGAAAACAAGCTTGAGTTCTTTATTTAAAAAAAATGCTAGTGTGTCCAAAAAGAAAGAAAGAAACTGAAGGGGGCCAGGCAAAGTGCACAGCTTAGGGGGGTCTGTTTCACATTCTTGTCTCCATGCACAAGGAGGTGTCCATGTTTGTCAATGTGCAGGTGTGACATATATGTACCACCTAGCTGAAGGTATGACAGTACCCACACACAGGTATGGCAAGCTTGAGCAAGGACTCCTGTTTGTACCAGGCTCTCCAGACTCCTGTGCACCTGAATTCTGCTATGGCACTGTGGAGCCAACGGAGATCACTAAGCCAATGGACACGTGGATGTGGCAGCTGAGGGGGGTGAGGAATGCAGAATGGTATCTAAGATTTAGAGAAGTCTAGGATATGGGTTGGGGCAAGCAGGCACAAATGACGTCCATGAACAGCCCATCTGTTTCAGGTTGAGGCTGGTCCACGGCTGGAGAATCACAGAGACCTCACTTTCCTGAGCTGACTTTCGCAGAATGAAGCCTGTGAGGCAGGCTGCCATCCTGACCTGGCACCTCAGGGGGTTCCTCAGGAGCTCTTTCTCAGCATGGGACTTGGCCAGGGGGGAAGTCCCCTAGGTGCCTCAGCCCAAGCAAAGAATGTGGCTCAGTGTTTCTGGGGTATGTGCCAACTGCTTTACAGTCTCAAGGACCACAAGCATTTCACTCCCCTCGTTGTCCTGGTAACAAGTCAAGAAGGACCTGAAATCAGCAAGATGGCTCATCAGGCAAAGCTGCCTGCCTCCAATCCAGATAACCTGAATTCTGTCCTTCGTTTCACAAGGTAGAAGGAGAGAACAGACAAGTTCTCTGACATCCACAGAGGCACATGGACAGACAACACGCATACACACAAAACAAATGCATAAATGTAACTATTATTGTTGTTTCAAGATAGGATTTCTGTGTGTAGCCATGGTTGTCCTGGAACTTGCTCTGTAGACCACGGTGGCCTTGAACTCAGGAATCTGTCTGTTTCTGCCTCCCAAGTGCTGGGGTTAAAGGCAAGTGTTACCACCCCTGGCCCAAGACCAACCCAGGTGCGCTTGTCACCATGTGACGATGATGCTCACAGGGACATCTGAGGTGAGGGAGGCAGGATCAGTACGTGAAAAGAAGGCCGACACTGGTGTGGGCATATCCAGCATTTGGTTGCCTACAGGTGGCTGCAAGACCCCAGGCTGGCCGCATAGGATGAAGAGACAGTGTGGCCCTGACCGAAGGGTGTTCCTTCTAGGCAAAAGCCCTTTGGGTCGCGCCGTCGGGACGCCAGGAACTGCACTTGCCTGCCTGTACCGCACCGGGACAGAGCTAGGCGGGTAACCAGGGTTCCGGGGGCGGAGTCCGGGGCGGGGCTCGGAAGGGAGTCGGCCCCGCCCCCAAAGCCGCGTGGCCGAACGTCCCGGCTGTTGCGGATAAAGTTGTTTGAGGCGAGCCTGCTGCGGTCACGTGAGCGGAAGATGGCGGCCCCGGCGGGCGGCGGGGGCTCCGCGGTGTCGGTGCTGGCCCCAAACGGGCGGCGCCACACGGTGAAGGTGACGCCGAGCACCGTGCTGCTGCAGGTGCGGCCGCCGGCCCGGGGGGGAGGGGAACAAGCGGACGGGTGGACTGGCGGGAGGCCCGAGGTCGCCGAGCCGGGGCCCGCCCCTGCGGTTGCTCCCAGGGCTGCGGGGCGGGGCCTGAGGCAGCCAATGAGCGTCCTTCTCGCGGCCGGCCGCCCGCCCCGTCCTCTGGCACTACTGCTCTCGGGTTGGGTCTCGGGGGCGGGGCGGGATGCTCAGAGGCACGTTTCCTGAGCTCGGTGGGGTCTGGGGACCCCACTAACAGGGTCGTACCACGCGAGGCCCAGAATCTTCGATGCTTGCCCGAACCCAGCCTCCCCGGTCACCGGGAAGAGCCATGTCCCTGTGTGCTCAGCTCAGGGGCGTCCCTCCGGACGCTGGCTCAGCCTGTGTTCCCGGAAGTGAATTTTGCTAAGTCACTCACTACTTTTGACTATTGCTGCTTGTGACCTAGTATGAATTACACCTGTTTATTGAACCTCTGTTGTTAGGCTGCAGAAGCGCCCACGATTCATATCTGACGGAAGCACACAGGGTGGAGAGGGGAACCCAGTTAAAATGAGGTTCTACTGTACCTAAGCC